>OX451735.1:1425513616-1425933616 GCA_948472305.1 Vicia faba | reverse complement strand
TTTTCCCTTTACTAGTAGGGGGTCCCGTGGTTCCTATGCCGCCGCGTTTCCCGGTCCTTTTCTTTTAGTGCTTCGACCCGAAGCGATAGCTTCTAGCTAGTTCAGTGGATAAGATGGCTGCGCTCCAGCTCACTCAAGAATGGGACGGCAGTGGTCCGCCGGCAAGCTCGTTCTGATCTTGGACGCAGTACATTGGAATCCTGAAGCACCACCACGAACGCTACCGCGCGTTCGCCTGCGGTGCGGTAAGGCACCACCCTGTTGTGCCAGCAGCCAACTCCGGCGTGTCAGCTTAGTTATCCTCATCAAGCCACTTACTTGATGTCTAGCTTGCCAACTGGTAGACGGTTCCTTTTTCCCCCAGATCAATGAAGAAGGGATAAGTCAGTTTATTCTTCCGAATAACGGGAAGCGAAGCGCTATGCGGGGCGGGGGGACGGGAAAAGAAACGGCTCCGAAGAAAGAAATTGAGATTCCCAATGCTTCTCCACGCCCAACGAGATGCGCCAACCTCGGGATGCTTTACTCCTAACCCCACTAGGTTCCGAGACGGAGCTTAACCTGAGTCTCGGTTAAGAACGGCGATGATCTACGTTTCACACGGTGCACGATTCCATGGATAGTTTCATTCGACATCGTGATGGAGGACATAACTTACGATCATCGGCTTTGATCATGCCACTAGGCATTTTATTAGGACATTGGAAAATTATCCGCAGACTTTGTCGCATCTCTTCAATACGGATACAGTAACGATCATAGCGATCTCCTCTGGTACCTACTGGTACGTCAGGATCCGATTGGTCATGAACATCGTAAGGTGCTGCTCTTCGCGAATCCCAGCATACCCCTGGTTGGGATGGGTAGGCCCACCACTTCACTTTCACTTAGGCCTGGGCCAAGTCAGTGGGGGGACCCTGTCGGGCTCCTCCCCCCCCCCCAAAAAAGACAAACTGTACGTGAGAGTTTCCCTTCATACGGCTCGAATCATTCTCAGATGCCCCGAGAGGCATCCTTTCCTTGTTTGTTGGGTTGCGCGCAAACGAGCACTGGCCGCAACAGCAGGGAACTATGACCAATAGAGTCAGACACTTAGCTAAATCCGCACGCAAAAGGAATGTGGTTCTGGTTGAGGCTTTATTTCCTTTATTAGTCTTGGGGGCGCGGGACGTTCGTGGAGTCTGTGCCTTCCGTACCACCACAGGACTGGTCGTTCTTGGGCGGATCCCGCTCCTAAACATAAGGGATAGGGGGGGGCCTATCATATCAAAAGGGTTGTAAAAAGAGAACCCGGCTACCTATTTCATTCGACGTTCCGCCCGCCCGATTCGACCTACTTTTTGATAACAAGAAGGCGGCGAGCTTATCTGCTTTGATCAAGGAAAAAGCCCAGTCAGCCACCAACTCGGTGCAGGTCACGTGACCTACAGCTCGGCCTTCGCTTTTTGAGACTTCCTCTACCCACATCTCTATGTGCCCGCAGCACTTCCATATGGAGAAAGATAGGCTTACCATGTTCCATCAATAGCACCTACCCTATGCCGATTTTGGCGGACTGTGCTCCACCCCGGTGAACTCATGCGGTTCCGACGTGCCCCGAGGCCAGAGGCGAATCCATTCACGGTCCGTAGGACCAACACCATTCGAAGGTCGGTGGCCCGCCCCGCCTAGAACAGTCATGTTTGACTGGGCTTACACACATTCGCTCACTTACGCTGTCCCCCCTCAGCTCACCCTAGCCCCGGGCCTTTTGCTCTTCTAACGTAAGCTCCAAGGCTTCACACCAAGTCTTCACTGACAGAATATGCATGCTTAAGTAGGGTCAGGCAGAACCGTTGTTGCCTGATGGGAACTCCCCCCATATTGCTATCAATGTCTTCATGTCGCACGACCTCTTAACATTACACCACTGAATCCCCAATCCTTTGCTTGCTGTGCAGTGACAGTACCAATATCCACTAATCGTTGTTTCCAGATACGGTTGCCGGTTGACATCTCTTCTAATTCGTCGATACGAGAAGTAAATTGTTGTGTGAAGGAATCAATATCTCGACATAAGCCAAGAGGCAGATCTTGTGCCACTCCACCTGGTCGTATGAAACTGGCATGCATCCTGGCTCCCGAGACTCTTTCATAGAATTCCAACAATTTCTCCCGCTCCTCAAAAGCCCACAGGGACGGAGTTGATGCTCCCACATCCATAGCATGAGTAGTTAAAGCAAGTGAATGATTTGAAATTCGAGTTATTTCACGGAATAACACTCGTATATATTGAGCTCGTAATGGTACCTCGCAATTCAAAAGTCTCTCTACGGCTGAAGAATGAGCGTGTTCTTGGGCCATCGTAGAAACATAGATAGGGTCGACGACGGAACGAAGAACTCACCCTAGATACAGCTTTTTCGTACACGTTCACTTGCATCACATACACAAGTGCTCTCTGAACCGTGCAATAAGGTCACCCATAACACGGCTCTCCCACTTGAGTGACCTTAGCCCCAGGCAGGCCATGCTATTCAATGATATTGGAAAAATGGCAGTGTAACGTAACAGTATTGAAAGCTGGTCGCCTTTTGAGGGAGGGAAAGCCTTTCAATAGGAGCCCTACTTCCCTCTTTGCGACCTCATCACTTCAAAGCGCAAACCCATTTCTTTCTGAGTCACCGGGCGGAGCGCACCTTTGGTACTTTGCTTATAGCTTTTTTAGGTTATGCAATAGACGGGAGGCTTAGCTCAGGATCCCCCCTGCTTGCAGAAATGAATGGATCAGAGGGGGGGGCTGGGTTATATTTCCGGGCCGGGCGGGAGGTGAAGGCCATAAGATAAGATTGCCCTCCCGGTAAGGAAGAGAGGAAAAGGGTGTTGTCATCTATCTCGACCAGTTTCCCGAGGCGTTGAAAATCCAGACCGGCTCAGAGAATCACTGGCGCTATTTAGCCCTTCGTTTCGCCATTCGAAGTACTACCTCTGCCTTCCCTTTTTGTAACATACCCAGGCGCCCTCCTTTCCAATCACTAAGAAAAAAAACCAATCAAAGCCCTATCTAAGTAAAGCTTCGTCTGTTATTTTCCCGGCCCCTGGGGAGTTTACTCAACCCATTCCCCAGTCTTCCGCACTGCTCAAGTAAGTGTGCGACTCCGTATGAGGACCTCCTTCCCTTCTGCCCACTCTCTGTTCACACGGTTCTCAAAGCAGAGGAGGAAAGGTGGGCAGCAGGTACCACGAGCCCTCTGTCCCACACATCTATCCAGAAGCAAGTGTAGTTCACCGGTTCCACCGAATGCTCCTATCTATCGGCAAAGATCGTGTGAGTGTGCAGTTATGCTTCGGATGCTTCGCCATAGAATAGATCGACCCAGTTCCTGTTCTTTTCCGGTGCACTCGCTTTATATCTCCGACACACAAGGAAGGACGCGGTGGGAAGGAAGCAGCCCTAGCCTCTGTCCGGCCGATCATTCCGCTGGCATCTTGCATTCACGCCTCCGTTTGACTGCCGCTCGGGGATGGAGTTGTAGATACGTTAGTCTTAGCGGATCGTTGGCTCCACCTGTTATCTCCTTCTACGACATGCTGTTGTCGTCGCCATATTCAATATGTCACTTAGTCATCTCTGCCTCGCTGCGGGTCAGCACCTCCGAAAGAAACGGAGGACTCCATTCAGTGACTCCGCGATCGCCCTCTAAACGATCAGAATAAGGTAAAGCTTGAAGATAAGTTTTGTACTCTATTAATTTCTCAGTCCCTCTAGTCGGGTGGGCGCCGGCCGGTCTTTCGACCAGATCCCCCTAAAAACCGTACGTGCGGGTCTCCCCGCATGCGGCTCACGCCATTCGAGGTGGCCCAGCCCAGCATTCATTCGCAAATCCTGTAGTGAAATTGAGACTGCTCGACCTCGGAAGCTAATTCGCGTGTAGGCTGCGCTGTCTGTCGTACCGTTGACTCTATCTATTCATTGAATTTACTTTCATTCATTTTTTTTGTTTGATAGGCTTGCTCCCTCTTTTTCCAAGAATTAATGCACTTCCCCTTGACTTCAGAGGGCCTTCTCTAATAGGGGAAAAGCCTTCCATTTCCGTCAAATGACCCGGCCCCCCAGGCTCTTCCACCGTCCTGGCTCCCTTTCCTACCTATGCTATGCTCCCCCGGCACAGGCCTACCACGCTTCGCGCCTGCGGCGTTTTCGCCGGACGGTCTTTGCCAGTAGTGCCATCCACCCCGCTGGCTGTATGGGCGGGTTGTCCCTCGCTGCTGCGTTCTGTTAGGCTATGGATTACAGGAACAAATGTAGTTGAATGAGACAGCAGGCGGGTTACACGTTCCGCAGTGCCGAGATGTGAGGTGCAGGTGGTGATGATCACCCCGGGGTATGCGCTAGCGCCCTTGACAGGCACTCCAGGACCCGCCAACGCTCATTAAAACCCGGGTCGGTCGGTCCTCCATTCATCTGACCGGA
This sequence comes from Vicia faba, assembly GCA_948472305.1. Classification (NCBI taxonomy): domain Eukaryota; kingdom Viridiplantae; phylum Streptophyta; class Magnoliopsida; order Fabales; family Fabaceae; genus Vicia; species Vicia faba. Next base: position 1,425,929,163 of record OX451735.1, on the reverse strand, counting down.
GGTGTGGATAACGAGGCCACCTTCACAACCTTCTCCCTTCTGTCCTTATGTTGTAGTAAGGTAGGGCGGTTCGCTTGAGTTGCTCAACCGCCCCTTAGCCCGGTGCTCGTGACGCGCTACGGGACCTCCACCGTGCCGGGGGACCAAGCAGGGCATAGCTAGCGGCATAGGAGCCGACTCGGCGTCAGCGGCTTCGTGCCGCACTGGAGTGATCCAATATGTGGTTCCGCACGTTCCACCACTTCTCCGTTCATTTCCAATACTGATCGTGAAACACCATGAGCAGCAGGATGTTGAGGTCCGAAATTCGAAGTGAAATTTTTTATTTGCCCGTTCCTAGTCGTCATGGGAAAAAAGGAAGAAATAAGAAAGAGATTATTCCCTAAGAGCTTGTCCAGTACTACCTGTACCAGAAATGCATCTCCTTGCGTGCGAGAGACTTCTATGCCAGCCGCCGGCTCTGTTATGAAAGAAAGCGGCAGACTCATCTTACAGGTGTTCCCTAATGAGGTATTTTAGGGGATTAGGGTTCTCCTTTATCTCCTCCACCCATCCGCGGAGGGTTTCAATATAAATCTCCGCAGATATTTTCAGATCGCGAGACATAATGTTCTCTGCGACACTGGAATAGATTTATTCCATTTCCGGAAAGTGAACGGAAAGCCGCCCTTTCCCCTTCTCACAATATTCCCGAACTTGCTCAAGAATCAATGAATAGCACTTCGAAGTCCCTCAGGGGGATCGGCGTGGGGAACTTCCACCGGTTCTGGACTGGAGCCTGCGGGTTCTGAATGACCTCCCTCTCACGGTGAAAAAAGTGGTTAACCATCTCGAAGAAATCCATATCGTCCACCTGAAAAACGTGTCTCAACTACAGCCAACTAACTCCCCTGTTTCCCTATCGAAAAACCAACCCTACTAAATTGGTTCTAGAAATGCTAACCAAGTTACACACTGGGGCCATGGGTCATGAAAGAGGTTGACCCCCATCCCCCTTCACTATGTATGGCCAATGAACTCCTCGCTTTAGTCCGTTCTTTTCCTTCTTTGGGCTCGGGTCGATAGTAGCCGTGGTAGTAATGTCCCGGAGCCCGGCTACCGACCCGAGGCGCTGATCGGGAAAGTAATAAAGGGACGTTAAACGTAATTCTAGAAGGGCGTTACCACAAAAAAAAATCCGAGTCTTGGTAGTTTACTTGCTTACTTGTTAGAGTCAGGCAGTTGAAGTGAAAGTTTATTAGACTAGTCCCACTAAGATGGCGGGGAAACTAACTTCCGAGAGAGCTGCTTTCGCCTCGGTAATTACCTAACGAGAGAGAGCCGATGCCAAAGTAGCCCTTTACGCGAGGGAACGCCAGACAGACTGACCTCTGCTAACTAAGTTTTTTTATATAGACTGGAAGCTAGAGAGAGACTATACTAAGGTATAGTGCCGCTACCAGAGAAGGCTGTTTCATGCTAGGCGTCCAGACCTACTACGCCCGAGCCGCATCCCCGGCACACTTGCTATATCCACTAAGGCTTCACATCCCACTTCATCCTACCAACTAGACCTTATATAAATAGCCGTTCTATAACAATTCAAGACAACAAGAAAGCAAAAGATTTGATCAGACCTTTTATTATTTTTATTTCCATTTATTTTTCCTTCCATGGAACGGAACCTTATTTGCCTTCGCCTCAGTAGCCGCTTTTGCTTATGGTAAATAAGTATCCGCAGCTGTCTCCGACTTATGGTGGGTTTCAATAGATCTCTTTTCCACCTAGGTCAAAGGGGTATGCCGCTATGCTACACCGAAGTATGCTCCTAGGTAAGCGACTGCCTTTGGATCCGCCTCTCGAGCACGAGGGTCGTTTTCATAAAAGGCTATCGATCATGAAGGTTTGCCTATGGCTCTGTATCTACCTCTGTCTGCTGGTGCTTCTTCTTTTTTTTTAGAAGCTAAGCTGCAGGATCAATGGCTTAAACTACTGCTTCTTCAACGCTTCTCCTGCGACTTGTTCTCCTTTCGTCCTTGCTCCTGCACGCACCTAAAGGTACAGTATCTAAACGCTCCTTCTGTTCTTAGGAAAGGGGGCCCAAGGCTCATCCTTATGCTTTCGGTTTTCGAGTGAAAAACTGAGTTGGGGAGACCTGTCAAGCTTTAGGATAGCTCTTTTCAAAATATTTTATTGTAATAGAAGCTAAGCTTTTATACCGAATCGGGTTTGTTGATGGAATCATAGCCGGGCCGGAACTCTTGATCTATCAATAGAGGGTGAGAACTCAATCAGGAAGGACTGCTAGTCATCACCGAGGGTATGACCAAGGAACTGCTGCTGAGAGCGATAGACTTTCCAACTGAGATGGAGAGAATGCGCTCCTACTCTCTTTCAATCGCCGATGTTAAAACATCGAGGGCGTAGACCCGAGGGGAGGTTGAGTCAGCAGCTAGTTTTGCCGGAATAGGAATAAACGATGCAATTAAATCTGTAGGAGGAAGGTAGAGCAATAGACAGAATGAGTCTTAGTTTCAATATCCCCCGCTCTTGTTGTACTGTTCATGGCATGGTTTGGTGGGACCAATAATTGCTCTTGTTCCCGGACCGGGAAGTTTTTGCATTGATGCCGGGAATACACACTCTCTTTCTCTTTGAAGGAATCCGCATGGAAGGCTCTCGACCGGGTCGTGGCATTGCTCTGGAGTGGAGCCGGGGAAGGAGCGAAGGGCAGAGGATTTAGCTTTGGCTTTGGTTCGGTTGACCGTATGACTATAGTTTATGTGGTCTTGTTCAAATAGAATAGGTCCCTTTGGGTGCTATCACATAGCCCTAAGCAGGGCAAGGAAGGTCTCTACAACAAAGAGATATGCCAATTAGCGGCACACTTACTATAAACCTCTTTTCGTTAAATCCTATAACAACTCTTATCTTAGTGACTCTTCTCAAATCTCTTTAGGGAGTGAATGACTCTTGGGTATGGCGGAAGAAGAAAGAATAAGTAATAAATACGACTAGACTTTTAGCTTGAAGGTGGGCTTTAGTCTTTTAACAACCGATCTTGCGACATCAAGTTGTCAATCCGGGCATCGACTTGCCTTTTTTTTAGTATCCCTTTAGAGCAGAGCGTCTTTCCTATCTCTCCAGGCTAGTCTCTTAGATAGCAAGTCAAAGCAGCTAGTTCGAGGGTCAAAGTCTAGCAATAAGCTAGTGCGCTGATGAAAGTCGATAAGGAAAGTCAACTGGTCACTCCACCAGAGAAGAAGGGTTGTTGAGAAGGTAATCAAGGAGTTCCGTCTTCTACGATGTATGCTATGAAACAGGTTCATACTGGAAGAATGGATGGCGCAGGAGTCTTTCTTTGGACTGATGAACTCTGAAACCTAGATTCTCCCCTTAGGAAATCGCCTGACAGAGAGAGATGCTCTCTCGCTAGAGATAAGAGCGGAGTGAAGCTGCTTTTCCGAAGAGAGAGCGTTAGAGAGTAGATGATACGTTCTAAGGGTGAAGCTAACGCTTCCCTGGCCACTAGGGAGTCATCAAGGTATGAGTCCGCTAGCTAATACTGGATCGTCAAAGACCTTCTTCCATTTCTTAATACCTTATGTCTCTCTCCTAAAGGATCCAATCCTACCCCAACACGGAGAGCTTATCCACTACATCTACTTTTAAGATTCATTTTAAGAGTGATGCGGAGTTAGAAAATGAGTTGACGAGGGAATTGACACCCGGCGTGTTTATAATGGTGGAACCGTATGCTACAGTTGGTGAGCTGAAGATAGCAGTGCAGAACGGGATACTTACTTTATTATGGAACAGTTTGTGGTAACTGATATTGAAGACATGGAGGGATGAGGAGGTCTTTTTTGGCACAGTTGAGTCGGGTTCAGCTGAGAGGGAGCAGGATAGATTTTGGCACTGATTTGAAGGGGATGAAAATGGAAAGTCTAATGCGAGTCACTCTTTCCGAACTCCCAACTCCAACCAAGCATCCTAGAGGGAGGAAAAAAACCCTCCGTCACCTTATCGACATCTAGCTCATCTGTCCGCTCTCTATCGTTGGACTTCGTTGCGTTGCTCAATTCTTCTTTCATTGTGAAGTGTTGGACTCTGTTAAAATAGGATTCCTATTGTGTTCCACTCATTTGCTTAACACAAAGAAATCTATTATTTTATCATCATCCGACTACTGACGGCTACGAAGGAAGCTGGATTTGCTCCTTTCCTGTTCGCTCGGAAGCCCGCCCTATCACTAAAAGCCGGAACATGATTGCTTCGGGGAAAGACTTTCTTTCATCTGCTTCACTGTGATAGCGGAATAAAAAACCTGGGTTCACTCCCTCCCCTGTCCCTGTGACCGGTATCCGGTCTTACCTTTTTCCCAGAGATATGGGATTGCCTCTTTTATGGCTTCCTGCTGCAACTACTAGGAGACTGGCAGAGTCCGGGGTGAGAGGTTTGATTCAGGGCGTCGGTAGGGCTTGCCTTAGTGAAAAGTAGGAGCCATACCATAGTTAGTCAAGAATCAAGAGTAGAGGTCGGGTACCTCGATCAGAGCAATGGAGAATCGGAGGATGGATGAAAGGCCAAGTCAGACCCCGAGGATAAGGTATCAATCAGAAGAGGAAAGTAGATCAGCCTACTACCAATTAGTTTGTTAGCAAACATAACATCTCGTGGTCAGGAAACAACAACGTATAGAAAGCCAAGAGCCCCTCCCCAATTATAGATCTATCAACCTAAAGAGGAAGCGCTCACAAACTACACGAAAGTTGTCCCTTTTTCTTGCTTTCTTATTCCTCTTTTTATTTATTCGGAATTCCCATCATAGTCATTACTGATTGTGCCGACGGGAATAGATCTTATTTATCAGACGATTCTTACTCTTTTCCCTCACTCTCCTCCCTTGCCTCCCCCGGAGGAAAGGGAGCAGTTCCCCGAAATCCAACAAGAACCAAATCACCAGCTTCCTGAGCATCCTGGTGATCAAGCACCTCAGAAACCAGGACCCTCACCTCAGCAATCCAAAACGTCTCCCTCCATTAGTTCGTCTTCTTGGCCTTTTACTTCGTCTGATTGTTACTTTATCCGGAATTTTTTGAATGACGAAGTGGGGCCTTCACATATAACCCCCAGGGAGGGAGGAGAAGCCGGACCATAAAAAAAAATGTAAATCCAACAGCGTTCGACCAGGAGGTCTCTTCAGCCCTGAACCGAGGGGACCTGCCCACTTCCAACCAGCAGTCGGCTGTTCAGCCGGCGCATAACACTGGGTGGCACAGCAGAGGATGCCGGAACCTGAGGATGACCATTTATATAGGGCCATTGATGCTATCAATATGGCCTGTAAAAACAGCCATGATAGACAGAGCCCACATTCTCTTGCAGAAGAAGGAAGGGGATCATTCTCGAGGAACCAAAGGATGTGAAGCGTGCGCTCGAGGTGGCTCTCCATGACGACTGGGAGCACGACATCGATGAGCGTCTTGAGCATTTCCGTGTGCTCAATCGCAACTTTGGCACCGCTCGCTGTTCCATTTGGAACAACTTCATTGACTAACTAAGGGAGTTAGGCTATCACCAGGTTAACTCCCGACATAAGGTCGACTAATATTTTTCATCTCCTTTTTTTGTATTCGGGGAATGGATTGTTACTAAAAGGACTTGAATAGAATGAGGAGGACGACAGATAGACTCACGATCTAATAAAGTAAAGTCTTTGATATTGGTTCGAATCCAATTCGTGAGATGACAGTGATCTTTAGCTGATCATGCCCATAATAAAGGTTGTTCCAGCCGAAAGATGATCCCAGACCTGTCTGACCTACCGTTAGCTTTGCAGTACTCCCACCCAGGTAAGGACGGACAGGTGGCATAGCGCAATCCTCACCGATGTGGTGTCCAGTCACAACCCTCATTTTCCACTTTATTTCCTTGGCTTTCGAACCGTTGATTGATAGCAATGAGACAAAGAGAGAGAGAGAAAGATTCCAAGTAACTTTCCTTATTCAAAGGAAGAAGAAGAGCGAATGGATTTTTCTTCTATATAAAATGAAAAAAAACAACCGAATTTCGACTTACCTTAGTCTAAAGTCAAGAACGAATTGCCATGACGCTCCAATCCTATCGGTTGACAGTGGAGTTGTGTTGATGGGCAATGATCACCCCTGCAATGTAGTTGGTATTGGTTCGGTCAAAATGCACGACGGTGTGGTGAGAACTGAGGTGCGGCATGTTCCAGACATGTCAAAGAATCTTATCTCTTTGACCACTTTAGATCTCTCTTGGTGGTTGTAAATTTGTTTTAGGTGATGGTGTTTTGAAGGTTGTGAAGGGTGCTCTAATTGTGATGAAGGCTCATCAGATTGGTAGATTGTATGTGTTGCAAGGGTCTACCGTTACAGGCACAGCTGCTGTATCTTCCTCCATGTCAGATTCAGATGAAACCAGATTATGGCACATGAGGCTGGGACACATGAGTGAGAAAGGCCTGACAATGTTGAGCAAGATAGGTCTTCTTTCTGGTCAGAGTACATCCAAGTTGGAGTTCTGTGATTTCAATAAGTTCTGCAAAGATGAAGGCATTGTTAGACATCTTACAGTAAAGAGGTACTCCGAAACAGAATGATTTGATATAGAGCACTAACACCGTCAATACAGGGTGAATCTCATTGTGCATCTACTGGAGCTCATCGAAAGTCTATCTCCGACTGAATCAATATCTCGTTTTCCCTTTGCTGCCACGGAGAGCGATGTTCCGCCTCTTTCTTAAACTCTCGTTCCAGCAGCTTTGAGTTCAACTGCCTGTCCCCCAGTTAAAGAGGTGAAGGAGTGGAAAGGGGCAAGGCCAATGAACCAGCATCTAATTGAATGGATTCTTGATAACCTGCTTCGCCTTAACCAACCCATCCTACATGAATCAAGAAAGACAGTGGCACTGACCATCTTGATGGAGTAGAAAGAAGAATTACTACTAGGCCTGAAGGGAAGCCTAAGAGAATGGGCTACTTATCATACAAGAATCTTACTAGATCGACTACTGACTCGACGGACAAGGAAAGTCAAATCAAAGCTGATACGACTAAAAAATAGAGCAATGGTCCGAATAAATCATGAGAGCTACGCTTTTCTAGCTTAAATTTGCTCGGGACCGAAGAAATGAAGCACTAAGGACTCCGCACAGGCAAAAGAAAAGCTCGGGAAGTATCAGATTAAGCAAACACTCAAACTATCTTAGATGGGCTTGCCTTTGATTCTGATGTCTTTCAAGCTGATTGATAGTGAGATTATTTTTATAACTGGGAAGAAAGTCTTACTCTAAAGTATAAAGTAAGTAAGTCAATTCTATAGGAGAAGAAAAAGAAACTAGGATCTCCGGCTGATAAGAAACTTCAACCCCAGCGAATGGCAAAACAACTGCAACTGGTTCGTAGGAGGCTCCCACTATACATATTTAGTTTGTAGGAAGGATAGGATGGCATCAAGACTGCTCGTATGGAGACTTTTTCTCAATTGTAGGAACCTCCGGGAATGTCTTAGTCCTAGTACTTACTGTTAGGAGAATAGCCCTTCGATCCTTATTATTGTGATTTTTGTTTGTTTGATAGTTCGGCTAGCTTGCTGAACCAGTAGAAAAATATTCGATTCTTCGAACGTACTGATATATAGAGTAGTTAGTATAACGCAGAATCGAGTACTTCTAGTAGAATAATAATAATATACTGTACTTTTTTCAAGGAAAAAGATTGTATAGTAATGATGCCGAATCCGTTAGGTTGAGTTAGTAAAGGAGCATCCGTTAGTACTGATAGAATCGTTCTAGCCTCAACAGGGGAATTACTTTTCAAGTAAACTGACTACTGTTCTTACTTCTAGAACCTGGGTATGCTTATTCACTAGTTGCTGGAAGCGTAGAACGTAGGGCAGTGTTGGCTCATCTTTCACTTCCGGACTCTAGCTTTCTAAAACCTTCCTCACCTATAGCACCTGGCTTAGCTTTAAGCCAATCCCGGTGGACTTCCTTATCCTTATTCTAGAACCTTCACCTGGGAGTAAGAATCTTCCGTACTTCGTCCTTAGTTAGCCTTTGTCTCATTTCCCCTTCCTCACTTGAGCTCTAGGGAATGACTCCTACCCCTCCTGCTACTGAACTATACCTAAAAATAAAAAGACAAAACTCTAGCTCAGCTCGGGGTTAGGCTTATGTGTCCTACCTTGCCATAATAAAGATTGACAACATCTTCGGACCTTGGCCTTGAAGTCGAGTTACTCTCGTGCCCAAACTCCAAAGACTCAGAAAAGGACTAAACTCCGCTACTTGTCTCAGCATCTGCTTCTTTCGGTCTTGCAGCTACTTTTTCAGAGGGATCCCCAAAGTAATATACTTATATGCCCTCCCAATGCCTTAAGGATCTTATGTCTACGCAGGCCTATTCTCCCTAGTGCTCCCTGGTATTACCTCCGATCCTCGCTTTGCGCACAGCCCTCTGAGCCTCTGCAGTAAAACCCAGCCCAAACTTGTCAGTTTTAGGAGTAAAATCAGGGAGCCTACCCCAGTTAGCACATTCACCTTTCTCAATTACAGCCCGGGCGTCCTTTAAGGAGGCCATCTTCAAAGGAAAGTCTTCTTTAACCACTGTCTCAGCTGACGCCAATTGAAATTCTGGCTGCAGATACTCAATGTCACGTTCAATGTTATGACACCGTATCTGACTTTCTATAAGACAGTAAATACAAGAAAACAGTAAAGAACACAGTCAATTGTTTACCCAGTTCAGTGTGCAACAACACCTACTCTGGGGGCTACCAAGCCAGGGAGGAAATCCACTATAAGAGATATTAATTCAGGAATAAACCAACCAGTTTATCTCCTTCACTTAAGACCTACCCAATGCAACTTCAATCTAAGTACAACTTAAACCTGAGTTCCTACTCACTCCCCCTCAATCACAGCAGTGATACTTAAAACAATTGACTAATTAATTGATGAAGACACTCTTCAAAACATACACTCGATTATGCTTCACAGCTTTTTAATCAAGCAACACAAACACTCTTGCTTCACAGCTTTGAGTGATACATAAACCTAACTTGACTTTGCTTCAAAGCTTCAGTCAAGAGACACAAAAACGCTCTTGCTTCAAAGCTTTGAGTGATACACAACCCTTACAATTAAAGCCTATTCCAAGTCACTTATCACAATGATACTTGCTTGGATTACAATAGATAAAACTATACAACTTCTAAATGATCTTCTGTCAAAAAGGGATTAATTCCAAAACAGCAGCTCTGTTGAATATATAGCAGCTGCATCTTCAGTTAGGGTTTCCACAAAAATCTAGGGTTAATTCCGTTTGACCTTAAGACTAGGTCACAGGACTTTATCAACCAGGTTAGGGTTGAGCTAGGTTAACCCCAAGTCCACGAGATTTTCTATTCTGGAAAGACTGAGTCATTTTCCTGAAAAAACTCAGAATTACCCAAACTGCATAACTGTTAGTTCAGAACAGGATGTCTTAACATTTTTTATGACATCTGAAAACCTGTCTACTGATTTAGGTAAATGTGATCTTTTTGCAAAATGCTCAGATACACACTTATAAACAGCAGCACCTGTATGACAGTATTTTTCTGCAAAGGTACCTAATGAATCAGTACCTAATAAACTAGAACGTTATGACATCAGTCATGACATTCACGCACCTGGTTTTACCAAAAATGCATGCCAATAACTAAACAACTACAAACTCCCCCTTTGGCAGATTTTTGGCTAAAGACCCTAAGCAATCAGAGATAGATAGCAGCAGAATAAATATGACTGCAGAAAAATAGAATGTCTAATAAAGTCTACCAAAATATATCTCCCCCTCTTTAGCCACAAATGGGCCAAAGATACATGTTCTTAAAATTTATACAGTCATCCAGAAAAAGTAACACAACAAGACAAAATAACTGAACACGCTTTGCAAACTCCACCAGGGACCAGCATCAACTCCACCAATCAGCAACTCCACCAACCTTTAAGCACTGTCATCAGACTCAGAGGAGCTAGTTTCTTCAGTATTGAGATGATCTTCAGCTTCTACACCCTCTTCCCTTCTGTTTCCTTCAGCTTCCTCCTTTTCTAACCTGGCAATTAGGTTTTCTAGGGTCTTTTTCCTAGCTTCCAGCTCTTTGCAGGTCTCTTTCAATACAGCTATAACATCAGATATTTTGGACTGAGTCTTCACAGAAGATGTCTCAGCTGATGTTATGACAATATCAGGAGCATGAGATCCCTGAAACAGCTTGTAGTGTAACCCAAGAGCAGGAGCTCTTTTGCAAGCAGTATCTCTTGCCACCAGGATATCAGGGTATTGTGCAAGGATAATTCCACAAAGGAGGGAGGGAAAGGCAATTGGACCTTTGACAGCATAACTACCAGCATGTTTTAAAGTTTGTTCAAAAATATACCTGCCATAGTCAAAAACAGTCTTGGTTCCCACAGCATAAATAAATCTCCCCAATCCTGTGGAGATAGTTGATTTATGGTTTGTAGGGACCCAGTTAGCTGCACCAATCTTGTACAGGATGGCAAATTTCATGCTAAGTTTGCTGGCATTCAGCTTGCCTTTCAAGGGCCAGTACTTCACTTGTCTTGCTGTGATGGTTTGACAAACTTCATTGTCAGTTACTTCCAGTTCAGGAAAATCCTCATTTGATCTTCCAAGAAATTTGTTAATTTCTGATGGAGAGAAATTAACCCTTCTTCCTCTAACATAAACACTTTCAAAGTCAGCTGACCTTCCATCAGCACATTCATTAGACAAGTTAACTATGAACTCCTTGACCAGATTTTCATAACACTTGGTAAATTTTACCACTGTCTTCATCAGTCCAGCATTCTTAATCAGGTCCATGATGTCCTCCATGGCATCATTGTTTATCTCTCTTTCTAAAGCTATTCTCTTCAAGCAAACATACTTCCATCTGTTTGCATTGTCAGGATGGTGAAAAGAGATGTTGTCTGTTGGGACTTCAGGAACTCTAGCAATTTTGCTGGAGGGGAGTTTCCTTCTGATAGGAATTTCTTCAGCATCAATCTCAAACTCTGATTCCTCATCAGAATCAGAAGATTCAGGTTCTTTTCTCTTCTTTGTAATTGGTTGTCTACCAGTATACACCTGGGCTTTCACCTTCCCTTTGGACTGACCAGTTTTTACAGATTCTACCCCAGCCTTGCCTTTAGCCTTGGATTTCTTCACAACAGGTTTATCTTTGGTCATACATTTTGCATCATTCTGATTACCCTTTCTTTTCATCATTCTCCTAGCTATGCTAGGGTTTACTTTGGCAATCAGATCATTGTCTGAGTATTCCTCATCCACATCAATGATAGGTGGATCAACAGTCTTTTCTGAAGGGTTCTGAATGTTGTCATTTTGTGTCACAACATTCTCAGAGACATCTACATTCTCAGAGACATCCACATTTGGGCTTGCTGATCCTTGATTTAATGGGACATAAATCCCCGGTACAGATTGGTTTCCGCTTAGTATTCTTGTCACAAGCCTAGCAATTGCTTGATGAACTTGAGTTGATCCTTCCCTATTTGGAACAGAGGAAGAAGGATGAGAAGGATTACCAGAAGCAGTAGCTTGAGCTCTTCCTGCATGCCTAGTTCTCAACTTTTTGACTTTGGAGGGGTCAGTTGCCATTTCTCTGAGAGGAGTGATCTCCGGGACATCAGAATCTATGCATGTGGTGATTGCTCGAGAATCTTGGTCAGATGATGAAGATGAAGTGGTCGCCTTGGTTGAAGATGATGTTTGAGACATTTTGATTGACTTAGAGCACCAGTAGCAATTTGAGAGAAAACTTTGATTGAGAGAAAGGAATATGTTGCAAAGACGAGAGAGGTAGGAGGCAAATGAGAGTCTATTCAACTTCTTAATAATTTTGAAAGAATTGGAAAGGCATATGATTAACCTACTAAAAATAGACTCAACACAAATAACTCCTTCAACCCTTGTTTTAAGAAAAATTAATTGCTATAATTTTTCACGTTGGCAAATACCCATCTTGCCCCTCAAGTTTTCAAGTTGATTTCCAACAAGAGCCTTGGTAGAAGAATCAGCTAGCTGAAGCTTGATGACACCATGTTCCAGTTTAATTGTCTTCTTCTCTACAAGGTCAATGTGCTTGGTCCTGCTATGCTGAATAGGGTTCTTGGAAATATTGATTGTATTCAGATTGTCACAATACAATGTCACAACATCTTGTGAGACATTATACTTAGTCAGCATCTGTTTTGTCCGGATATTTTGAGAACAGCTACTACCAGCTGCAACTATTTTAGCACAGAGTTGGGAAGGCATTCTTTTGACATGAATCATAGCTCTGGCAGATTCCTGTATGTTCCTATTTTTCTTTTTGTCAACTCCATTTTGATGATGAGTTATAGGAGAAGATACTTCATGACTCATTTTTTCTGGGAAACAGAATTTATTAAACTTGTTGTTTCCAAATTCTTTGTCATGATTACTTCTGGTTCTGACAACACATCCTTCTCCAAGTTTATTCACCACATCATAGACATGTCTCTTTTTACCAAGCCTTTCAATTTGAAGTTCACCACAAACCCTCCTTTTATCAATTTGCAGTCTTGGAATCCTTCTGACTGCTTCCATAGAGATAGTTCTTTTCGTTCTTCTTAGATGAAGATGGCCAAGCTTATGGTGCCACAGTTTCATCTCTTTTTCTTCTTTGGTAATGGAACACATAGTGGAGTTATTAGTGTTCTCAGGCTGCCACAAGTAACAGTTATCTTTAGATCTGATTCCTTTCATTACCACTTCTAGTTTTTCATTAATTACTAGACATTCAAATTTTGAGAAGATGACCTTGAATCCTAGATCACACAATTGACTGATACTAATGAGATTAGAAGTCAGGCCTTTTACCAATAGAACTTCATTTAGATTTGGAACTTCAGGGAAATCCAAATTACCAACTCCTTTGACTTCACCTTTAGCACCATCTCCAAAGGTCACATAACTAGTGGTGTGAGGTTTAACATGATTGAGAATGTTCTTTATTCCAGTCATGTGCTTAGAGCACCCACTGTCAAAGTACCAGCCTTCCCTTGCAGAGACTCTCAGGGAAGTGTGGGCTATCAGGGCAGTAGCCTTTTTCTTCCATTGAGGAGTATGTGGTACCCTTTTTGACTTAGGTTTAACACCTGAGTTTTGATTAGGGTATCCATGCAATTTGAAGCAGAAAGGCTTTATGTGGCCATACCTCCCACAATGATGACATCTCCATCTTTGGTACTTTTTCTTCATATATCGTTGTTTCTGATGTTGAGAGTTGTGTTGAGACATCTGCTTTGACATTTGTTTAACAGGCCTGATCTTCTTGTCTGCACCAGATTTCTTAGCTTCCACAAATCCTAGTCCAGATTTGTTTCCCACATTTTGTCCAACTTGAAGAATCTCTTCCAATTTGTCTGTTCCATTAGTCAGCATCTTGACAGATTTGGTCATTTGGTTCAGTTGTGAGTTCAGCAATTGAACTTCCCTTTCTAGATGACTTATAGTTTCAAGGTCTGCCCTTTTTTCAGCCTCCAGCTTTATGATGAGTTTTGATTGTTTCTCAATCTGCACACAGACTTCAGCACTTCTGATACACAATTTCTTGTAAGTATCAGCCAGTTCTTCAAATGTCACTTCTTCATCACTAGTGTCACTTTCAGAGGTACAAACACCAGTTAGAGCAGTAATTAGTTTGGCAGATTCTTCTTCAGAATTACTTTCTGAATCACAGTCAGACCAAGTAACAGTCATTCCTTTCTTTTGTTTCTTAAGAAAGGTAGGACATTCAGCTCGAATATGCCCAAATCCTTCACAACCATGGCATTGAATTCCTCTGCCTTGATTTCCCTTCTCTTCTGACCTTGGTCTTCTGCTGGAACTGTCAATGTCAGAGGGAATGTTATGAACATTAGACCTTGACTTTGGATCTATTCTTTTGATGAGTTTGTTGAATTGTCTTCCAAGCATGACTATAGCTTCTGAAATATTTTCTTCTTCATCCTCCTTGTTTTCAACCTCAGTGTTGGATACAAGTGTTATGCTCTTGTTCTTATTGTCACCATTATCAGTGATCCCCATCTCAAAAGTCTGAAGAGACCCAATTAGTTCATCCACTTTCAACTTGCTGATGTCCTGGGCTTCCTCTATGGCAGTTACCTTCATAGCAAATCTTTTAGGCAAGGATCTGAGAATCTTTCTCACCAATTTTTCTTCTGACATCTTTTCTCCCAGTGCTCCTGAGGTGTTGGCAATCTCCAAGATGTTCATGTGAAACTCATGAATGTTTCATCTTCCATCATTTTTAGATTTCCAAACTTGGTAGTCAACATCTGAAGCCTTGACATTTTTACTTTGGAAGTGCCCTCATGGGTAGTTTTGAGAGTGTCCCATACTTCCTTGGCCAATTCATATTGATGTACTAGTCTGAAAATGTTTCTATCAATTCCATTGAACAAGGCATTTAAAGCTTTGGAATTTCCCAGGGCTAACTCATCTTCTTCTTTACTCCAATCTTCCTCAGGCTTCAGACTGATTGTACCATCTTTCTCAGTTATGGTGGGATGGTTCCATCCTTTGTCAGCAGCTCTCCAAGCCTTTTTGTCCAGAGATTTTAAGAAGGCAATCATACGAGGTTTCCAGTAGTCATAATTAGTTCCATCCAGAATAGGTGGTCTATTTCCAAAAACTCCTTCTTTGTCCATAGTGCCAGAAAGTGATATCCCCAGATCTCACCCAGTAATACAGGCAGGGTGCCTGCTCTGATGCCAATTGAAATTCTGGCTGCAGATACTCAATGTCACGTTCAATGTTATGACACCGTATCTGACTTTCTATAAGACAGTAAATACAAGAAAACAGTAAAGAACACAGTCAATTGTTTACCCAGTTCAGTGTGCAACAACACCTACTCTGGGGGCTACCAAGCCAGGGAGGAAATCCACTATAAGAGATATTAATTCAGGAATAAACCAACCAGTTTATCTCCTTCACTTAAGACCTACCCAATGCAACTTCAATCTAAGTACAACTTAAACCTGAGTTCCCGCTCACTCCCCCTCAATCACAGCAGTGATACTTAAAACAATTGACTAATTAATTGATGAAGACACTCTTCAAAACATACACTCGATTATGCTTCACAGCTTTTTAATCAAGCAACACAAACACTCTTGCTTCACAGCTTTGAGTGATACATAAACCTAACTTGACTTTGCTTCAAAGCTTCAGTCAAGAGACACAAAAACACTCTTGCTTCAAAGCTTTGAGTGATACACAACCCTTACAATTAAAGCCTATTCCAAGTCACTTATCACAATGATACTTGCTTGGATTACAATAGATAAAACTATACAGCTTCTAAATGATCTTCTGTCAAAAAGGGATTAATTCCAAAACAGCAGCTCTGTTGAATATATAGCAGCTGCATCTTCAGTTAGGGTTTCCACAAAAAGCTAGGGTTAATTCCGTTTGACCTTAAGACTAGGTCACAGGACTTTATCAACCAGGTTAGGGTTGAGCTAGGTTAACCCCAAGTCCACGAGATTTTCTATTCTGGAAAGACTGAGTCATTTTCCTGAAAAAACTCAGAACTACCCAAACTGCATAACTGTTAGTTCAGAACAGGATGTCTTAACATTTGTTATGACATCTGAAAACCTGTCTACTGATTTAGGTAAATGTGATCTTTTTGAAAAATGCTCAGATACACACTTATAAACAGCAGCACCTGTATCGCAGTATTTTTCTGCAAAGGTACCTAATGAATCAGTACCTAATAAACTAGAATGTTATGACATCAGTCATGACATTCACACACCTGGTTTTACCAAAAATGCATGCCAATAACTAAACAACTACACCAATGTTGGAGGTACCTCTTCAAAATGTTGAAAGGGGGTTTCAATAAACTCCCCATCCATCTCAATATACCAGAACGAGTTCAAATGACTAACCATGTACTCTTCCTCCCCCTGCACAGTAACAATCTTCCCTCTGACGGGGTACTTGAGCTTCTAGTGTAGAGTGGAGGTCACAGCCCCAACTTTATGAATCCAAGGTCGACCCAGCAAATAGGAATAAGATGGACGAATGTTCATCACATAGAACGTTGAGTCAAAGACTTGGGAACCAACCCGAATCGGAATATCTACTTCTCCATGGACCATCCTCTTCGATCCGTCAAAGGCTCGGACCACGATGTTACTAGGCTTCAACTCCAGGCCCTCACAATCCAACCGGTCTAAGGCCTTCTTGGGCAATACATTCAGGGAAGAACCGGTGTCCACCAACACGTGTGCGAGAGTCGTGCCCCTGCATTCTATGGAGACATGCAGGGCATCATTGTGGTTTTTTCCTTTAGCGGTAAGATCAGCATCCGAAAAACCCAACCCATTGTCAGCGGTCAGGTTAGCCACACAGTCAGTGAATTGATCCGCAGATGTCTCCTGTGGCACATGGGCTGTCTTCAGAAATGAGATCAGGGCCTTGGCATGGGCCTCTGAGCACAACAGTAATGATAGCATGGAGATTTTGGAGAGTGTATGCCCCAGCTGTTCAACGACGTTGAAATCGCTCTTCTTAATGATCTTAAGGATTTCCTCCATCTCTTGCTGGGAGGCTTCAACATTAACAGTCTTTGGTGCCTCGATCCGGGCAGGCACATCATCAATCCCTTTGCCCCGAGTGTCAGATGACTCGGCAGCAAGGGTAGAAACTTGAACAGGTGCACTTGCAGGTGTTATTATAAGAGGTCTTCGGATAACTGGTGGCGCAATGTCAGGCGAGAAGAGCCTACCACTGCGAGTAACTTTAGCGGGACTAGTGATGTTGCTGATACGGGTACCGGTGTTGAACTCCTGCTTCACTCTAAGTACATACACATCTGTCCCATAGTGCCATGGGACAGCCTTATCAGACTTGTAGGGGATTGGCCCCGGAACAGTAATGGTTATAGGTGCAACAAACATGATTTTGACTGGCTTCCTCGGGGGAGCCTTGGTAGGATTGTTGAAGATGGTGACAACAGATACTTCTTCGGTAGGAACAAAAGGAACAACGGTCTTCTTGAACAAGATTTCTTTGCTATCCATCAGGCTTTGGATGCCTGACTTCAGTAACGGACAACCAGTAGGGGAAACAGCACATAGAAGGCAACCCTTGCTACAGCCCGAAAATAAACCGGCTAGCAGCAGATTCCTTTTAACATCCAATAAAGGGGTAGCAAAATCATCCACAGAAACTGCATACAAGTCTTCCTCAATAGCATTTACTCCATGCTGGGGCATAGGAGCGGTCACAACATTGGGTCTTTCAGGTGCCTCAAATTGTATTTCCTTGGCATCGATAAGGTCCTGCACCTTATTCCTTAGGGCCCAGCAATTATCAGTGGAATGCCCCAGGCTATCAGAGTTATAAGCACAGCGGGCATTGGGATTATACTTCGGAGAGGTCGTATTCACCACCTTTGGAGCCTCTCTGACGGTTACCAAGTTGGTCGATAACAGCTGCGGCAAGATCTGTGACAAGGTCATACTAAGCCGAGTAAATTCTCTTCTAGGTCTCTCAGCCCTTGGTTGGTTAAGTTACCGAGGAGCGGCAGCAGGCTTTGCAATCACCACCGCGTTGACAGCTTGGCGGCGTTCCGGTTTGTTCTGCCTTCTAGGCCGATACACAGCACTGGCTTCCTTCTTGAAAGGCTTTTTCTCAGAACTTGAGGACGCACCTTTCTGAATCTTCCCTGATTTCATACCAGCCTTTATCCTTACCCCAGTCAGAATGAGGTCTGTGAACCCTGCAGACGAATTTCCAATGAGATGATTGAAGAACTGCCTGGATAGGGTCCCCAAGAACATGTCCACTAATTCACGATCGGTTAATGGTGGTTGCACCCTGCCAGCCAGGTCCCTCCACTTATGCGCATACTCTTTAAAACCTTCTCCCAATCCTAGCGACATACCCTGGAGTTGGGTACGTGTAGGAGCGAGGTCGGCATTATACTGATACTGCTTGTAAAAAGCAGTAGCCAAATCCTCCCAGTTACGAACCTTGGTTCCATCCAGCTGATAGAACCATTCGAGATGAGTCCCTGAAAGACTCTCCTGGAAGAAATGGATCCACAAGTTCTTGTCCACCGTGTATGGTTGGATCTTCCGCACATAAGATCTGAGATGTAGCTTAGGGCAGGACGCCCCGTCATACTTTGCGAAAGATGGTGCTTTGAACTTGTGTGGGATCACCACACCAGAAGATAGACCCAAGTCTTCGAAATCCAAACTAGGTACTTGTTGAATTTCCATGGCATTCAGACGGTCTTCCAACTGCTTGTACTTGTCTTTAGCTGGAGGATACTGCTCCTTATTAAAATCAGTCTCGTTGTCAGAGACCACCGGACTAGGAACTCTTCCCCCCTGGGGACTGCCTTTTCCTACAGAAGAACCAGTTTGATCAACCTCATTCTGCAGTGTGTTACCAAACCTCCGGCCCGTGTTGAACAGTACAGTTCTCTTCTTCTTCTTCTTGACCAGCAGAGCCTTCAACTCCTCTTGACCTTGGGCCAAACTCATGATCAGCTCTTGGAATTGGGCGTTCTGAGCCTGAAGGGCCTTGATGGACTGCTCGGTAGATGATTCAGGGTTCATGATGCTGAAATAAACAGTGAAGAACATTAAGCAACCTGAAAAGAAGAGTACCTGTTATGCACATGATGCATGATATGTGTTTATGCAATGCATTCAAGGGTTCAAAAGTTCAAATTTGTTGTAGACAAAAAGGAACACACGTTATCATTAAGAAATAATTGTTCAATACATCAAGGCCTCGTGGGCAAACATTACAAAGTAAATCAATCCCAAAAGACACTGCGCATCCTTTTCGGAGCGATGTAAGTGTTGAGAGTCTTTTCCTCGTGCAGTAGGCGGGTGAGCTCTAAGACCTTCTTCTCACTAGCATGTAGACTGGACTCAAGAGAATTTCGTTCTTCCTTAAGCTGAATCCAACTTTTCTGCATTTCTTCCCAGGATGTAGGCATATCAGGATGTTGAATGGTGTAGGACACCTCTCCTTCCAATACTGGCTCTTTGATCACAGGGAGAACATGAGGATATGTCATCACTAACTTCTGGGAGCGGGCTCGTACCCACTTGAGATAAGGCTCCAACGTGATGGAATTCCTGTGCCCCAGTGTCTTGCTGTCTATCTTGCTGGGCATCCTCCAAGCTCTGATAAATCTCTAGCGAAGTCCTTGTGCATCGTTGTCGAAGTCAAAAACTATGTCAGGAATTAACATGTCATGAGGGTCGTCCCTCCGAGCATAACCAAACTGTCTCCAAGCCAGACACGGGTTGTAAGTAATACCTCCTCTGATTCCAAGTAAAGGAACATTAGGAAACTCCCCGCAACGATCAATGATAGTGACATCCTCTCTGGACCGAGAACACCAATGTATATCTGCATGTGTAAGAGTCATTAATCGTTGTGACCATCTCAAACCCCGCTTGTTCTTCAAAACTGATTGTGGAAGGTGCGAAATAAACCACCTTCCCAGGAGAGGAGTACATCACATAAGAACACCTCTTTTTCTCATGGTTCGAGTGTAACATGAGTGAAGGATGTCTCCAAGCAACGTAGGTATAGGATTCCTGGACATGAAGATCTGGACAACACTGATATCTATAAGCTGATCGGGATTCGGGAGCAACACTAGTCCATAGACAAGGAGGGCCACAACTTCTTCAAAGGCTTGTAGGTCAAGGGAGTTCCAACATTCTTGGGCCTTCTCAAACAGAAACCTGGCCAAGAAACCTTTGATACCACTTATAACTTCCCAATGTCCCTTGATGTCAGAGGGTTGTAGGTGTAAGGCTTTAGCAATCTCTTCAAGTTTGGGTTCCTTTTCCGTACCGTTGTAGGGTAGTTGACTAAGGATAGGGATCTTCAGAAGCCGGGAGAACTCTTCCAATGTAGGTACCAGTTGATAATCCAGGAATGTAAAACAGTGATGCAGAGGGTCAAAGAACTGGAACAGGACCTTTATCATATCTTCCTCAATGTTGGTGTTGACCAAGCTGATGAGTCTTCCATGCCTCTCACTGAAAGAAGAGCTCTCGGGAATCCTGGATATAAGTTCCTTAAGCTGAGGAGGGATCCTTACAAGGCTGATCTGAATTGTCTTTCTGTGGATAGTTTCCATGTCCTACAAAATAAGAACAAAGATGAAGATTCGAACCCCTGAAACGGTTAGTCGATGCATATGATGCTGTATGATGTTATGATGTTATGATAAAACACACCACGAATATCCACAAGAAGCAAACATGATAAGGCACACAAGTCAAACCACAACCCTTAGAGTTTAGGCTAGCATGGGGTCTGGGTATTACCCTCTTGAAGTTGGGGGGCTCAAAACCTGTCCTATCAGAAGTAACCGGGTTCTAAGGGTCCCAATATCATTGGATTGCTTTCATTGTTCATCGTTTAGATTTAGCCACTGAACTGGCGACCGAAATATTCAAAGAAAACAACCCTCAATTGAGTGCAGTATCGAGTATCAACCAACCTCGGACTGCACCAAAGTCAGTTATCTCACTACCCTAAAGAGGCCAAGATGGTTCAACTAAGGTTCCTAAGGTCAGTTGATGCTTCACGACACCACGCGGCGGCCCCGTACTCTCCTTGACTGGACTGAAGGGTTACCGGTACACACCAAAGTGCCACATCAACGTAGCAGACTGCTTCAACCATGTCGGTATACCCCGCACAGTTCCCTCACAGCCTTGTTGCTACTTTCTAAGAAGGTATCCCCAGATCCGGGTTAGGATCTATAGAACTCCCAAGACAGTACCCACAATTTAAAGCAAACAATTCAGCCAATTGAAAACACAAGTGATCTTAGTCCTAAGGTACACCTCACTTTAAAAGTTTCTCCCCAGCAGAGTCGCCAGTTCTGTGATCGGTGGATTTAGAACTGACTGTTTAACGCTGGTTTGCGAAATGTCGCGGAAGCAAGAGTCGCCACCGTCTTTTATTTTCTCCAACATGGACAGGACAAAAGCACAGCAAAATTCCTTATGAGATTATCTCTCGGTTCGGGAGGTAGATTTATAGAAAGGGAAGGTGTTAGCACCCTTTCTATCCATGGTTATCCATGGGCTCTTAGATACTTGCTCATTGTGTTTTCAAAAGTGTTTGCTTTTCAATTGTGAGTGGGTTTGAAAAAGTTTCGTTTAAAGATTTCAGAATGAATCTTGTATCAGTCCTCAAGAGTGTTTGAAAAATTGTTTTGAAAGCTTTTTGAAAGTGTCGGTGTGAAAAGAGTTTTGATTTGTTTTTGAATAGAGCAAGTATCTATGAGTCATCCACCTACCCTAAGGAATTAGGCTGTGTAAATGTCCTTAAGGTAGTGCCATCCCACCATTGAGAGGTAGGTAGCACCACCGTTGGAGGTGTTCGGGTCAATTCGTTTTTAGAAATAGTGTGGTCACCAGAGCAACAGTAGGACACCTTAGAAGCTACCCTTATGCCATTGATCCTTTTTTTTTAATTCGAGGCAACTTTTCCGAGGCAACCGGATCATGGACATAAGGACTTACTAAAACGTCCTATACTCGACGACCACGTTTCGGAGGCAACAGGTGAGGCGTACCCTAAGAGTGGTGTGTGAATTTGTGCGTTGTTTTCAGTTCAATATTTATCTTTGATCAGGGCATTTGTGAGCTACGAGTTATTTTTAATTAGCCATTCATTCTTTCATGCAAAGTTTAGAATTTAAAAGTGCGGAAATTAAAATGCGGAAAGATAAATCCTACGCTATTACAAGGCGCGGGTCTATACATCGCCAAATTACAAAGACCCGTTTTAATAAAAATGCGGAAAGTAAAACCTAGTTACTATTACATGGCTTGAGCAGTTACATAATATTCACGAGAAAATAAAAATAACGTGCGAAAGAAAAAATAGAACGTTCGAGGGCGTTGGACCCTTTTGAAATTAAATGAAATTAAAAAGCTAATTAATTATTTAATAAAAGGAAAGAAACGTTTTTTATGTTTTTGGTATTTAATGAAATAAGAAAAGAATTAAAATTAGAAGGAAACCCTAGTTCTAAATATTTTTAATTATTAATGAAAAACATACAAGTTAACCTAATTTACACTAATTAGTTAATTTACATATTTATTTACAAAAGTAATAATTAATAATAATAATAATGAGAGAAAATTATTTATTAAGAAAAGGATGAAAAATGTCACAAACCCTAATTTCTACCTATTTTAATTATTAAGAAAAGATTAAAATTTCAACCCTAAATTAAACTAAATTAATTATTAAAGTTTATTTACAAAATAAATTAATGGTGAAATAATAATAATTAAATATATTACATTTTTTTGTTTCTGATTTTTTTTATATTTTATATTATGAAAAGTTATTTTATGGAGTTAAAAGAAACAATTAAAACATTAAAAAGAATTAAAAGAAAATCAAATAAAAAATAAAAATGATGCAAACCATGGGGGGTATCAGGCCCTTTTTGGAGGTAAATTGGAGCAAATTGGCCCATCAGAATAAAGCCTTTTTTGATTTTCAGGAATCACATGCTTGATGGTTGACCCAGGTGTATGATGGTCTTCACGTTCTGGCCTTTGGATTGATCATTCAGGCCATCTGGAAAGCCCACGCGCTAGGACGTATGGTGGGACGTTGAGAGCATACTACACATGAATACGCTACAACAAAAATTATTAAGTGTATGGGGGGACCTGGGAATCGAACCCAGGTCCCAGTGTTCACAAGGCACGTCATCTACCACCTGTACCAAGCAACACATTTGTATATACCATAGAAAACAAATATTATAAAAACAAACAACGCTAATGATACAAAACAAGAAAAAACGCGCCAACTTTTGAATTGCCCAACCAGATGATGACACACCAGCTCCTTCTTCGCTTTCTCTGCAAAAACACAAAACAAGTAGCGGGGGTTTTAAACCCCCACTAAATAGCACAGTGGATAATAGCGATTAGAATATGCCTTATCATAAATTGAGCGCGAGGTCATCGTGGAGTTCGTATGGAGCTCCTGAGTTCAATGGCACAAGTCTTAAGATCCAATTTTTCCATATACAGAAAGCCCTATTTTGGAGCTTCTGAAACCCTAGGTTTCAACAATGGTGGATTCTGATTTAGGAAGCTATAGTTCAATTGGATGGTACCAACGGCTTCAGAACATCATTGTTAGTATAAATCAACAAGTAAAATACATGAATAATGCATGGAAATCAAAAATCCATTATAGACATATTCATGAAGAAGACGATTCTGTTCTACCAATTCTTGGAGTATGGAGACTGGAAAGTGGTTGCAATCGATTCCTAGCAATGTCAGGAACGTAATGGACAAGCTTTTAGACCTTGAATCACCCTGTAACTATGATTTCAGTGTTCAAGTTTTGGTGGAAATTTTGCAACTTTGTTCTATGCTTGTGAGCAGTTTTTTCTCGTGTCTCTTGATTCCATTAGGTCTTGCATATGTAAGTGAACGAAATTAGGTTAAAAAACCAAGCCCAATGTACATGAATTTATGATTCCAATATTTGATTTTCTCCATATCTTTTCCAATCTTTTTGCCATGAAAATCATGCCAATTATGGAAGATTTGGCCTTGTTGATTGATGCACGATTTTCCACCTTGCCCTAGTTTGATTTGCTGCACAAAAAAGATTTAAAAAACATGATTTGATATTTTTCTCATATTTAAAACTAATTAAATGAATTAATAATAATAAAAACTCAATTAATTAATTAAAAATAAGAAAATAAACCCCTTTGAGCTTAATGGGTCGTGCATATGCTTTGGGTAATGATTCATGGAAGAATTTGTGGCCCATTAGCAATTTTGAAGCTTTTGAAGCAAAATTGACTTTTCAAAATTCCCAAAAATTTCCCAACTTCTCCAAGGCATATCTTGCTCAATTCTTAAGCTATGGTCATGTTCTTGGACATTTTGGAAAGGTCTTGAAGTCCTCTAACCAATGCCTTTGGTCCCATGTCATTTTGATTTACCAATATCAAGTTATGGTCTTTGACTTAAAGTGCCTTTTTGTTGACTTTTGAAAATGACCTATAATGTTGAAATTGATAACTTTTTGTGAGAGCATTTCTTGGACTTGGAGTGTGAAGATGAGTTTTAGGAAATGTCATTCTCTTCAAAATGAGCTTTGGATGGGATTTTTATGATAAACCATGAGGAAGTTATGCCCTGGTCAATTTGCAGTTGACTTTTCAACTGTCCAAAAATAGAAACTTTTGCATCTTGAGACTTTTTGAGCCATACTTTGAGAATCATGATCAAGAATTGATCAAATGATGTTTGTGGCTTCAAAATAAGATGTTGACCAAAATTTTTTAACTTTTGACTGTCAAATGACCATTTTTCCCCTGTAGTTGACTGTGGAGCATTTAGGGTTTTTGACTGTGCAATTTGATGCTGTGAGTCTTGAAACTTGACATATGGATGCTTGACAATGTTTATGGGCATATGGGACTTGATTGGACCCTTGGAAACCTCATTTTCTTGACCAGAACCAAAACCCTAATTTTGACTGTGTTAGGAGGCAATTGGACTATGCAACCCTTGAGAGATTTTGAACCATCTGAAGATTGATCTTGGCAAATCTTGAAGAATATGGGAGGGAAAATTTTGGGGTACAACAGCGGTCAAGTGGCATCAACATCATCTGCTTGATGCTGACTTACTCTTGAAGTAAGCTTAAACAAGTGGGGTTTTATTGCATTCAAGTTGGAGGTTTAACAGCGCCTCAGCTGGAGTTGGCAGCGTGAATTAAGGAAAGGTATAGACAGCACATTGGCCTAGCATACTTTTGCACATAAATTTGTCTTCCCATGACAGTAGGGGTACACGTGGGGAAAACCCCTTGAATACAAACTCAGAGACGGTTGTGAGCATTAAATGAGTTCCCATGTGAAACTTTGAATCCTTGCTTGACTCTGTATTAGAAATTCTACTTCAGCGTAGCATCTCATATTCTGATCCTCTTATCTTCTGACTTCAGCATGTTCGAGGGATCCTTCAGAACTTCCAGTATACTTACAGTACGCTTTGTTACCTTATTTGACTTAAACTCTGCAAACTCTGACTGGACCGTTATGAACACTAGCTCAGAAGTTCTGACTAAATTCTGTCTTGAGAACATCCAGAATTTGATGACTGTGAACAATGGCTCAAAAGTTCTGAAATTGTCATATTTCTTAGATACTTAGAAAAATTTCTAAGTCTTTAGAATTTGATTCTTCCAAGGTAAGATTTGACTTTTGAAACTCTTTATGAAGCAAACTTCATATTCCAACATGTCTTGATGAAATATGATTTTTTTGATTTGATTTTGATTTAAAAGTCAAAGTCAGACTTCTTCAGCGTGCAAATGACCATTTTGCCCTTGTGAATGGCTTGCTTGGAAAAATTGTTAATTCAAGGCCTGGGGACTTGATGAAAGCGAACCTGAGGATCCAGGGTGATCCCTTGAGAAATGAGAGGGAAAATTTTGGGGTGCAACACATAGTAAGTCTTCTTGAGCAGTGAGTATCTTGTTTCACAGTCGATAAATTTTTTTCTAAGGTAGTATATTGCATGCTCTTTTCGACCAGACTCGTCATGTTGCCCCAATACACACCCCATTGAATTCTCTAATATTGTCAGGTACATGATAAGAGGTCTTCCTTCAACTGGTGGAATTAGAGTCGGAATTTCTTGTAGGTACTCCTTGATTTTATCAAAGGATATCTGTCAATCGTTGTTCCACTTCACTACTTGATATTTCTTTAATAACTTGAAGATTGGCTCACAAGTAGCAGTCAAATGGGAAATTAATCTGGAAATGTAGTTCAATCGTCCCAAGAAACCTATGACTTCCTTATCATTACGGGGAGTTGGATTTTCTTAAATGGATTTAACCTTGGCGGGATCAACTTCAATAACTTTACCACTGACAATGAAACCTAGGAGTTTACCGTATCTTACCCAAAAGGTGCACTTGTTTGGATACAACCTCAATTTATACTTCTTTAATCTCTCAAACAGCTTGTGCAAGAGGTCAAGGTGTTCTTATTTGGTCTAAGACCTAGCTATCATGTCATCCACGTAAACATCTATCTCATGATGAATCATATCATGGAACAAAGCTACCATAGCGCACTGATATTTTGCACCAATGTTCTTCAAACCCAAAAGCATAACTTTGTAATAGAAAGTGCCCCATTGTGTGAAAAAAGTAGTCTTCGCCATGTCTTCAGGTGCCATTTTGATTTGATTATAACAGGAGAAACCATCCATGAAGGAAAATATTTTGTGTTGAGCGGTGTTGTCAACCAGAACGTCAATGTGTGCAAGAGGAAAGTCATCTTTTGGGATTTCCCTATTAAAATCCCTGTAGTATATGCACATATGTACCTTACCATCCTTCTTAGGTACTGACACCATATTTGCAACCCACTGAGGATAAGGAGTAATAGCTAAGAAACCTACATTGAACTGCTTCATAAACTCAACTTTGATTTTTTCATACATTTCAGGACACATATGACGAACCTTCTGCTTTATAGGAGGACAACCTTCCTTCATCGGTAGACGGTGAACCACAATATCAGTATCAAGCCCTGGCATGTCTTCGTGCAACCAAGAAAATATCTCAACATAGTCACACAACATCTGGATTAATCTCTTTTTAACATTGTCTTCTAGGTTGGCACCTATCTTGACCTCTTTCTTGTCCTTTTTAGTACCCAAGTTCACAAACTCGACTGGCTCTTCATGCGGCCGTATCGCTCTTTCTTCTTGCATTAACAACCTAGCAAGCTCTCTAGGTATTTCACAATCTTCCTCACCTTCATCCTCGGCTTGATAGATCCGGTTTTCGAAGTCATAATTGGCAATAGCAAAATTGTTATCAATGGGATCCAGGGTGGATATGGATCTGCAATTTATCCTGTGGATCTGTGTAAGAAACATATAGCCATTTCGAAAGAAAAATAAAGTAAAATAAAAATAGAGAGCGCAAAATTTGAATGCAAAAAGTCCAATGATTTGTTAAGTGAAAATATGTTGATGAATAATGACAACCCTAACAATTGGACCATTGTGCCCGGGTAAGGCACAAGGCTTAAAGTTTATTGTTTAAATTACAAAACCAAAAAAACTTGAAAGTAAGAAAAGAGAAAATAACATTTACTCCGGATTAAAGGAGATTGGTATAAAGTATTCATCCTTCCAATTATTTATCCCATTGCTGGTAGTAGGGGAAATCCAGCTATCTATGTCGCAATCGTTATCAGCATCTTCGAAATTGTTGACATGATTGTTGTGAACTCCATTGTTTTTGATGCGGAAAGGCGGTATCCCAAAATTAGCACAAGCGCGATAGACACCCCTTTGAGCTTGTGAGGTGAAACCCAAACCAAATTTGTCAGACTTGTAAGGAATGTCGGGAAGCTGACCTCAAACAGTGCAACCACCTTCTTCAACCACAACCTTAGCATCTTTCAAAGAATCCATTTTTGATGGAATCTTGGTATCTTTAGGAATGGCAGGAGAAGCTTTATCAATCGGGATTGTTTGAGAAACAACTTCAAAGGTCTGGCAAGGAGTCTCGAAGAACTCACCATCCATCTCAACATACTTGAAGGAGTTCAAGTGGCTCACCATGTGTTCTTCTTCACTGCAAACTGTAATGATCTTTCCCTTCACGGGATATTTCAACTTTTGGTGTAAGGTAGAAGTAACAACACCTGCCCCATGAATCCAAGGGAGTCCAAGCAAAAAAGAATAGGCTGGACGAATGTCCATCACATAGAAAGTAGAGTCAAAGACCTTGGAACCCACTTTGATCGGAAGATCAACCTATCTGTGCACCGTTCTCTTTGAACCATCAAAAGTTCTCACTCCAATGTCACTGGGTTTTAGCACGATCCCTTCATAGTCTAGTTTGTCTATAGAAGCTTTTGGCAAAACATTCAATGAGGAACCTGTGTCTACCAACACATGAGATAAGGTAGTTCCCCTACACTCAATAAAGACATGCATGGCCTTATTATGATTCCTTCTTGTGAGAGTTGAGTCTATGTCAGAAAAGCCTAGCCCATTATCAGTTGTCAAGCTAGCAACATGATTTTTGAACTGATCAACAGAGATTTCATGTGGTACATGAGCATATTTTAGAAATTTCACCAAAGCATGAGCATGGGCTTCAGAGAACAACAACAAAGATAACATAGATATTTTGGAGGGTGTCTGCCCCAGCTGTTCAACAATCTTGTAGTCACTCTTTCGAATAATCTTTAATATTTCCTCTATCTCTTGCTTGGAGGTGTCTTTAAAAGTAACCTCTTTTGGTGTCTCAGTCTTGGAAGGCTCAATCATATGTTCTTTATCTCGAATTTCAGTACTTGATTCAGTAGTAGTGATATGAATTAATGCAGTAACAACCTTCAGGGAAATCTCTGGAGAGAAAACCCTTCCCTTTCTGGTAACCTTACTAGTCCCTTCAATATTTCTAATGTCGAGATCATTAACTTCAGCACTTTCATCTTCATCAGTCAATGGTTCTCGCTTGATGCCATAGTAGTAGAACTCAACTCCTTAATTCCAAGGGATAGCCTTATTAGAGGAATATGGAATTGGCCCAGGTGCAGTAATGATCAGAGGAGCAACTATAGGTTTAGCAGTAATCTTCACAAGACCCTTAGAAGTGATCCTTATAGGAGTATGGAAAATTGTAGACACGTCTTCAAGCTTCGGGTCTTGGGATGTACTCTCCACAGAAGGAGTCTTCTCAAAAGGAATTTTCTTAAATAGAATCACACGGTCATCCATAAAACACCGAATACCTTCTTTCAGCAATGCACAACCATTAGATTAGGATGCACAGTAGTAGCAGTCTTCAGCACAACTCGGAAATAAACCAGTTTTCAGCATCTTCTCCTTAAAAATTATCAGAGGAGTAGTCAAGTTATTCACAGTAGGAACATAAGAAACATCTTCAATAGAATTAACGCCCTTTTCATGCTTAGGCATGGGTGCAGTGATCACATTAGGAGTTTCAGGAGGGTCAAATTTAATCTCCTTAGTGTCAATCATGTCTTGGATGTTATTCTTTAGAGCCCAACAAACTCTAGTATCATGTCCGGGACATTCAGAGTGATATGCACACCTTGCATTGGGATTGTAATGGGGAGAGGAAGTGTTGGGATTCTGAGGAGGTTCTCTCAATGTAATCAACCCTGCCTTTAACATGTGTTGTAATGATTGAGCCAACGACATGTTGATTTTTATGAACTGTCTCCCTCGTGCATCCTGCCTACGTTGATTATTCTATTGTTATTGTTGCACTGGTGGAGAATTAGAGATCAGTATTGCCCCCACAGATTGGTTGTGGTCACAATTATTACAATCCTTCTGGTTGTACACAACATTGGATTCTCTCTTACCATTATAAGACTTCTTCAAAATATTTGAACATGTAGCCACCATAATTTTACTGCTTCTGATTCCATTTCAACACGTTCCCCTGTCAAAATCAGTTCAGTGAAACCAGTTGAAGAACTTCTAAGTAGGTGATTATAGAAAGGACCTGTCAGTGTACTCATGAACATGTCAACCAACTCTCTATCAACCAAAGGAGGTTGAACTCTTCCCACAAGATCTCTCCATTTTTGTGCGTACTCTTTGAAACCTTCCTCAAAAACCATGGAGATACTCTATAATTGCATGGGGTTATGTGCCAAATCAGAATTATATTGATAATGTTTGTAGAAATTTGCAGCCAAATCTTCCTAAGTGTGAATATTGGCACCTTCAAGTTGATAATACCATTCTAGTTGTGTTATAGACATACTATCTTTAAAGAAATGCAACCACAACTTCTTGTCAACAGTGTGTGGTTGAATTTTCTGAACATATGACCTCAAGTGCAGCTTCGGGAAGGAAACACCATCATATTTGGAAAAGGTAGGAGTTTTAAATTTAGGAGGAATTACAACTCCTGAAACCAAACCCAGATCATCAAAGTTCAATCCAGGCACCTTCTGGATCTCCATAGCACTCAGACGCTCTTCTAGTAGCTTATACTTCTCATCAGCAGGGGGATATTGCTCATCCAAATAATCATCTTCCTCTTCATCATGAAATTTTTCAGTACCAGGGATACTTCTTTCAGTTTTCACACTCTTACCATATTCATCTTGTTTGTCATCTTCATCCAATGGGATATCAAGATCTCGAGCTTGCTTGACTGGACCTCTAAACCTTATCCACATGTTAAGGACGCCAATTTGTTTCTTTGTCTTCTTCTTCTTATTGATGACAAGTGACTTCAATTATTCCTGCCATTTCGCTAAGTTTAGGAACATTTGTTGGAATTGGGCATTCCGAGCTTGGAGATCTTTGATTGTCTGTTCAAGAGCCATTTTTTCTGTTGAAATAAACAACAAGAAGATGAGAAAACCTATCTTGAGAATACATGTTATGTAATGATATGCATTACATGTAGATTCATATGCAATGTTTTCAAGGATCTCGTGAGATTAAAATATTAGAAAAAGAATATGGTTGCAACTTTGTCTTGAAGAACTTTGAGTTTTCATCTTTGAACGTCCTTCTATAAGAATTATGCTCACCATATAAAGTGGGTCATATCCTTTGACTCAAGAGAATATACTTTGATCTTGACGGCATCTGGTTAGAGGAAAATAAATCCTCTTTCCCCTTACTATAAATCTGGCTTATGATAATCCTACACCAAAAATCGCTAAGATCCTTGAAATAGTTAGTAAAAATGTTATGTTATGATGATATGATGTTATGATGTCATGTTTATGTTAAATAAGTAGAAAACACAAAAAAGTCATACAAGAGCCTTAGGTTTAAAGGATTTCATGAAGTCCATAGGTAAGTACCCTTCCCCATTTAAATTAAGTTGGCTCAACCTCTCCTAAAATAGTAACCGGTTTATAGGAATCTCATATCACGAATCTTTCTCACAGGCTTTATTTTAGCACGACAACTAGCTTGCCACCAAAACATCTTGAAAGTCGAATCTCAATGAGTGTTGTAAGTACGAAGTGCGCCTAAGAGGGGGGGGGGGGTGAATTAGGTACTTTAAAAATAATGGTTTTTAGTGATGATGGTTCTTATTTTTCTGGTTATAAGTGAGTTTAGGAAAGCTTAAAAATGCAGAAAAATAAAGAGACACAGGCGATATATCCTATTTCCCCTCACAGTCCGAGAGTACTTCAGTCCCCTTTCAACATGAAAGAGATTTCCTTATTGTGGCAAACTTAAACAAGAACTACCAACCAAACCAAGAATAATCCTCTTGGACCAAGAACAATCCTCTTAGATTTTCACTAAGTTACCTATGAGAACAATCCTCTCAATGTAACTACACTTGTATCCAACAACTTGGAGAGACAAGATTTCAACAAAAATACTTAAACTTAATTCCAACAATCCTGGAAAATAAGTAAGTAAATATCAATTTGTGAGTTTGAGTGAGTAGAGTAATTTTGATCACTTAGAGTGATTTAACAATGTATAATCTTCTTCTTTCAATAATAATATTATACAAAGACTCAAGATATATTTGCTCAAAGTTTTCTGTTTGTTAATGTATGAAAATGTGTAGAAAACTTATGCATGAAAATGAAGAATGCTTGAGTTTGTATTTTGAAAGTTCAGAAAATATTTATGAAAGAAGGTGTTAGATCTGGATTTGAAATTGAATATTTATATGTTCATAACACCCTTTTGAAACATCATGAAGATCTGGAAATGTATCATGAACAAATGCCAAGTTTGAGTGAAAATATGTAATGAAAAGGCATGAACAAAGCTGTTATTTTTCAAATTCGTGCAGTATGCAATCGATTGCACCCTTGGTGTAAATCGATTGCACAAGGTTTTTAATAACTATTTTTTCAAAATCTTTAAGAGTGCAATCAATTGCACGCCAAGTCAGTAGCAAACATTTTGAAAAATTTAAGTATGCAATCGATTACATAGGAATGTAAATCGATTTCACAAAGAAACAGAAGCAAAAAATCTGAAATTTTGAAGTGTGAAATCGATTGCACTAACATGTAAATTGATTGCATGCAGAAGAGAAATGAATTTTTATCTTTGAAAATCTTGAGTAATGATTCTTAAACATTTCTTTTTCATTTTTGAGCATCTATATCTTAAGATCAAAGTAGATAATATTATTATACCTTTAAAGTTGTTGAGAGCCTTGAATGAAGATATTATCCTTAGATGATTAGATGCTTGATCAAAATCTTTTCCTTCTTTGTTAGCCATGGTTTGTCTTCATCAAAACAAAAGCTTATTTGTGAAGCTTGATTTTACATTCTCCCCCTTTTTTATGATGACAAACAATCTTTCTTTATGCGATGTACTTTCCGGAAGAGCTTCTCCCCCTAAGATGCAAAACTCCCCCTATGTAGGAGAGGGTTGGAATCCTTTGCAATTTTTCATCTTGATTGGAGAGTACCTTGAAAATTAAGACACAGGAAATATAAGCATAAAGTACCATACATCTTTCTCCCCCTTTGAAATTATCAAAAAGAAGGGAAAGATGCCTAAAGACAATAAAAAATAGAGCAACATATTGACAAAAATTATAGAATTAAAACATTAACACACATTGTTTAAGAGTTACACACAGAAAATTGAACAAACGAAACATTGAAATAGAAAGGCAATAACATAACAGAAAAAATAGTCAGCCAAAACATTAAGGGTGATAAATGTCTGGATGGTTGTAAGACCATACGCCTTAGTTCGGGAATTGTTGTTGAAGTGGAGGTTCTGTGTAATGTGGAGGAGGTGCAGCTGGGTTATTTGGGTCGTATGGTGGGATATGAAGGTGATAATAAAGGTACGAGAATTTTTGGTTCACATCCGAGCGAAAATCATTTATCCGGGTTGTAGTGGAGTCATTGATTGCACTCCATTGATTATTGATGTTGGTGTTCATAGAAGCAAACTATTGAGACATGTAGTCCATGAGCTCTTGATTGGTTGGACCAGAGGGATCAGTAGGAGGAGGAGGCATAGCTTCACCGCCTTAAACTTTTTGGTCATTATCTTCATTGCCAACAACATCTTCACCAATGTAGGTGATGGTCTTTGTCTCCGGATTAAAATGTACGCCCATTCTTGAATCAACATTCTTAATTGAAATTTTGTTTAGATTAGGATCCATATCCACCTTTTCAAAACCACGAAAATGCACACCAAATTCCTTCATAATCAAAGTGATAAAATAAGCATATGGAAGGAATTTAGACTTTTCATCCACTCTCAGCATATGCATCATGATAATTCTTGCCCAGTTTACATTTACTCCTTTCTTCCTTGCATAAATAAGCTGCATCTTGAAGTCGGTAACCGTGCAATGGTTTCCAGCTCTTGGAAATAGTATATAGACCAAAAAATAATGATATAAGCGATCGTCTATATGGAGGTTACCTGCACTCCAGGAGTCTTTGGATGGAATTACTCCTCCAAGACCATGGATTTGTTTGGCGTGAAATTCAGCTTCACTTAACCGCCCAATGATGTAAAAGAATCCCTTTTTCTGATAGCCATCCCATATCTCGTTTTCAGGATCATATAGGGAGCTTCCAGTGAAAGGAATATTCAAGATCTCACCAACAACCTGAGGAGTCAAAGAGATACGAGTGCCCAACACATATGTGACCATTTTTCCTTTTTGGGGTGTTAGATTACTGAAAAACATTCTTACCAAATCCGGGTAGTATGGACCGTACGAAAAAATCAATGGTTCCAGACCATAAGCAGCTAGATCATTCTGAAAGGAAAAACATTATTGAGGAAAGGAGGAGAGTATACCATATTTGGGGTTGGATACAATTTTCCTTTGAAAGTCTTTGATAAATCTGACTTCTTGCTCTTCGGTGAGAGTTGAAAACAGTGGATTGGATGTTGAATCAATCTTTTTCCCTTTTTCTGAAACTAAATCCTTTCTCTTTGTTCTTGAAGCCATGGATATGGAGTTTTAGGGTTTTGGGGTTTTTAGTTTTTGTGAGAGAGAAAGATTTTGTGAGAGATTTGGAAGTGATTTAGATAGGTAGGGAATGAGTTATTAGAATTGAAATGTATTTGGCTTGGGAATATGAGAGAGGAATTCTGACCAACATTAATTTTCTGTCATAAAAGCTACTTTCAGTACGTGCAATCGATTGACATACCATGTCCAATCGATTTACACACAAAAAAAATCAAAAATAAGCAAAAACGCACATAGTGCAATCGATTGCATTAAAGGTGCAATTGATTTGCACAAGAAACAGAATGGACAGAATTGAAAAAAACTCTTTGTGCAATCGATTACACTCTTTGTGCAATCGATTTGCATCATCAAAAATTGTCCAAAAACCAAATTTTTCTTGAAAATTTAAATATCATATAACATAGATTCATATATAGCATGTATAAAACATATATAAAAGTTATATCAATGGTAGAATTCACCTTATATGTCGCGTTCATCAAGTATGTCGAGCTCTCGACGAATTTTGTAGAAATGTTCTTTTGCCAAAGGTTTGGTGAAAATATCGGCAAGCTGATTATGAGTATCTACAAAGGTTACCTCGACATCTCGTTGAAGAACATGATCACAGAGAAAATGATGTCGAATGTCTATATGTTTAGTCCTTGAATGCATGACGGGATTCTTTGTGATGTTGATTGCACTGGTGTTGTCGCATCTTAGAGGAATGCACCCTATATCGAGTCCGTAGTCACGAAGTTGTTGTTTTAGCCACAAAATTTGAGTGTAACTACTACCCGCTGCAATATATTCAGCTTCGGCCGTGCTTAGAGCAACACATGCTTATTTCTTGCAGGCCCATGATACTAATGCATTACCAAGAATGTGACAAGTACCACTTGTGCTCTTTCTATCTATTTTACATCTTGCATAATCCGCGTCAGAATAACCAATTAAGTTGCAGACACTACCTTTAGGATACCACAATCCGACATTTGTTGTTCCTTTGAGATACTTCATGATCCTCTTTACCACCATGAGATGAGATTCCTTTGGGTTAGCTTGAAAGCGGGCACAGAGGCAAACACTAAACATTATGTCAGGACGGCTTGCCGTCAAATATAATAAGGAGCCAATCATACCTCGATACTTAGTGATGTCGATGGAAACACCTGATTCATCTTGATCAACATAAGAACCAAAACCCATTGGTGTAGACATTTCCTTGCAATTATGCATGTCAAACCTTTTCAAGAGTTCCTTGCAATATTTGGATTGGTTGATGAAGATGCCATATTTTAGTTGTTTGATTTGAAGTCCAAGAAAATAGTTCATTTTACCCATCATAGACATTTCAAATTCTCCTTGCATCATTGATGAGAATTCTTCACACATTTCTTGATTTGAAGAACCGAATATGATGTCATCAACATAGACTTGTGCTAGCAAAGTGTCGTCTTTGATTTTCTTGATAAATAGAGTCTTGTCAACTTTGCATTTTTCGAAACCTTTTTCGCATAGGAAGTTGCTTAAACGAACATACCATGCCCTTGGTGCTTGTTTTAGTCCATAGAGAGCTTTTCTTAATTAAAATACATGAGATGGATGCTTGAAGTCTTCGAAACCCGGGGGTTGCTTAACATATACTTCTTCAGTGATATATCCATTCAAGAATGCGCTTTTGACGTCAATTTGGAAAAGCTGAAAATTTAATGAACAAGCATAGGAAAGTAAGAGACGAATAGCTTCTAACCTTGCAACTAGAGAGAAAGTTTCTTCAAAGTCTATTCCTTCTTCTTGATTATAGCCTTGTGCTACCAATCTTGCTTTGTTACGAACAATTATTCCATTCTCGTCAAGTTTGTTTTTGAACACCCATCTTGTTCCAATAATGTGTTTGTTTCTTGGCCTAGGAACGAGTTCCCAAACTTGATTCCTTTCAAATTGATTCAATTCTTCTTGCATATCTATGATCCATTGCTCATCGCCTAAAGCCTCATCAACTTTGGAAGGTTCAATTTAAGAGACAAACGCCATGTTTAGGAAAGCATCCTTAAGATTTAATCTTGTAGACACGCCTCGACTTATATCACCAATTACTTTATCAATAGGATGATCTCTATGAGTTCTCCATTCTTTTGGTAGATCATTGAGATTCGATTCTTGTTGAGGTGATTCTTCTAGTTGAATGGGTTGATCCTTGGAAGAATTTTCTTGAGGACCTTCTAAAATTTCATCATCATTATCACAAACAATATTATCCTCCTTGGAGGGGTTAGTTTCATCAAAAGAAACATGCATATATTCTTTAATAGTCACAGTTCTTTTGTTGTAAATTTTATATGCTTTACTAGAGAGTGAGTAACCAAGGAAAATACCTTCATCGGATTTCTCATCAAACTTACCCAAATTATCTTTGTCATTGTTTAGGACAAAGCATTTGCACCCGGAGATATGAAAGAAAGCAATGTTTTGTTTTCTCCCTTTGAAAAGTTCATATGGAGTTTTCTTTAAGATTGGTCTAATGTTAACTCTATTGCTAACAAAACATGTCGTGCTCACCGCATCCGCCCAAAAGTATTTTGGAAGGTTTGAGTCGCTAAACATTATTCTTGAAAGTTCCACAAGAGACCTATTCTTTCTTTCAACCACTTCATTTTGTTGTGGAGTCCTCGGTGCCGAGAAGTTGTGAGATATTCCATGTTCTCCATAGAATTCTTCAAATAGAGCATTTTGGAATTCTCCGCCATGGTCACTTCTTATTGAGGCAATTGTTAGAGACTTCTCATTCTTAATTTGTTTAGCAAACTTCTTGAACGCCTTGAATGCATCACTTTTCTGCACTAAAAAGAAAGTCCAAGTATATCTAGAGAAATCATCAATAATAACCAAAGCATATACATTACCTCTGAAACTCCTTGTTCTCGATGGACCAAATAGATCCATATGTAGCAATTGTAGTGGCCTTGAAGTGGACACCACATTCTTAGATTTGAAAGTTGATCTAGTTTGTTTCCCTTTTTGACAAGCATCACATAGTCTATCTTTGACGAAATTTCTCTTAGGCAATCCAATGACAAGATCATGCTTGATTAATTTATTCAAGTGTTACATATGAATATGAGCAATTCTTTTGTGCCAAAGCCATGAGTCATCTTGTTTGCCATGATACATTTAACCTTCAAAGATGGATCATCAAGGGAAATCAAGAATATACTATTTATTATTTTACCTTTAAGTATAACCTCATGAGTGACTTCGTCTTCTATCAAACATTCATCCTTGGTGAACTTGATTTTGAAGCCTTTGTCACAAAGTTGGCTAATACTTGGAAGATTGTGCTTTAGTCCTTCAACATAAAGAACATCTTCAATGGATGTGAAAGGTGGAGCACCAACTTTGCCTTTTCCTAGTAGTCTTCCCTTATTATTGTCTCCATAAGTGACAAAACCCTTGGCCTTTAGCGCTAGATGTGAAAATTGGTTTATGTCTCCAGTCATATGCTTTGAACAACCACTATCAAGATACCAAAGATTGCATGTAGTCTTCAAGCATACCTGTAAAACAAATTAAGTTTTGTTAGGTACCCAAGTTGCTTTGGGTTCTTCATAATTAATGCCTTTCTTTACCCATGCATAATGCCCACTTGCCACACTGAAGTTTCTAATATAGCAAGCATTAGGTGTATGGCCTTTAATACCACAATAAAAACAAGTAGGTTCAAAGTTAATTCTATATCTAGAAGGATAAGATTTCTTCTTAGAAAATGTTTTATTTTTCGGATAGTGACGAACTTTTTTAGGTTTGTTCACTTTCTCTTTGGAAGATTGATCACTTGCTTTAACAAAGATAGTTTTGTTAGAACTTGGTTTTGAAAACTTTGAATATCCAAGTCCACTTTTATCATTTGAGTATGTTTGTTGGCTAAGAACACCTTCCAATCAAATTTACCCTTTTTCATATCTTCCAATGACTCTTTTTAATTGGACAATTTGGAAAGAGAGTGAAACACAATTTTTGCATACAAAATTTTGTTTTTGTTCATCAATTGATTTTTGTTTTTCTTCTTTGAAATCTTTTTCCATTGAAACATATTTTTCTTCTAAGGATGAAATTTGTTTCTTTTGTGATGAAATGGTTTTATACATAATTTTGCATTCATTCAATAGTTCATCTATAACACCTTGTGCATTACTATAAAAAAGAGAAAATTCATTACTAACCTTATTGTCTTCATCATCGGAATGGTGTGAGGCCATTAATGCTAGATTTTCACTTTCAT
Source organism: Vicia faba (assembly GCA_948472305.1). NCBI lineage: Eukaryota > Viridiplantae > Streptophyta > Magnoliopsida > Fabales > Fabaceae > Vicia > Vicia faba. The sequence continues at coordinate 1,425,890,751 of OX451735.1, read as the reverse complement.
CACTATCGGAATCGGATGAGGAACTTATTTCATTGTCCTCCCATGCGACATAAGCCTTTTTGTTCTTGAATCCCTTCTTGCTTTTGAAGCCACCTTTCTTGGAGAGTTTTGGACAATCTGGCTTGATATGACCTTGCTTACCACATTCATAACATGTGATTTCTTGTGTTGATGTGGAGCCTTCATTTTTCTGAAAATGTTTCTTTCCTTTTGAATGAGAAAAAGGTTAGTCATTTATACCGAAGAACTTACCAAGCTTTTTAACAAGAAGCAAGAAGTTTTCATTTTCTTCTGGATTGTTTTCCTTTTCAAATTCCTTGGAGTCTATCTTCAAAGCAATTTTCTTGGATTTATTCTCTTGATTTTCATGCTTTTCGAGTCTTCCGAGTTCCGTTTCATATTCTTGAAGTTTTCCAAATAATGTTGCGGATGTCATGTTCGATAGACTTTTATTTTCTGAAATTTCCGTTACCTTTGGTTGTCATTCCCTAGTTAAGGACCTAAGTACTTTCAGATTCAATTCATCATTCATCAAGGTTTTACCAAGAGCACTTAGATGATTTTTCAAGTGCACAAATCTCTTTTGTAAGTCAAAAATGGTTTCTCCGGGCTGTATTCAAAATAATTCATATTCTTGACTTAGGGTATTTAGTCTTGATCTTTTTACTTCAACCGTTCCTTCATGAGTTTGTACCAAGGTATCCCATATTTCTTTTGTTGTTTTGCATGCCGAGACACGGAAGAATTCGTCCACGCTAAGTGCACCTTGAAGAAGGTTTATTGCCTTTTTGTCATAGAGAACTTTCTTCTTATCATCATCGTCCCATGCAGTTTTAGGCTTTGATGAGCCAACACCATTTATTACCGTTATCGGGATAAATGGAGCATTTTCGACAGTATCCCATATTTCTTCTCCTTGTGCTTCTAGATGCGCCTTCATGAGTATTTTTCAGAAGTCAAAATATTCACCACAAAATAGAGGAGGCTTGTTGTTACTACCACCATCTCTGAAAACGGGATTATGATTTGCGGAAGCCATTCTGGATCTTTTAGGAGCCAGTTACCTATAACCTACTCTGATACCAATTGTAAGTATGAAGTGCGCCAAAGAGGGGGGGGGGGGGGTGAATTAGGTACTTTAAAAATTCTGGTTTTTAGTGATGATGGTTCTTATTTTTCAGGTTATAAGTCAGTTTAGGAAACCTTAAAAATGCAGAAAAATAAAGAGACACGGGCAATATATCCTAGTTCCCCTCACAGTCTGAGAGTACTCCAGTCCCCTTTCAATATGAAAGAGATTTCCTTATTATGGCAAACTTAAACAAGAACTAACAACCAAACCAAGAACAATCCTCTTGGACCAAGAACAATCCTCTTGAATTTTCACTAAGTTACCTATGAGAACAATCCTCTCAATGTAACTACACTTGTATCCAGCAACTTGGAGAGACAAGATTTCAACAAAAACACTTAAACTTAATTGCAACAATCCTGGAAAATAAGTAAGTAAATATCAATTTGTGAGTTTGAGTGAGTAGAGTAATTTTGATCACTTAGAGTGATTTGACAATGTATAATCTTCTTCTTTAAATAATAATATTGTACAAAGACTCAAGATATATTTGCTCAAAGTTTTCTATTTGTTAATGTATTAAAATGCGCAGAAAACTTATGCATGAAAATAAATAATGCTTGAGTTTGTATTTTGAAAGTTCATAAAATATTTATGAAAGAAGGTGTTAGATCTGGATTTGAAATTGAATATTTATATTCTCCTAACACCCGTTTGAAACATCATGAAGACTTGGAAATGTATCATTAACAAATGCCAAGTTTGAGTGAAAAGATGTAATGAAAAGGCATGATCAAAAGGCATGAACAAAGCCGTTATTTTTCAAATTCGTGCAGTATGCAATCGATTGAACCCTTGGTGTAAATCGATTGCACAAGGTTTTTAACAACTATTTTTTCAAAATCTTTAAGAGTGGAATCGATTGCACGCAAAGTCAGTAGCAAATGTTTTGAAAAATTTAAGTATGCAATCGATTGCATAGGAATGTAAATCTATTGCACAAAGAAATAGAAGCAAAAGATCTGAAATTTTGAAGTGTGCAATCAATTGCACTAACATGTAAATCGATTGCATGCAGAAGAGAAATGAATTTTTATCTTTGAAAAGCTTGAGTAATGATTCTTAAACATTTATTTTTCATTTTTGAGCATCTATATCTTAAGATCAAAGTAGATAATATTATTATACCTTTAAAGTTGTTGAGAGCCTTGAATGAAGATATCCTTAGATGCTTAGATGCTTGATCAAAATCTTTCCCTTCTTTGTTAGCCATGATTTGTCTTCATCAAAACAAAAGCTTATTTGTGAAGCTTTATTTTACAAGTGTAGCATCGAGTATCAACCATACTTGGACTGTACCAAAGTTGACAATCTCACTACCTGCTAACAGCAAAGATGGGTAAACTAAGGTTCTAAAAGTAATTTAGTTCTAATGACACTATGCAAAAGCCTAATGTTATTCTTGACTGACTCAAGGAACATTAGTACAAACCAAAGTGTCGCACTAACCCTAGCCATCATTTTAATAATATCAGTCTATGTCGTATAGTCTCGATGATCTATTGCTACTTACTTAAGGTATCCCTAGATCCGAGTGTAAGATCTTACAAGTAAATAAGCTTAAAAAACCCTTAAATTTAAAGAAAACAAAGAAAATTTGAAACCAAGTAAAGTGATCTAACCCTAAGGTAACCCCTCTTTTTTGAGAGGTAGTCCCCAACAGAGTCGCCAGTTCTGTAATATGGTGGGAGAATTAACTTTTTTAGTTTTATCCAAATGTGCGGATATTAAGAGTCGCCACCGACTTTTCTTTTATCCAATATTTAGGAAAGGCGACAAGAACAGGAAAGACCTTTGATAGATTTTGAGTTCGGGGGGTAAGTTATGAAAAGGGAAGGTATTAGTACCCTTTTCATCCGTAGTTATATACAGGCTCTTAATTACCTGCTCACTTTTGAAAATTTTCTTTGCGTGTGTGATTTGAAAATATTTTTGAAAATCAAAAGTACGGACAACTTTGTAATGATTCTTGTATCAGTCCTCAAGAATGCGTACAAAGTGTTTGAAAATATTTTATTTGAAAAAGTATGATGTGAAAAAATGATTATTTCAGAAAAGAGTGGTAAGCAAGTGATTAAGAGTTCCTTACCCACTAAAGGTCGTTCTGATTATTTTCCTTCTCCTTTAGAGATAGTGTTATCCATACCATTAGTTGGTAACTAGCCCCATCTATTGGATGTGAAGGGACAAGCGTAGGGTCATCAAATGGTCATTGAAGGGAAACAAATAGGAATAATTTAGCAATTTTTATCGGAGGGACTAGATCATTTTCATAGGAAACTCCAAATGGTCATCGAGGGACTATGATCTTTATTCGTAAGGGTCTTTTGCTAAAGTATCCCTACTTTCGAGGGACATGACCGATATTCGTAAGGCAACAAGAGAGGTTACCCTAGAAGTTCAAGGTTTGCAAAGTGTTTGTTTTCAGTTATTTATCTTGAATATTAGGGTTTTCTACATTCAGTTATTAGTCTTTCCATACAATCCTAATTACTAGCAGTTATAAAGCATACAAAAAATAAAATGAGGAAAATAAAATTCCTACGCTATTACATGGCTTTGGGACAGTTATATAATATAATAATGCGAGATATAAACCTATAACTATTATATCCTCAGAGCAGATACATAATTAGGAAAAATGGGAGAAGATAAACCTAAATTATTACAATACGAATAATGCGACCAATACATTTATCTAAGTATTTAAATAGAAAAGAAAAGAAAATATGAGGGGAAAAAAGAAGGTTTTGAAAAAGAAGAGAGATATTTTAGTATTTTAGAAAATGTTTTTGAGTGATAAATTAATTAATAAAACCTAAAATCTCTACTTGATTTTAATATTGGAAAAAGGTTAATTAACTTAATAAATTAATTAGCAAAAATAAAAAATAAAGAAAATTAAATGTTATTTAAAAACCCTAAACCTAATTTATTAGCCTTAGAAAAAATTAGGTTAGTTTAATGATTGATTAAATAAAAAAAATTAGGGTTAGAAAAGAAAAAGAAAAGAAATTAGGTTAACAAAAAAAATAGGGAAAAAGGATTTGCATGGGGTGGGTGTTGAACCCACGTTCTCCTGGCTTCACACTGCACTGCTTGTAACTAGGCCAAGCGCTTGTTGGTGTTTGAAAATAGGTGTTGAATAATATGTATGATACTTGCATTAATTTGGAAAAATAACAAAAAAAATTGCAGACGCAGGGATCGAACCCACGAATTTAACATTATACGCCTTCGCCTTGACCAACGGTGCTATGCTCTCATTCAGTTATACAAATGAAACAAATTAATATATTATAAACCAGATGGACCAGAGAGGCGTCGGGGCCCTAGCTCCGGTCGTCTTCTCCGGCGAAGCTATTTTGTAACCTGCAAAAATAGCGCACATTAGGAATAAAGAAGGACCATATCCCCCTAAACCGACCCTTGCGAATCCAGTGGTGACATTATTTTTAGCCAATTCGACCGGTACAAGGATATACAATAATAATAATGCAAATCATTTTAATAATGGTGATGGACCATTCTGGCATCATGGGCTTCATGCAAGGGATTAAACATGTACTACTTTATTCCAAGAACACAATGAAATCGTTAGTTTACACCAAAATGTTATGAATATTAAAATATGAATTTCATGAAAATATGTAAATCAACGATGTATGGAATGCTCGTTTTAGGCTCCTTTGATCATCAAGAATGATCAAAACTTACTCTATGATACCTCAGATATTGATTTGAATGGTCACTCGACCTTGAGGATGCTTGGATCTTTGTTTTTTATTTCAACTTTTCCTTGAAAACTTCAAATTCCAAACCCTTGTTTCTTACACAGGTTTTGTGTCCTCTTTTTGTCTGAATATGCAATGTACTTATAGAAGAATAGAATAGGAAAAAAACACCGGCTTGGACTTTATCAAAAACATGTCTTTGATTTGTTTGGGAAATAGGTTGAAAAGTGACAAAACCATGGAGATTGGTTGGAAAATAAGTATACACAGTTTCTATCATGATCTTGGGCCTCCAAAATAATCATATCATAAGTCTTTTATGCCTTATACATTCACTTAATATTTATTTGATTTAATTTTAAATTTAAATGAATAAAATCAAAGTAAATGAAATAAAAATTAAAAATATTCATGAATGGACTTAGAGGTCCATTATGAGGTTAGGAAAACGTTTGGATCTTAAAAGATAGGCCCATTAGCCCAACAATTCAAATTTGCTTAATTTAGATTTCATGCATTTTCTCAAAATTGCCTAACTTGCACAAATCATATCTCGCTCAATTTGTATCATATGAAGGTGATCTTAGAATTTTTGGAAACCTCAAAATTTCTCCTACAACTTTCATGTTGGTCATTTTTCCATTTGAGGAATTTAACTTGATATAAATTGCTTTGACAAAAGGTGTCTTTTTGTTGACATTTAAAATGACCTATAATGTTTTGGCTCATATCTTTCAAATGAAGCATTTTTTGCCTTGAGATTAGAGAGACAAAGTTGTATAGAATTGAATTTCAACCAAAATTAGCTATGATTGAGAATTTTTTTGATGAAGTATGTGAAAATTATGCTTGGTCAAAGTTCAGTTGACTTCTCCTAAAGAAAATCTTAATTTAGTAACTTTTGACTTTTGATGAATCTTGAGTTTTCTTGATGAATCATGGTCAAACTTTGATAAAATGATCAATGTGACTTAAAAATATTTATGTTGACCAAAAAATTTGAAGTTTGACTGTAAGTTGGTCAAAGTTAACTTTTTGTCCAACACAGTTGATTTTCAATCATCTGACTAGTTGACTGAGCAAACTTGTGTTGCAAGGCTTGAAATTTTGTATGAGGATTCTTTGAAGCATATGTGAAACCATGAAATCCACTTGAGGCATTAAAATTCAAATTTCCTTTGAGACAAGTAAAATCCTAGTTGTAGGTCAATGCTTAAGAGAAGGGTTTGTCTGATCAATCTTTGAGTAGTCTCGAGCAATTGGGTACCCTAGGAGCATGAGGAGATATCATGATTTATAACATCAATTACATGATTTCTAACATTAATTTAAATCATATAGAAAGATTAAAACACGATTTATAACATCAATTTAAATCATATAGAAAGATTAAAACATGATTTCTAACATCGATTTCATGATTTCACATTCAAACCCTAACATGTCAATATCTAGAAATTGAAGAACAAATCCCTAGTTTCATGTTACTACCCATTACACACTCATACATAATCCCATAATAACAAGAAATCCCACCCTTACCTTAGATGTATACTCTTTCTAAGCTTTTCCTCTTCTCTTCTCCTTTTCTTCCTTCTTTCCTTCTTTTCTCCTTTTCTTCTGTTCTCTTGATTTACAATTCTATCTCTTTTGTTTCACAACACCTTACTAACCATTGTTTAACTAATGGGATTATCTCACCCACCCATTCTAATGTGATACATAAGGCCAATTACTCAATATTTTTATTCTAACACTTATTAACCCAAAACATAATTAAACAATTAATCCAAATATTCACAAAATTACACAATTTAATTAATTACTATATAAAATAATAATTAATAAAATAAATAATTACTAAATAAAAATGGGGTGTTACAACTCTCCCCCACTTAAAAGATTTTCGTCCTCGAAAATTACCTCAAACAAACAACTCAGGATAACACTCTCTCATCTGACTCACCAATTCCCAAGTCACGTTTTCACTCGCCGGTCCTGCCTAAGCTACCTTCACCAAGGAAATCTATTTACCTGGAAGTTGCTTCAACTCCCGATCCTCTATCCGCATAGGTGATGTCTCCATAGTCAAATTATCTCTCACTTGCACATCATCTAATTAAACAACATGAGACAGATCTACAATGTATCTCCTTAACTAAGACACATGGAGCACATCATGGAGATTAACAAGTGACGGTGGCAAAGCAAACTGATAAGCCACTTCACGTACTTTCTCTAGAATCTAATAAGTACCAATAAAACACGGATTTAACTTACGCGACTTCAAAGTTCGGCCAACACCCGTTACCGGGGTAACTCTAAGAAAAACATGAACTTCCTTCTCAAACTTAAGATCATTCCTCCTCTTATCATGATAACTCTTATGAAAACTCTGAGAAGCATTAATCTTCTCTCGAATCATCCTAATATTATGCGTAGTCTGCTGAACTATCTCAGGTCCAACCACAACACTCTCTCCAGAGTCATACCAACACAAAGGCGTCCTACACCTTCTACCTTACAAATCCTCAAACAGTGTCATTCCAATACTCGAATGGAAACTGTTGTTATAAGTAAACTAAATCAAATGCAAGTAACTATCCTAAGCACCTCCTTATTCCAAAACACAAGCTCTAAAATGATCTTAAAGTGACTGAATCGTCTTCTTAGTCTAACCATCTATTTGTGGATGATAAGCAGAACTCAAATACAACTTTGTACCCAAAGCATTTTGTAAACCTTCCCAAAATCTTGAAGTAAACCTCATATCCCTATCTAATATAATACTCGATAGAATACCATGAAAACTTACAATCCTCTCAATATGAACCTTTGCAAGTCTCTCCATCAGATAATCCATTCTCATCGGGATAAAATGTGCAGATTTCGTCAACCTGTCCACAATAACCCAAGCAACTTCACAATTAATCTGTGTTCTAGGTAAATCGGAAACAAAATCCATAGAAATGCTATGCTATTTCCATTCAAGAATATATAACAGTTGCAACAAAACAGACGGTTCTGATGATCAATATTCGACTTATGACAAGTCAAACAATAATACATAAATTAGGCAATATCTTTCTTCATACCTGTCCACCAAAATAGTTTCCTCAAATCTTGATACATCTTAGTAGTTCTAGGATGAATACTCAATCCACTATGATGCCCTTCGTCAAGAATCCTTTTTCTTAAATCATATATATCTGGAACACAAACTTTATCACGACATCTCAAGATACCATTCTCATCAATCATGAAATCACCACCTCGACCCTGATTGATCAAAGTCAATTGATCCACCAAACTCAAATTAGAAGTCTCTTCATAAACCAAACTCATATCTTGAAATTTCTCAGGTAATTACGACTCTCACACCATCAACATCGACATATGCAAAGACTTCCTACTTAAAGCATCAGCCACAACATTATCTTTACCAGGATGTTAATTCAAACCAAAATCGCAATCCTTCAAGAATTTCAACTATCTTCTTTGCCTCATATTCAACTCTTTTTTATCAAACAAATATTTCAAACTCTTTTGATCACTAAACACATCAAATCTTGACCCAACAAATAATTCCTCCAAAGTTTCAATACAGACACAACAATAGCTAACTCTAAATCATGAGTCAGATAATTCCTTACATGCACTTTAAGTTTCCTTGAAGCATAAGCTACAACCTGTTTATTCTAAATCAACACACCTCTAAAACCCATCAATGAAGCATCATAATACACAATAAATGGTACTTCCGGATTAGGCTAAATCAAAATAGGAGACGTTGTCAACTTCTTCTTAAGCTCTTGAAAACTAGATTCACATTGAGAAGTCGAAATAAAATCTTGGCCCTTCCTAGTCAATTGCATCAACGACAGAGCTAACTTGGAAAAGCCTTTAATAAACTTATGATAATAAACTATTAAACCCAGAAAACTTCTAATCTCTGAAACAAATTTCAAAGCTTCCCATTGAGTTGCAACCTCAATCTTTGACAGATCAACATAAATACCACCACTTGATATCACATGACCAAGGAAACTTACTTCTTTCAACCATAATTCACAATTAGAAAAAATAGCATACAACTGTTTCTCCTTCAAAACATATAACATAATCCTTAGATGCTCGACATGATCCTCTTCACTCTTTGAATAGATCAAAACATCACCAATGAAAACAATAACAAACTTATCCAAATACTGATGAAAAATCCTATTCATGTATTCCATAAATACACCAGGTGCATTGGTCACACCGAAAGGCATAAAAGAATACTCATAATAACCATACCTTGTTCTAAAAGCAGTATTATGAATATCTTCAGCCTTCACACGAATCTGATGATACCCAGACCTCAAATCTATCTTAATAAACACACTTGCACCAACCAACTGATCCATCATATCATTAATCCTCAAAAGTGGATACTTATTACTGATAGTCACCTTGTTCAGTTGTCTATAATCCACACATAACCTCATAGTACCTTATTTTTTAACCAACAAAACATGTGCACCCCACAGTGTAGCAACTGGTTTTTTAATCAAGATTCTCCACTATTAGTTTTCATCCTAGGGAAGCGAACCTAACAGAAAACCCTAATTCATAGACAGAGATTCTAGGTTTCGGACTCAATTAGATAAAAGGAAAGTGTTAGGCACCTTTCATCCACCTTGTTCACAAGGATATTAAGCTCTAGGTTTAGGTTTGGAATAAATAGGGTTTTAACTTTTAATTAGCAAGAAAAGCATCTTATTTTTTTAAAATAGTAGAACTCGCTACGATTTTCGATCGTATGCCTATGTATCCTCTTATGAGGAATCAGAGTCCTAATTCGTAGTTCGTATGGGTTGGTGTTTTTTAGGGGTTTGCAAACATATTTTGAATCACTTCGCACTCAGTCGGGAATAGTGATTATTGAGATTTTGACTGAGTGCGTAGTAAGTCAAAACCAGTTTGAAACCCATTGGCAAAAGGATAATTGATTAGTTTAGTTTATTGTGAAAATAGTTTTAAGATTTGTTTATGTTTTTTAATCGTATTATTTGCGAAGATCTTGATTAATGCATGATTAAAAAAGGATTTAATGCAAATATATATATAAATTAATATGTAATTTTAATATGAAAATAAATTATTTGTTAATATAATAATATCTACATATAATAAATTATAGTAATAATAGATAAAATATGATAATAAAAAATAATAATAATAATAATTATAAAAAAGGAAATAAATAATTAATAATGATAATAAAAATAAAAAATAATATAAAAGAATAACATAAAAGAAATAATAAAAAATAATAATAATTTTAAGTAAATCTGAGGGGGGTGTAATTTACGTTAATAAGTAAAACAAAAGGGGTGTTAAAAAGAGTCAGGCTAGGCCCAAAACAGTCCAGGAAGAGGGGGGTGTAAATTACTTTGGAATTTAGTAAACAGTGGAACGGGGGTGCCAATAATAGTGGGCTTAAGCCCATTACGAACTTCTAAAGGGGGCAAGTTGATTGTGTGTGCGAGGGAGTATGGGATTATGGTGGACTTAGCGTCACGACTGTCCATCGATGATCACGTGGATGATATTTTAAGGCACATGTTAGTTACGGTAGGCACACGTATACTAGATATCATCAGAAACAAACAAGTTTTGTTCTTTGCGTTTTTCATTTTTTGACTTTTGCAGCATCCTTCCTTCTTTTACTCTTAGCACAAACCATTTCTCTCTTTCTTACAAACCCTAACGTTGTTAACCTTACAGAGGTGCTCACCCCCTCCTCTCCCAACGCGTATCAACTTTAAGCCCTAATACAAAAACCAACAACCCAAAATCAAACAAACAGTGAGCTAAGTGAATTTTACCCTACTCACAATTTTTGTGCTCTAAGTTTCAGTTTCTGGTCCAATTTTGGTGCTAATCCACCGTCTTCTTTCCAATTTACAGGTTGCAATACAGGCGGAGCTTGAGGCGAACGGTGGTGGTTCAAGCATGATTAGGGTTTCCGATCTGGAAACTCCGATCGTCTCCTCCTTTGGTCTTCAACAACAATAGGGCTTGTCTTGCGTCTCTGAAAATCCCCCCTCTTCTATATCTTTTCTGCTATTTATAGCATTTAGTATTTTAGGGTTTTTCTGTTTTGCTGTTACAATTAGCTTCAATTAGGAATTAGAAATTTTATTGTAATTGATTTGGTTTCATAAGCTTAGGTTTCCCAGATTTTCTTAGTTTTTTTTTAGATTTGATTTTGTGATTCTGTAACGATATTTTTTTCCTGTAATACGTGATTTTGTAAAAATTATTGTTTATGATTGTGATTCTGTATTTGCATTGGGGGTTTCTTATCCGATTTGTAAAGATTTGATGAGTATTGGATATTTGTATACTTTTTATATTTATTGCAATTCTGAGATTTAGTATTAGTTATGTAACAACAATTTTGTAGAATTTTAGTTTGTATAGTTTATTTCTAGATTTGTAAAGATTTGGTGAAGATTGGATATGAGATTTGATTTACTGTTAAATCTACACAGTACTTGTTAATTAGAAAACGCATGTCAATTTTTTTTAATTAGCACAGTAATTGTTAATAGAACATAGGCCTTGCGCTGCTATATCACTTGGGCCTAAATCTCTCTTTTTTTTTTTAAATGATCCAACAACACTTTTTTGAACAAGAATCCTTAATAATATCAGAGCTAAATGTCTTTTAATAAGTGAAAACATTATTACAAGCAAATAAAAAGAATAAACCACATTCAGATTATTTACCCATTTGGAGAATGAATACAACAACAATTAATTATGCATGGCCACTTAAAGACTGAGGCCATGAATTATGTTCACGAATCACTGCATGACGTCTGATGCAATAGGCTAACCCTTGTAATTCAGAGTACCGATGCGTGAAGTATGAGGAAATAATCGGTGTTTATAGAATAAAGGAACGTATTGCTGCATGAAGTCTGATGCAATGGGTCACGTTTTTGCAAATCGCTACGTGAAGTCTGAGACGATAAGCTAGATTTGGTTTTCGTACATTGCTGCATGAAGTCTGAGACGATGGTCTGAGTTTGGGAAATGCATTGCGGTTTAGAGGCAACGTGTTGATTTTTGAGGATACATTGCGGCTTAGAGGAAACATGTTGATGGGTTTTGACAATGCGTTGCGGCTTAGAGGCAATGCATGGATATGGATAATACATTGCGAATTAGAGGAAATGTGTTTAAGTTGGATAATATATTGTGGCTCAGAGGCTATATACTGAGTTTTATGAATACATTTCGGCTTAGAGGCAATGTGTTTGAGTTGGATGATATATTGCGGCTTAGAGGCAATATATTGAGTTTCGCGAATACATTGTAGCTTAGAGACAATGTGTTTAATTTTTTGCAAATACATTGCGGCTTAGAGGCAATGTGTTTGAGCTAGATAATATATTGTGGCTTGGAGGCAATATACTGAGTTTTCTTTCATGGTGATGAAGACTTAGGTAATGGGATGAATGTATCACATAATGGATACTTAGGTGACGAGTTGGATCGTGAGAGAAGTATTTGGTTAATGGACCTTTAGATGAATGAATCTAGAGTAACATTGTTTGTTTGATGCATGATATGCGCGTATAATGTCTGATATCGAGATGTTTGGATGTATGTGAAACGTATGATGTTTAACCTCGATGTGGAACCTGAAGTTATGTGTATTGTATGCAAGAATGTGATGTGTATGTATGTTTGGATATGTCAGATGTGTGTATGTATGTAATATGCGTAAAATGCACGTATCCCTTGAAAAGTTATGAAGACTACCTTTGTCGTTCTCTCCTTTAAACCACTGGCTCATAGTTACCGATCCCTGGCATTGCGCGTTGTCGTAGCATTGTTAATCTTGAATGCAGTGGACAATGTTAGAAATGTTTGAACGTTGGTTTCATATTGTGAGTGTGTGGACATGGACGCAAACGTAGGTAATGGTATGTGTGGTCTCTATAAGCGCGGGCGTAAGCGTAGACGTTGTGTTATGAGTTAGGCATAGGTGCTGACATGGACATAGACTTTGTGTAAGGACGCGTAGATATATGTATAGACTTTTGTATCGTTGAGTGCAAGCATAGGCGCAGACATGTGTGTGAATGTAGACTTCATGTACAGACACGTAGATATGCATAGGCACAGGCGTAGACGTGTGTATAGGTTTTTGTGTTACAAAACGTGGGAGTAGTTGTGCGTGGACTTAGACGTGGATTTTCCTTCGATATTTTCCTAACCCAAACATTTTTCGATATTTTGTCAAATACTTTTATTATGCTAATTCCCAAAAATGATTTCAAGACAATATTCATAAGTAAAAATCGTAGTTTTTTGTAAACAAATCTGAGAAAAGAAAAACATAATTCGAAAGATATAAAGAAAACAAATGTTTTATTGATATGCCTCAGAGTAGGAGAGAATACAAGATGCAATTCCTAGAAAGAGGTAATTACATAAAGTTTTAAAACAGTAAATGGCAATGAAAAAATGATAATCGCTAATGTTGTTCCCCCATAGCTTTTGATGATCTTATCTCCTTCGCTTATGAGTTTTATGATTCCAACCTATCCTCCCCTCCGTGGTTCTTAGTCATAGATCTTTAGATCGCATTCTTTTTGTTCTTTATTTCTTTGTAGGAAATCCCTATCTTTTTCCTAGATTTCCCTTTCGGGTTTTCAATCCACTGGGATAATTTTCTTGTTATATGCCCCTAATTTTTTCCTGGATCGCCCTTTAGGGTTTTCGATCCACCGGGACGCTCCTTTTTGCCTAAGTCGCCCTTTTGGGTTCGAGCTTAGCGAGATTTTTATACATAGTATTTTTTGACTGCGTCTGAATTTTCCAGATGCGGTAGTTCTTTCCCATTCATTGTTGTGAGGATGAGACCACCTCCAGAGAATGTTGTTTTGACTATATATGGTCCTTCGTAGTTGGGTATCCATTTACCACGTGAATCGAGGTGAGGTAGTAGAATCTTCTTGAGCACTAGATCCCCTTCCTTGAATATTTGAGGGCGTACTTTCTTGTCGAAGGCCCTCTTCATTCTCTTTTGATGTAACTGATTATGACACAAAGCCGTCAATTGTTTTTCTTCAATGAGGTTGAGCTGGTCAAGTCGAGCCTGCACCCACCCTTCTTCTTCCAGCTTTGTTTCCCTCAAGACTCAAAGTGATGGTATCTCAACTTCCACCGGGAGTACTGCCTCCATGCCATATACTAGTGAGAAAGGAGTTGCGCCTATTGATGTGCGTACAGAAGTGAGATAGCCATGAAAAGCAAAGGGAAGCATTTCATGCCAATCTTTGTATGTCTTCACCATTTTCTGAACGACCTTCTTGATATTTTATTGGCTGCTTTGACGGCCCCGTTCATTTTTGGTCTGTATGGTGAGGAACTATGATGCTTTATTTTGAAGTCGTCGCATAGTTCCTTCATCATCTTGTTGTTTAAATTAGACCCATTATCTGTAATTATCCGGATTGGGACACCGTATCTACATATGATGTTCTATTTGATGAAGCGTGTAACCACTTGACTTGTTACGTTAGCGTAGGACGCTGCTTCTACCCACTTGGTAAAGTAGTCGATGACTACCAATATAAAGCGGTGTCCGTTGGATGCTTTCGGCTTGATCATGTCAATCATATCAATTCCCCACATTGAGAATGGACAAGGGGAGCTCGTGACGTTCAGAGGAGTCAGTGGTACATTTATCTCATCGGTGTAGATATGATATTTATGACACGTCTTCGTGTAAGGATAGCAATCAGATTCCATTATTAACCAGTAATACCCTGCTCGCAGAATCTTTCTAGCCATGGCGTGCCCGTTTGTATGGGTTCCAAAAGTGCCTTCATGGATTTCTCTCATGAACGTGTCTGCTTCTTGTTTTTCCACACATCTGAGTAGTACCATGTCGTAGTTTCTTTTGTATACCACTCCATTACTCATAAAGATATTTCAAGCCAACCTTCAGAAGGTTCGCTTGTCAATGATAGAGGAATTTTCTAGATATTCCTGCCTTTCCCGGTACTTCTTGATGTCGTAAAACCAAGGCTTATTATCAGGTCCTTCCTAAATAGCAAGGAAGTGTGCGGGCTCTTTGAAATGTCTGGTCATAATACGTGGTTCATGATTCGGCCTAGTCACTTTGAACATAGCTGATAGGGTTGCCAGGGCGTCTGCCATTTGATTTTCTTCTCGTGGGATATGACTGAAAGTGATCTCTGTAAAGTGTGTGGCTAACTTTAAAATATGATCCTGATATGGAATCAATTTAGGGTGTTTAGTATCCCATTCACCATTAACTTGGTATATGACTAATGTAGAATCCCCAAATACTTCGAGGTGCTTTATTCTCAAATCGATGGCAGCTTTCAGTCCTAGTATACAGGCTTCATATTCAACGATGTTGTTGGTGCAGTCAAAACATAACCTTGCAGTGTAGGGTTTGTGATAATTATTGGGAGATGTTAATATTTCCCCTACATCGTGACCTAGTGCATTTGAAGCCCCGTCGAACATGAGTGTCCAACGTGCCCTTGGCTCGGGCCCTTCGTCAAGTCCCAGTATTTCGTAGTCAGTTATAAATATGACATCCTCGTTGGGAAAGTCAAACTTCATGGGCTGATATTCTGATAACAGTTGGTGAGCTAGATGATCAGCTGGTATACTACATTTGATGAACTTCTGCGTGACATATTGGATGTCGTATTCTGATAGTAGCATCTACCATCGTGCGATTCTTCCGGTAAGAGATGGCGTTTCAAACACGTACTTTAGAGGATCCATTCTTGCTATTAACCATGTAGTATGGGTTAACATATATTGCCTCGACCTCTTGGTAGCCCATGCCAACGCGAAATAAGTTTTCTCAAAGAGCGAGTACCTAGTTTCGCAGTCAGTGAATTTATTGCTAAGGTAATAGATCACATGCTCCTTTCTACCTGTTTCATCCTGCTGTCCTAAAACACAACCCATTGACCCTTCGAGCATTTTCAAATACATGATGAGTGGCCTTTCGGGGACTGGTGGCATTAATACTAGTGGCTCTTGCAAATACTGTTTTCTTGTCTCAAAGGCAGTTTGGCAATCATCATTCCATACTACCGTCTGATCTTTTTGTAATAACTTGAATATTGGCTTGCACGTAGCTGTTATATGTGATATGAACCTTGAGATGTAATTTAATCATCCTAAGAAACCACGTACTTATTTTTCTGTCCTCGGAGCGGGCGTCTCTTGTATAACTTTTACTTTGTCGGGGTCCACCTCAATACCCCGCTGGCTTACAATAAAACCTAACAATTTTCCTGATCTGACGCCAAATATGCATTTGTTCGGGTTCAACCTTAGTCTGAACTTACGTATCCACTCGAACAACTTTTGCAGATGTATGATGTGTTCCTCCTCCATAATATATTTGGAAATCATATCATCAACGTATACTTCAACCTCCTTGTGGATCATATCATGGAATAACGTGACCATTACCCCCAGATAGGTTTCCCCTGCGTTCTTGATACCGAATGGCATTACTTTGTAGCAGAAAGTTCCCAAAGGTGTTATAAAGGTAGTATTTTCCATGTCCTCAGGCGCCGTTTTGATTTGATTATAGCCCGAGAAACCGTCCATAAATGAGAATACTAAGGCTTGAGATGTATTATCCATTAGGACATCTATGTGGGGTAACGGGAAATCTTCTTTATGAACCGCCTTGTTCAGGTCTCGATAATCTACGCACATGCGTACTTTGCCATCTTTCTTGGGTACTGGTACTGTGATATGGTGACAGAACCGACTGTTAATACTTAATTGCGTTTTTTGTTTGCAAATGTTGCAGTAAGCAAGAGTCGCCACCGAATTTTCTTTTATCCAAAAAGGAAAGGGTGAAAAGAACAAAAAAGACCTTTTTTCGAGATTTCTGAGTAAGAGGGGAAGATTATGGAAAGGGAAGGTGTTAGCACCCTTTCCATCCATGGTTTTCCATGGGCTCTTAAGTACTTGCACATTTTCTAAAATTGCTTGTGTTTGTGTATTTTGAAAAGCATTGAAAATGCCTTAGTGCGGAGATTCACTTTATGGTAACTCTTGTATCAGTCCTCAAGAGTGTGATAAAGCGTTTTGAAAACGTTTGTTTGAAAAGTATGTTTGAAAGTGTGGTGTGAAAATTTATTTGAGCAAGTACCTAACAACTATCTACCTACTCGAAAAAAGATTGTTCTTTTCCTCCTACCCTTTAGACCGTGTTATCCTACTATTAATGAGTAGGTAACCCTAGTCATTAGATGTATGAGGGACTACCGAAAGGGACATTTATGGTCATTGAAGGCAACATGTAAGGATACCTTAGCATTTCGAAGGGACTATCATCATAAGATTATTTCTCGCAGGCAACTCGAGGGACATTTTAGGGACTATGATCCTTATGATGATATTAAAATGAGGGTCTTTGCTAAGAGTATCCCTACGCTCGTGGGACATGACCATTGTTTCTGAAGGCAACCAAGTGAGATAATACCCTAGGGGTGCAAGTGTGCAAAAGTGTGCTTCTTTCAGATATATCTTATCTTACGCAATTAGGGTTATCTAGGTTCGGTTAATCATTATCTTTCATGGGAACCTATTAAACATTCATCTAAGCACTTTATCATGCGGGAAAATAAATGGCAGAAAGATAAAATTCCTAACTATTACAAGGCTTTGGTGCAATTACATGATTAGTGACTAAAAGGTAAAAATGCGGAATTAAAACCATAATTAAACTATTACAAATCGGGCGCAATTACATCAATAATTAAAAATAAATCGTACGACAAAAGTAATTAAGCGCGAGAATTAAAATTAAAAAAAAGGTGCAAAACCCTAAAAACATTAAAAATATTTTTTTGAATTTTTTATAAAAAATGATTTGAAATTGACCTAATTTTCTAATTAATTTTAATTAATGAAAATAAATTAAGATTGATTAAAATAATTAATTTGCAAAAAATTAATTTAATAAAAAAAGATAATTCCTATTTTTGTGATGATTTTCTGATTTTATAAAAAAAATTGATTTAAAAAGAATTAAACTAATTAAATAAAATAAAAATAGTAAAATTAAAAAGAATGAAGGAATGGGCCTGGGGGGTGTAAACCCAAATGGAGGGTGGCATGCTGAATTCTTCCAAGCCCAAGATCCTGTGGCCCATAACCAGCACTAGATCCAATGTTGTTCGGAGCCTGGGGATCCATCATAGGGATGCAGCCTAGAAGCGTGAGATCTGGCCAAGGAACGATCCAAGGGTGATGCTCTAGAGGCATATGATGAGTGCACTTGGAATGAAAGTAGGGAATCTGCAAGGAAATATTAGGAAAATAGAAAATGTTGGAGGCAGGGGTCGAACCCCTGACCTCCCACACACAACGCCTTAACATCCTACCTGCTTGCCACTAGGACACTTGGTCTTTTGTAAATAGAAATAAAAATATATTGAATAATGGTTAACGACTGTAACAAAATGCGCACAAAGTTCAAACTGCCCACTCAGGCTTTGACACACAGTCATCTTCCCCAAGGGGCTGTCATTTTAGGTCCAAAATTTTTAGCTATGGACATACGATGTAGCCATAAACCTGCATATCTCAAAAATCACAGCCACGCAATAAAAATGAAATCTAAGAATGCAGACCAACTGGTTTTGATCTCATGAGTACAATGGTACTCATCTTTTAGCTTAATTTCACCTGTAATGAAAAACCCTAAAACGAAGCTTCAAACCCTAGCAATGGCAGTTATTCATACAAGCATCAAAACAAACAATTAATTATGAAAATGTGTTCTAAATGATTATACAAACAGTAATATGTAGTTAGAATTCATTTATAACGCGTAAATCCTCAAAACCAAATTCAAGACTGAAGGGCAAACTGTGATACCATATGGGGCATTTCTGGGTGCTTTGATGCGTGGAGCTGGTCCAGGTAGCTTCCAAATGTCCCCAGAATTGATCGCAAGCCTTGGAATGCTTTGAAGTTTCTTGTCTCAATTATACACGGCCAGTCCTTGTTTTTATCATCAGGGTTTTTTATGCATATATAATAGAAGCAATTGGATTAATAAAACTGGGTTGAATCTTTGCAAATTGATGAGAAAAGATTTGATTTGTGCGTTGTATACTTGATTTCTAAATTTGGCCAAATCATGATCTTTTCCAATCCAATTAGTCGTTGTACAAATTATATGATTTTCCAGCTGATTATAGACTCATAATGTGCTCTTAAAATCCAATCTTTGATTTTATTTCATTATTCCATTATTTTAAATGATTTAATTTGATTTTAATGAATAAAAAATCAAAACAAATAATAAAAATAATAAAATAATAAGTGGATAAGCTCAGGAGTTGTGGGTCATCTTAGGAACAAGTATCAAACAACAAAACATGGGCCCATTTGGAAAAAATTCAATTTTGATCAATATTGACTTCATGCACATTTCCAAAATTTGGTCAACTTTAGCAATGCATATCTCTCTCATTTTTTATGCTAAGAGGGTTTTCTTGGTCGTTTTAGAAAGCTTAGGATGTCCTATAAACAACCCTTTTAGTTTCATCTCAATTGGATCTTCCATGTTCATGTAAGGAGCTTTGACCCAAAAGGTGTTTTTGTTGACTTTTTGAAATGACCTATAATGTCTGAGCTTATATATTTTGATTGAGGCATTTCTTGAACTTGAGAGAATAAGATAAGTTGTAGGGAATTGTATTCTCTTCAAAATGAGCCTTTGTGGAAAACAATCTGATAAAGTATGAGAAAGTTATGCTTGGTCAAAGTTTGGTTGACTTTTCCTATAGAAACCCTAAATTGCCATTTTTGACTTTTGATGAGTTGGGAGAATTTCTTGAGGGATCATGATCAACCCTTGATAAAATGATGGAGATTACTTCAAAATGTTTATGTTGACCACAAATATTCAAGTTTGAATGTATTTGGGCTATAATTGACTTTTGACCTAATATAGTTGATTTTCAGGCATTTGAGCAGTTGACTCAGCAAACTTATTGTGCAAGGCATGAAACTTGGCATGGATGATCTTGAGGACATATTATGACAATGGATACCATTTTGTACCCTTGGTACTCAACCATCTTTCTTGAAATTGAAACCCTAGTTTGAGGCTTATTGTCTTAAGAGGAGGATTTGCCTGGTCAATCCTTAATCAACTTGAGCAATTGAGGGCCACTAGGAGTATGTCTTGTGTTAAAATGGGAGGGAAAATTTTGGGGTACAACAGCTGCCCCGGTTCAATCTTCTTAAACCTGAGAATTTAGATTGGCTTGTCCTCCTTTTGTGATCTGATGGTGTAAGATGATTGATCACTAGAGTGCCCAGAAATTTGCACTCGCATGAAGTAATACTAACGGTTGATGATGTCGAGAATGGGCTTACAGATGCCATTTGTAGAAGATGGCGGAAGATCGTCGGAGATAGGCTTAAAGATGCCATCCATAGAATATGACAGAGAGTCTCCGGAGATGGGCTTAAAGATGTCATCCAAAACAATGATGATTTCGTGAGATATTCCTTCATGGGAATTCCTGTTCATGTTGTTAGGGAGGACTTCGCTAAGGAATGTTGGTCTCTGTCTTGGGGAATAGAGTCTAGGAGCTTCAGTTGTCTGTTACTCTACTAGGGAGTCATCTCTTGATTGAAGAGACGGAAGTGAACTGCTATCTGGTCAGGATCCAGGCTTCACAGTGACTTGCTGAGGATGATAAGGCTGACTACTATCTGGTCGTATTCCAGGCTTCACATCGACTTACTGGGGAAATGAGATTAAACTATTATCCGGTCAGGATCCGGGCTTCACAGTGTCTTGAATTATTGGTTGACTATTATCCAGTAAGTTTCTGGGCTTCACAACTTTTTTAACTGGAATAGAAATCTTAGTATCGATTTGAATGAACCAGAGAAAGGTCTTGGGTTATTTTCAACTGGGATAGAAATCTTAGTATCGATTTGACTAAACCAGAGAAAGGTCTCGAGTTAGCTTTGACTGGCATAGTAATTAGGAGGATCTTAGTAGCGATTCAACTAACCCAGAAGAAAGTCTTGGAATCTCTTGCACCGACATAGTGAGGAGAGATCTCGAGTTAACTTTGACTAGCATAGTAATCAGGAGAATCTTAGTAGCGATTCAACTGACCCAGACGAAAGTCTTGGAGTCTCTTCTACCGGCATAGTAAGCAGAGAGATCTAAGGTTAACTTTGACTGGCATAGTAATCAGGAAAATCTTAGTAACGATTTAACTGACCTAGACGAAAGTCTTGGAGTCTCTTCTAGCGGCATAGTAAGCAGAGAGATCTTGGGTTAACTTTGATTGGCATAGTAATTAGGAAAATCTTAGTAGCGATTCAACTGACCCAGACGAAAGTCTTGGAGTCTCTTCTACCGGCATAGTAAGCAGAGAGATCTTGGGTTAACTTTGACTGGCATAATAATCAGGAGAATCTTAGTAGTGATTCAACTGACCCAGACGAAAGTCTTGGAATATCTTCTACCGGCATAGTAATAAGAGAGATATTGGGTTAACTTTGAATGACATAGTAATTAGGAGAATCTTAGTAGCGATTCAACTGACCCAGACGAAAGTCTCAGAATCTCTTCCACCGGCATAGTGAGCAGAGAGATCTTGGGATAACTTTGACTGGCATAGTAATCAGGAAAATCTTAGTAGCGATTTAACTGACCCAGACGAAATTCTTGGAGTCTCTTCTACCGGCATAGTAAGCAGAGAGATCTTATCAGGACATCCTTCTGAGGAAAATCCTAGAATAGACCTTGGTTGAACGTAGCTTGTTGCTTTGATCTTTTCTCTAAAAGGTAAAGAGTTAGTCGTATTCAATGTCATGATGTATGAAATGTATTGTGATGATGTTCTCAAAATAAATGAGATTGTATTATATGTAATATGTATGTGCATGCCATGATGTATAGATATGGGATGCTATTAAGGTATTACTTAGTCGGGGGAAATAAATCCTAGACTACTGCTAAAAAGTATTAGGGAGCCGAGTTCTTCATTTGCGCTGGGGATGGTGAATGGAGATGACTATGCTGTGGATTAACTCCTTTCTATTTGCGAATATTCTGCCGGGGAGAGAATCTGCTTGAGAATAACTCTGTGGGGGAATAACTCTATTTACGAGAGAAGATGCTTTGCGGGAATATTTTGCTGATTCGGGGAAATAAACTCCATCGGGGGATGAACTTCTGTAGCTAGAAAAATAAACTCTGTTTGGGATTGAGCTTCTGTGTTCAGATAAATAAATTCTTCTCGGGAGAAAACTTTATGAACCGCTTGCGATTATAAAATTCGGCTGGGGAATATAGACGTCGGCTCTCTGAAGGAACTTTGCTATGGAAAGTAGCTCCTGTTTGGGGAAGCCGATGTCAAAGCTTTTGGTTGTCTCTACTCGGTGGGGAGTGTAGATGTCACAGGGGCGCATGTAATAGTGGCTTCGTTTCAAAGTTGTCTCTGCCCCTGTACCTGCTGGAAGGAGTAACTGTCAGGATTGACATGGTTTTTTAGACTTTGCCCCTGTTCCTTAAGTTATAAGCAATTGTCTTTCTGTTTCTTATGCAAATATTTGTGAATAGAAATCATATTCAAATGCATATGTAAAGAATAAATCATTGGACGTTTTTGCAAAACAAAACAAAAAAGGAAAATGAATAGTTTTTGTGTAGAAATGACTTGTATGGATTTTGAGGTTGGCCTATAACAGGCGTTTTTGTACAAAGAGGCTGACGCTCTAGTAAGAGAACGCCACCGTGAAAATGAAAGCTATAGAATATTGTGTACAAAGAGAAAGAAACAGCAATGTGTAATAATCCCTATTGAGTTTCAATTCTACTATTGCCGCTATGTCTTCGAGCATCTCATCACTTTTCTACTTTTTGAAGCTGACTGGATTGATCGGTGCCGTTTTGAGCTTGATAACTGATGCTGAAGTTTGGTCGCAAGGTGATCCAATGGGACATAGCGATACGCTTTAAATCCCTAACTTTTTCCCGGACCGCCCTTTCGGGTTTTCAGTCCACCGAGATATCCTTTTTTTCCCAAGCCGCCTTTTCAGGTTTTTGACTTGTCAAGTGTACATATATTTTTGTTTTCTTCCCTAATTTTTGCCCGAACCATTTTGGTTCTCCGGGAAGCCCTTATTTTTTCCTAGGCCAGTCACCTAGAGGGTCTTATTTATGCATAGTATCTTTTCACTATGGCCGCATTGACAGGGTGAGGAATGTCATCACCGTCCATGGTGGTCAGAATCATGGCTCCACCTGAAAATATCCTTTTGATCACAAATGGCCCTTCGTATATAGGAGTCCATTTGCCCATGGGATCACCTTGCGGCAATATGATGCGCTTGATCACTAAATCCCCGACTTGATACACTTGGCGTCTGACCTTTTTGTAGAAAGCCTTGATCATCCGTT
This sequence comes from Vicia faba, assembly GCA_948472305.1. Lineage (NCBI taxonomy): Eukaryota > Viridiplantae > Streptophyta > Magnoliopsida > Fabales > Fabaceae > Vicia > Vicia faba. The sequence continues at coordinate 1,425,867,359 of OX451735.1, read as the reverse complement.
TTTGATACATTTGACCATGACAGACAGCAGTAAGTCTTTTTTCATCAATCAGATTCAGTTGATCAAGTCGAGCCTGGATCCAATCATCTTCATTTATATATGCATCCTTCATGATTCTTAGAGAAGGGATATGGACCTCAATAGGCAGGACAACCTCCATACCATATACCAGAGAGTAGGGTGTTTCCCCTGTCGATGTTTGCGCAGAGGTGTGGTACCCGTGAAGAGAAAATGGTAACATCTCGTGTCAGTCTTTGTATGTCACTGTCATCTTCTGTATGATTTTCTTAATGTTCTTGTTAGAAGCCTCTATAACGCCATTCATCTTCGGTCGGTAAGGGGAAGAATTATGATGCTGGATCTTGAACTATTTACAGAGTTCAGTGATCATCGTATTGTTAAGATTCATACCATTGTTAGTGATGATTCTCTCTAGCACACCGTACCGACATATCAGGTTATGCTTGATAAACCGCGCCACTACGTTCTTGGTAATAGTAGCAAAAGAGGCAGCTTCCACCTATTTCGTGAAGTAATCAATAACCACCAGGATAAAGCAGTGCCCATTGGAAGTAGTAGGTCTAATATCTCCGATCATGTCAATGCCCCACATTGCAAAGGGCCAAGGAGCCTTCAGGATTTTCAAAGGAACCGGAGGTACGTACACCTTATCATTATAGATCTGGCATTTATGACAAGTTCGGGAATGCTGATAGCAGTCTGCTTCCATAGTGGACCAATAGTATCTTCCCGTAGGATATTTTTAGCCATGGTATATCCACTCGAATGGGTTCCGAAGGTACCTTCGTGCAGATCCGTCATAATCCTCTCCGCTTCACTTTTGTCTATGAACCGAAGTAAAGTAGATTCATGGTTGCGCTTGTAGAGGATTCCATTACTGAGGAAGAACTTTGCGGTGAACCTTCTCATAAACTTCTTATCATTGACAGATGCACCCTCGGGATACTCTTGAGCCTCGAGATATCTCTTTACTTCATAAAACCAAGGTTTGTCTGTTATTCCTTCTGTGCCTATCTCATAGAAATATTCTGGTTCATCCATTCTTTCAAAAGTGATTCGAGGGGCCTCGTTATCCCACCTGACCTTGAACATAGATGACATGGTAGCTAGCGTGTCCGCTAACTGATTCTCCTATCCTAGAAAATGTTCAAAGGTTACCTCTTAAAAGTGTGGAAGTAATAACATCACATGTTCTTTGTACATGATGATATTAAGGTGTTTAGTATCCCACTCTCCTTTGATCTGACTTATCACTAAGGCTGAATCCCCGAAAATGCTCAAGAACTTGATCCTCAGGTCAATAGCAGCTTTAAGACCCATGGTGCATGCTTCATACTCCGCCATGTTGTTGGTACAGTTGATGCATAGTCTGGCGGTGAAAGGAGTATGACATATTTCAGGATATATAATTACAGCACCAATTCCATTATCGAGTGCGTTCGAGGCTTCGTCAAAAACTATAGTCCATCGGGATCCTTCTTCAGGTCCTTCATCCGGTCCAGGTTCTTCATAGTCAGTCACTAGCATAATATTCTCATTAGGGAACTCAAAATTCATGGAATGGTAGTCATCCATGACCTGATGAGACAAATGATCAACTAATACACTTCCCTTGATTACTTTCTGGGTCGTGTATTGGATATCATATTCGTTCAAGATCATTTTCCATCTTGCTATTCTTCCGGAGATGGCGGGCTTCTCGAAGATGTACTTGATCAGATCCATCTTAGATATCAACAAAGTAGTGTGGGTCAACATATACTATCTTAGTCGGCGAGAAGCCCATGCCAAAGCGCAACAAGTCTTCTTGAGCAGTGAGTATCTTGTCTCACAGTCGGTAAACTTTTTGCTAAGGTAGTATATCGCGTGCTCTTTTCGACCAGACTCGTCATACTGCCCCAACACACACCCCATTGAATTGTCTAACACTGTTAAGTAAATTATCAAAGGTCTTCCTTCAATCGGAAGCATCATAATTGGTGGTTCTTGAAGGTATTCCTTGATTCTTTAGAAGGCAGTCTGGAATTCATTGTTCCATTTTACCAATTGATCTTTCTTCAGGAGTTTGAAGATTGGCTCACAAGTAGCAGTTAAATGGGAAATGAACCTGCAATGTAATTTAGGCGTCCCAAAAATCCTCTGACCTCCTTCTCGGTGTGAGGAGTCGACATCTCTTGTATAGCCTTTACTTTTGCAAGGTCCACCTGAATTCCCTTGTCACTGACAATGAAACCTAGTAGTTTTCCATACCTTACCCCAAAGGTGCATTTGTTCAGATTCAACCTCAGCTTGTATGTCCTCAACCTATCAAACAACTTTTGTAGATGATCATGGTGCTCTTCCTCAGTTTGAGACCTGGCTATCATGTCATCCAATATACCTCTATCTTATGGTGAATCATGTCATGAAATAAGGAGACCATGGCTCGCTGATAGGTTTCCCCAGCATTCTTTAATTCAAACGACATCACTTTGCAGCAGAAAGTGCCCTATTGAGTGAGGAAGGTTGTCTTCTCCATATCTTTGGGTGCCATCCTGATCTGATTATAACCAGAGAAACCATCCATGAAGGAAAAGATCTTGTGTTTCCCGGTGTTATCAACCAAAACATCAATGTGGGGGAGCGGAAAGTCATCTTTAGGGCTCGCCCTATTCAAATCTCTATAGTCCACACACATCCGTACCTTACCGTCTTTTGTAGGCACCGACACCATGTTGGCAACCCATTGGGGATAAGAGGTGACAACTAAGAACCCAGCATTGAACTGCTTCATAACCTCTGCTTTGATCTTCTCTAACATTTCAGGGCGCATGCGACGAAACTTCTTCTTTACCGGAGGGAAATCTTCTTTAGTTGGAAGTCGGTGAACCATAATATCCGTATCCAGTCCTGGAATGTCCTCATATGACCAGGAAAATATCTCGACATAGTCATGCAACATTTATATCAACCGCTGTTTGACATTAAGCCCCAGATTTGCGCCAATCTTGACTTCTTTTATGTCTACCTTTGTGCCCATGTTTATCATCTCAACTGGCTCTTCATGAGGCTGTATAGCCCTCTCTTTCTGTTGTAACGGTCTAGAAAGTTCTCCAGGTACCTCACAATCTTCCTCACCTTCTTCCTTGGCTTGCTTGATCGAATTTTCGAAGTTATAACTGACAATAGCAGAACTGTTATCAATGGGATCCAGAGTGGATGTGGATCTGCAGTTTGATATGTGAGTGTGTGTAAGAGCATAGTTGTATAGGAAAAGTAAAAAGCAGAAAAGAAAGACAGAGAGCGCAAAATTTGTATGCAAAACGTCCAATGCTTTATTAATGCCATATGAAAGTGAAACATGATAATCCTCACAAATAAACCGATGTGCCCCGGGTAAGACACATGGCCATAAAGTTATATTGTTTATTACATATCCAAAAAACAAGAAAGACAATTACTTCTGAACAAAATTAATAGGTACAAAATCCTTTTCCGTCCAGTTACTAGGTCCACCGTTGGTAGTAGGGAAGATCCAGCTATCCATGTCATTGTCACCGTCTACCTCTTCTACAGCATTGACCCCGTGATTACTGATGCGTAGGGGAGGTTTTTCAGCACGAGCACATCAAACAACCCTTTGGGCCCCTGAAGAGAAACCCAAACCAAATTTATCAGACTTGTATGGAATATCATGGAGTTGACCCCATATGGTAGACCCACATTCTTCAATAACAGCTTCTGCATCCTTGAGAGAGGTCATCTTTAAGGGATGTCTAGTGATCTTCGGTACGTCGGTAACAATTTCAGTTGTTGCCAGAGTCTGAGGTGCCTCTTCGAAATTATGGCACGGAGTCTCGATGAACTCACCCTCCATTTCCACATATTTGAATGAATTCAGGTGATTGACCATGTATTCTTCTTCGCCGCGTACAATGCCAATTCTCCCTTTGACCGAGTATTTCATCATCTGATGCAGAGTGGACATAACAGCTCCAACCCCATGTATCCAAGGGCGGTCGAAAAAACAAGAATAAGATGGCCTGATATCCATCACGTAGAAGGTAGAGCCAAAAGTCTGAGAACCAACCTTGATGGGGATGTCCATCTCCCCGTGCACCATTCTCTTTGATCTGTCAAAAGCCCTCATACAATATTGATGGGATTCAAAGTTAAACCTTCACAGTCTAGTCTATCCAGGGCGTTCTTAGGCAGCACATTTAATGACGAACCAATATCTACAAGGACATGGGCCAAAGTGGTGCCCTTGCATTCGACAGAGACATGCAACACATCATTATGCTTCCTCCCTCTAGGGGTCAAATCGGCATCAGAAAAGCCCAAACCGTTATCAGCCGTCAAACTAGCCACACAATCTTCAAATTGGTCAACCAAAGTTTCTTGGGACACATAGGAAATTTTCAAAAACTTCACCAAAGCCTTCGCACGAGCTTCGGAGCATAACAACAAGGATAGCATATAGATCTTTGAAGGGGTCATCCCTAGCTGTTCGACCATGTTGTAGTCGCTATTTTTTATAATTTTCAGAATTTCTTCCATTTCCTTCTTGGAAGCCTCTGGAATAGATACAGATTGCACCTTCGTCTGGAAAGGCTCAATCAATATGTCTTTGCCCCGAGCCTCGGTCGACTCGGTGATAGGGGTGTCAGCAGGAGTAATTAAAGGAATTGCAATAGTAGTAGGAGCAGGAACAAAAGTAGGAATAATCATAGGACCGATAACAACTTTTGGAGGAGAAATCTCAGGGGAGAACACTCTTCCACTTCTTGTTATTTTGCTAGTTCCAAAAATGTTGACAATGTTGGGATCAACATTCTCAGAGACCTGGTCTTCATCAGCCAGCCAATCTTTCTTGACGTCGTGGTAGTAGACTTCACCCCCTAGTTCCAAGGAATGGTTTTATCTGAGGAGTATGGGATTGGCCCTGGCGCAATGATTTTCAGTGGAGTAATCTTAAAAATAGATGTAATCCTAAAGGGTATTTTGGTGGAGACCCTGGGAGGATTGGCGGAAATGGTTATTATTGAAATATACTTGCACAAAATAGATCTCAACAAATGGGCAAAAACTTGGGCTAGAGTCATATTTATCCGGGTGAATTGTCTTACCGGCCTTTCTGTACTGTGCTGATTATTCCTCTGTTGAGTGGGTGCAGGCTTAGGGATCACGACAACCCATATTGTTGGACGGTGTTCAGTTATGTCTTGACTCCGTTGATGGTGCTCAAAACTAACCTCTTTCTTCCCAGTGAATTGTTTTCTCACGGCAGTAGAGGATGCGTCCTTTTGGATCTTCCCATTCTTAATTCCAGCTTCCACTCTTTCCCCAGTCAAGATTAATTCAGTGAAGTCGGCCGAGGAGCTTCCAATTAGATGATTAAAGAACGGACCGGACAGGGTACCCAAAAACATGTCCTCATAGCTCCCTATCAGACAGGGGAGGCTGGACTCTTCCTACTAAGTCCCTCCACTTCTGAGCATAGTCTTTGAAAACCTCGCTCGAACCCATAGCCAAACTCTGGAGTTGAGTACTGGTGGGAGCAAGGTCTGCGTTGTATTGATACTTCTTATAAAAAGCAACAACCAGGTCTTCCCAATTATGGATGTTGGCCTTCTCCAGTTGATAGAACCAATCTAGCTGAGTTACAGATAGACTATCCTAAAAGAAATGGACCCACAAATCTATGTCAGCAGTGTGAGGCTGTATCTTCCTCACATAAGATCGGAGGTGCATCTTGGGACACGAAACCCCATCGTACTTAGCAAACACCGGTGCCTTGAAATTTGGCGGAATAACAATCTAAGACACCAAACGCAGCTCTTCAAAGTCCATCCCGAGCACTTTTTGAATCTCCATTACGCTCAGACGCTCTTCCAGCTGTTTGTACTTTTCGTCAGTCAGACGATACCGCTCTTCATTGTAATCAGTGTCATTATCAGATTCCTCCGGACTAGGGTCCTCCTCTCTTGTCTCACCCTCTTGGTTCTCCCCTTCCTTGGATGAAGAGGTCAGATCAACCATTTGCTTCAACGGTCCCTTGTATCTTCTTCCCAGATTTACCCTACCAGCTATCCTTCTTGGCTTCTTAGCCTTGTCTTTAAAAATCAAGGCTTTCAGTTCCTCCCTCCCTTTGGCTAGATCCATGATCATCTGTTAGAATTGTGCGTTCTGAGACTGTAAGTCTTTCACTGTTTGTTCGAGAGCTATTTCTTGTTGAAATAAACAACAAAGAAGATGAGAAACTTGTTTATGCATTGATATGTATGACATGTGTATGCAATGATTTCAAGGACCTTATTATATTCAAGCTCTTTTAAACAACACAAAAAGAAAAACCTTTTATTAGCATGTTTTTAAGGAAACAAAAGATTACACAAAGATAAACATTGAAAGGAAATTCCTAAGTCTCCCATGGGCGCTTCCTCTTGGTGTTGAGGTTCCTCTCTTCATGAAGTTGTTTTGTTAATTCCAGCACCTTCTTCTCACTTGCATAGAATTGGGCCTCAAAAGTATCATGTTCTTCCTTGAGCTGGATCCAAGACTTTTGCAGCTCTTTGAAGTTGGTTGGCATATCAGGATAAAGAATAATACGGGACTCGCCCCCTTGAACAATAGGTTCTAAGATCACCGGTAAGATGGAATCGTATGACATCATAATAATTTGGGCTCGACTGTCACCCATTTGAGGTAAGGTTCCAAGGGGATGGAGTTCTTACGCTCCAAAGTCCTACTATCAGTCTTCTTAACAATTCCCCAAAAGCGGATGAACCTCTGACGATAATTATGCAAATCATTTGAGTAGTTGAACACGATACCCTCGATGAGCATATCTGGTGGACCATGTCTCCGTGCATAGCCAAACTGACGTAGTCCTAAAGAAGGATTGTAGGTGATGCCTCCCCTAATGCCTAGGAGTGGAACATTAGGAAATTCTCCACAGCGATCAATAAAAGAAATGTCCTCTTGAGAGCGAGGACACCAATGGATATCGGAGTGAGAGAGTGACATTATTATTTGACTCCACCTTAAGCCTAAATCATTTTGCATTACTGACCGAGGAAGGTGCGAAATAAACCACCTATATAGCAGAGGGGTGAAACACAAGAGCGTTCCTCTCTTCTTCAAAGTACGAGTATGAAGAGAATGTAGGATATCCCCGAGCAATGTAGGAACCAGATTGTGAGCAAGAAAGATGTTGATGGCATTCACATCTATAAGTTGATATGAATTAGGAAACAGGACCAACCCATAGACGAAGAGGGCTAATACATCTTCGAAGGCATGATAGCTCATAGCATCCAGGAAAATATGAGCTTTCTTCATCAGGAAATTTGCAAGGAGACCCTTAACTCCACTTCTTCTTTCCTAATTAGCCTCAATGTCAGATGGTTTCAAGTGCAAAGCTACGACAACATTTTATGAAGTTGGGTCTTGTTCTAAACCAGTGAAAGGTACTCTCCCCAATATAGGTAAACCAAGTAACTTAGAGAATTCTTCCAGCGTAGGCACCAGTTGATAATCAGGGAATGTGAAGCAATGTTGCTTCGGGTCAAAGAACTGGAATAAGACACTCATCAAACCTTCGTCAAACCTGGTGGTAACCAAACTGAGCAAGTGACCATGTCTTTTGTGGAATGATGAGTCCTTGGGGACTTTCAAGACTAATTCTTTGAGCTTAGGAGGAACTTTTATGAAGTGAATCCGGATGGTTTTTCTGCGACCTGAATTCATATCCTACAAAACAAACAAGAGGTAAATCCAACATGTCCTTGAAATTATTAGTATGTATGAATGTCATGATATTTATGATGTCATGATTATGCAAAAAATCGTAGATAAACACAAGAAAATCACACAATAGACCTTACGTTCAAAGGCTTGCATGAGTTTTTAAGGTATGTACCCTCTTGAATGTTCAATTGGCTCAGCTTGTCCTATTAATAGTAACCGGGTTCTAAGGAGCGTCCATATCACTGACCTTCCCTTCATAAATTATTTCAGCTCCGCACCGAAGTATTGCGGCCAAAAAATCCTGAAAGTCTGGCCTCAATGAGTGTAGTATCGAGTATCAACCAATCTTCATCGAAACCAAAGCCAGTTATCTCACTACTTCCTAATGGCTAGGATGAGTCAATTTAAATGTTTTAAAGGTCATTTAGCGCTTAGTGACACTATAGGAAGCCTAATGTTATCCTTAACTTACTCAAGGAACATTAGTACAATCCAAAGTATCGGGCTAACATAGCCACCACTTCGTCTGTATTGGTCTACGACATACAGCTTCCATGGTTTATTTCTACTTACCTAATAAGGTGCCCCAGATTCGGGTATAGGATCTTTACAAGAATACCCTAACAAACCTTTAAAAGTAAAGCAATCAAAGCAAACAGAAGAAAGCAATTTAAAATTATCTAGACCCTAAGGTAAACCCTACTTTATATTTTTCCCCAACAGAGTCGCCAGTTCTATGATACGGTGGCAGGACTGACTGTTAATACTAGTTTGCATTTTTTGTTCGCAAATGTTGCGGTAAGAAAGAGTCGCCACCGACATTTCTTTTATCCAAAAAGGAAAGGGTGAAAAGAACATAAAAGACCTTTTTTCGAGATTTCCGAGTAAGAGGGGTAGATTATGGAAAGGGAAGGTGTTAGAACACTTTCCATCCATGGTTTTCCATGGGATCTTAGGTACTTGCTCATTTTCTAAAATTGCTTGTGTTTGTGTATTTTGAAAAGATTTGAAAATGCCTTAGTGCAGCGATTCACTTTATGGTAACTCTTGTATCAGTCCTCAAGAGTGTGATAAAGCGTTTTGAAAACTTTTGTTTGAAAAGTATGTTTTAAAGTGTGGTGTATAAATTTATTTGAGCAAGTACCTAACAGCTATCTACCTACTCGAAAAAAGACTGTTCTTTTCCTCCTACCCTTTAGATCGTGTTATCCTACTATTAGTGAGTAGGTAACCCTAGTCGTTGGATGTATGAGGGACTATCGAAAGGGACGTTTATGGTCATTGAAGGCAACATGTAAGGATACCTTAGTATTTCGTAGGGACTATCATCATAAGATCATTTCTCGCAGGCAACTCGAGGGACATTTTAGGGACTATGATCCTTATGATTATATTAAACTGAGGGTCTTTGATAAGAGTATCCCTACGCTCTAGGGACATGACCATTGTTTCCGAAGGCAACCAAGTGAGGTAATACCCTAGGGGTGCAAGTGTCCAAAAGTGTGCTTTTTTCATATATATTTTATCTTGCGCAATTAGGGTTATCTAAGTTCAATTAATAATTATCTTTCATGCGACCCTTTAAACATTCATCTAAGCAGTTTATCGTGCGGGGAAATAAATGACGGAAAGATAAAATTCCTAAGTATTACAAGGCTTTGGTGCAATTACATAATTAGTGACTGAAAGGTAAAAATGCGGAATTAAAACCCTAATTAAACTATTACAAACCGGGCGCAATTACATCAATAATGAAAAATAAATCATACGGCAAAAGTAATTAAGCACGAGAATTAAAATTAAAAAAAAAGGTGCAAAACCCTAAAAACATTTAAAATATTTTTTTGAATTTTTTATAAAAAAATGATTTGAAATTGACTAATTTTCTAATTAATTTTAATTAATGAAATTAAATTAAGATTGATTAAAATAATTAATTTGCAAAAAATTAAATTAATAAAAAATGATTTTAAATTGACCTATTTTTGTTATGATTTTCTGATTTTATAAAAAAATTGATTTAAAAAGAATTAAACTAATTAAATAAAATAAAAATAGTAAAATTAAAAAGAATGAAGGAATGGGCCTGAGGGGTGTAAACCCAAATGGAGGGTGGCATGCTGAATTCTGCCAAGCCTAAGATCCTGTGGCCCATAATCAGCGTTGGATCCAATGTTGTTGGGAGCCTGGGGATTCATCATAGAGATGCAGCCTGAAAGCGTGAGATCTGGCCAAGGAACGATCCAAGGGTGATGCTCTGGAGGCGTATGATGAGTGCACTTGGAATGAAAGTAGGAATCGACAAGGAAATATTGGGAAAATAGAAAATGTTGGAGGAAGGGGACGAACCCCTGACCTCCCACACACAATGCCTTAACATCCTTCGTGATTGCCATTGGGCCACTTGGTCTTTTGTTAATAGAAATAAACAAAATATAATATATTGGACAATGGTTAATGGCTGTAACAAAATGCGTGCAAAGTTCAAATTGCTCACTAACGCTTTAACAAGCAGTCATCTTCCCCAAGGGATTGTCGTTTTAGGTCCAGAACTTTTACCTACGGACATACGTTGTAGCCATAAACCTGCATATCTTAAAAATCACATCCACGTAATAAAAATGAAATCTAAGAATGCAGACCAATTGGGTTTGATCTCGTGAGTACAATGGTACTATTCTTTTGGCTTAATTTCACCTGTAATGAAAAACCCAAAAACGAAGCTTCAAACCCTAGCAATGGCAGTTATTCATACAAGCATCAAAACAAATAATTAATTATGAAAACGTGTTCTAAATGATTATACAAACATGAATATGTAGTTAGAATTCATTTATAACGCATAAATCCTCGAAACAAAATTCAAGAATGAAGGGCAAACCGTGATACCGTATGGGGCGTATCTCGGTGCTTTTATGCGTGGGAGTGGTCCAGGTAGCTTCCAAACGTTCCCAGGAATTGATTATAATCCTTGGAATGCTTTGAATCTCCCTGTAAATCAAAATTTGATCACCATTTTTTGTTAAAAAATTGAAGTTTATTGTCTCAATTCTACACGGCCAATCCTTGTTTTTATCATTAGGGTTTGTTATGCATATATAGTAGAAGAAATTAAGTCAATAAAACTGAGTAGAATCTTTGCAAATTGATGAGAAAAGATTTGATTTTTGCCTTGTATACTTGATTTATAAATTTTTCCAAATCATTATCTTTTCCAATCCAATTAGTCCTTGTACGAATTATATGATTTGCCAGCTGATTATAGACTCATAATGTTCTCATAAAATCCAATCTTTGATTTTATTTCATTATTCCATTATTTTAAATGATTTATTTTGATTTTAATGAATAAAAAATAAATAAAAAATAATTAAAAAAATAAAATAATAAGTGGATAAGCTCAGGTGTCGTGGTTCATCTTAGGAACAAGTTTCAAACAAGAAAACATGGGCCCATTTCCAAAATTTGGTCAACTTTTGCAATGCATATCTCTATCATTTTTTACCCTAAGAGGGTGTTCTTTGAATTTTTTGAAAGCTTAGGATGTCCTCTAAACAACCCTTTTTGTTTCTTCTCAATTGGATCTTCCATGTTCATGTAAGGAGCTTTGACCTAAAAGGTGTTTTTGTTGACTTTTTAAAATGAGTTATAATGTCTGAGCTTATATCTTTTGATTGAGGCATTTCTTGAACTTGAGGGATGAAGATATGTTGTAGGGAATTGGATTATATTCAAAATGAGCCTTTGTGGAAAAATTTATGATAAAGTATGAAAAAGTTATGCTTGGTCAAAATTTGGTTGACTTTTCCTATAGAAACCCTGAATTGCCATTTTTGACTTTTGATAATTTGAGAGCATTTCTAGAGGAATCATTATCAACCCTTGATAAAATGATGGATATTACTTTAAAATGTTGATGTTGACCACAAATATTGAAGTTTGACTATATTTGGGCTACAATTGACTTTTGACCTAATACAGTTGATTTTCAGGCATTTGAGCAGTTGACTGGGAAAACTTGTTGTGCAAGGCATGAAACTTGGCATGGATGATCTTGAGGAAATATTAGGACAATAGATACCATTTTGGACCCTTGGGACTCAACCATCTTTCTTGAAATTGAAACCCTAGTTTGAGGCTTATTGTCTTAAGAGGAGGATTTTCCTGGTCAATCCTTAGTCAACTTTAGCAATTGAGGACCTCTAGTAGTATGTCTTGTGTGAAAATGGGAGGGTAAATTTTAGGGTAAAGTAGGTACAATGTTAGCTATCCAGGGTGGATAATCTACCACTTCTAGAAACCCTGTGTCAAATTGTTTGAGAACCTCTTCTCTGATTTTGCTGGACATATCTGGACGAGTTCTTCTGAGTTTTTGTCTGACTGGTGAACACCCTTCTTTGAGAGGTAGTATGTGCAGCACGATGTATGTATCCAACCCTGGCAAATTCCCTATAGGACCAAGCAAATATATCCACATACTCGTGTAATAACTTGATTATCCTGTCTTTTAGCTCTGCTCCAACATTGCCCCTAGCTTGATTTCTTTCGGATCTTCCTCTGTGCCCAGGTTAATGGTCTCAATATGCTCTTGATATGGTTGTATGATGTTAGCCTTTCTCTCTATTTCCCTTTCCATTTCCTCGGAGAGTTCAAGATCTTAGTCATCTTGCTCTTCGGCTTGGTGGATAGGAACATCAAAATTGTATCGGGCCGTAGCAGTAGCGTTATCGGTAATTTTAGGCATGGATCTGCACATTTATCATGTTTTCGTGCATATCTTAGTGCTTGGAATTTTAAAATGCGTATGCAAAGAAAGTATTTCCATTTTTAATTTTAATAGATAAATGCAAAAGAAAGACAAGGATCTTAATTGAAAATAGAATATAACTTTTATTAATTATAAACATTGTCTAAAATAAGAACAGGGAAAACCCTTACAAGAAACCCCTATGCCTCGGGTTTGACATAGGTTCTTTTAAAAAAATAAATATTACTTAGAAAAGAAAAATATCTCAAGAATCTCCATAGCAGTCAATCCTTTGAGTTCTTATCCCGGGGCGCCCTCTCTGATGAAGTTGGTTTCCCTTTTGGTATTGATTTTGCTTGATATCATTGCCACGTGCCCGCCATGCTTTGTTCCTTTGCTGAAGAAAGTTTCTTGGATTGGAGGGAAATATGCTTTGCCTTTCAGAGTAGCCTTCGACGATTCATAGCCCAAACCAAAGTGATTCTTCTTCTCAGGAATTTTTGGGAGCGTTCTCCATCATTTCGAGGCATCGCCTCCCATAGTCGTTTGAAGGTCTCTACATGATGTCACTTTAGTCTTGTTACCCCTCTCGACTGGTAATGTTACCATCAAAGCAATTTACAAGGATTGGAACGGGGTAGCTATGCAGTCTTCGTCGGCACTGATATACCTGTATGATTCAATGTGGCTTACGAAAACATATTCCTCGCTGTCGATTATTATTAACTTCCCTTTAACTAGGAACTTCAATTTTTGATGCATGGTCGAGGTTACTTCCCCTGCCATATGGATCCAAGGTCTCCCTAGTAAACAAGTGTACATTGGTTCGATGTCCATGATTTGGAAAGTGATATTGAAGATATGTGGCCTAATCTTAACTGGAAGGTCCACCTCTCCTAACACAAAGCTTCGAGAACCGTCAAACAACTTTACTATCGTAGAACATGGTCTCATTATCACATCGTCTATTGTTAACTTTATGAGACTTGACTTTGGAAACACATTAAGAGCAGAACCGGTGTCAGTAAGAACTCTAGACAAATGGGTAGTACCTATTTGCATGGTAATATGGAGGGCCTTGTTATGGGCCCGACCCTGTGGCGGTAATTCGTTGTTGCTGAAACCCAGGTAAGACCCAAAAGTGATATTTTCTACGACATTGTCAAATTGATTTACCGAAATTTATTTTTCGACATGGGCTGAACTTAACACCTTCATCATAGAATCCCAGCGTGCTTCAGAATTGATGAGTAGTGAGATTATGGAGATTTTTGCTGGAGTTTGGTAGAGCTGATCCACCACTCTAGAGTCACTCCTTTTGATTATTTTCAGAAACTCTTCTGCCTCTTGATCAATAAAGTCTTTGTTCAAAGACTTTGTTTCTTGATTTGTATCCACCACTGATTTTCCTTTGTCTTTCTTTGGAATTACATCCGTCTTTTTTGATAGTTCGGCTCCAAAAATCCGACCACTTCGGGTCATACCTTCTGTTCCTGCTATGTTTGAAATTGCAGGTCCCTGACTCGGGGATGGCCCACTTTCCTGCTTCACTCCATTGATGTACACGGATGAGTCATAACTCCATGGTACTGCCTTATTATTTTCATAAGGGATAGGTGACGGTCCCTTAATTACCATCGTGGCTTAGTGGTGGGTATTAAGAGAGTTTTCTTAGGTTCCCTTCTTGTATTCTCTGCTGATTCTCCCCACGGGATGATTAGAGTTTTCTTAGTAGGACTTAGGCCCTGGAAAGGGATTACCAGTGGCTTTTTTCCTCTAATCGTGGCTACGTATTTTTCCTCAGGGTACAGTCCGAATTGGACTATCCCCCGATCCACCAGATTTTCCAGAGTTGTTTCAAAAGCTTTATTATGCTCTAAAAAGAATCCACATTCGAACATATAATCTTTCAACAAGTTGAAAAGGGTTTTTTCCTTTATGGTTTCCCCAAAGTCAATTACCACCTTAATTGCATTTATTGTAGGCCCATCGTGTGGAGGCATAGGGTTTGATTTGATGTTAGGCTTATCAAAGGCGATGTCTTGAGACTCTAACAAATCCTGAACCTTATGCTTGAATGCCCAACATTGTTCTATGGGGTGCCCTAAAGAATTATCATGGTACTCACACCTGGCGTCGGCATTGTATCTTTGCGGGAGTGTCCCGACTAGAGAAGCTAAAGGCTTGATTTCTACCAAGGATGCCTTAACCAAGTGTTATAATAACTAGCTTGGTGGCATGGGCAGTGGATCAAAACTTTCGGGTGGCCTTTTAAACCTATCTTGCCTTTGTCCTTGTGGGATCACCAGTGGTTGTGATGACCTTGGTTATGAGGCCACAACATTGACTTCTCCCTCCTTTCTTCTTGGGAAATTCGAAGTCGGTGTTTTTGAATTGTAAGGGGCATTTAACGACCCCCCTGATATCTTCCCACTTTTCAAACCATTTTCGATTCTTTCGCCAATAGTTACTAGGTCTAAGAATCCTGACGAGACACTTCCCACCATTTTCTCATAATTAATCCCCTGTAAGGTTCCCATGGACATGTCTACGAGTTCTTTTTCCAGCAGTGGTGGTTGTACACAGATGCCATCTCCCTCCATCTTTGAGCATATTATTTGAAGGACTCTTCCTTCTTTTGGGACATATTTTGGAGTTGCAAGCGAGTAGGCGCCATGTCCAAGTTATACTTTTAATTTTTCAAGAAAGAATTAGCAAGGTCCACCCAAGTTCGGATATGCGTTCATTCCAACTGCATGTACCAGTCCAAAGATGCTCCACTTAGACTATCTTGGAAACAGTGAATCATTAGTTTTTGGTCATGGGCATGGGCATGCATCTTCCTGCAACACATACGAAGATGATTCCTTGGACAAGTGAGCCCTTTATACTTTCCAAAATCGGGTACTTTGAATTTTGGCGGTATCACCACATCAGGGACTAGACCCATTTCTAGAGCGTCTACTTCGAAAGAGACGAAAACCTCCACAACTTTTAGTCTTTCTTACAGGGATTTATACTGATTCATTACCAGTTGATTACCTGAAGCATGAGCACCAATTGTCTTCGAGGGTGCCTGGTGAGCATCCTCTGGGTTATGATCTCCGTATTGCAAGTCTAGGTAATTATCTGCATTATTGGTTGGAATTTGTAGGGTATATGATGCCCTTACTTTTGATGGTGGTGGGATAAATCATTCAGTTTCAACCTCTTGTTGAGCCATGGAAGACTTTTGGGGTCTTGCTTCTGGCTCTTTCCTCAGTTGGTGACCGCTTGATGCACCAATGGTTTGGGCTGCTTCTTCAAAAGCTACCCTGGAAATTTGATCCTTCCTATCAATAATGTTCTTCAAAGCTAGAAGAACTTGGCTCAAATCTCCTTTCATTGAGCTTACGTTACCCTTCACCTGGTCAAGATCCTCTTTGAACACAACTTGAGTCTCCTCGATCTATTCCATTGCTTTTTGTTGATGGGCCCTTGTTTGATATGGAGGCCAAGGAGGTGGAGGTCTTCTTTTACCAATGGTTTAACTGGAGAGATTTTTAAAGCAAATGAGTTTTGATATAACATGCAGGTGCTTTATAAATGCATGCATGCAAATGGTTGTGCATGATCATGAAATGATTTCTTGTTTTAACTGTCTTATTCACTTGGGTACATGCTTGTATTTTTACTTATTATTTTATTTGGTGACTAGCTTAAAGATAGACACGCCTTCGAGATAGGGAAACAAAATTCCTTTATTAAGAGTAACATAATCCAGATATTGACAAATATTACAACTTGAAATCAAAACTTGTTTGTGTAAACATAAATAAAAGGAAATAAAATTTCTAGGTGCGCCTGCGGATGTGTGCTCTGAAGCCGCCCACCATTGCTCCGAAAAGCTGTAGATAGTATTTAACGTCCTTCGAAAGAGGAACCATTACATTCTTTGCATATTTTAAACTTCTAGGGATGTCCTCGATGAGATTGTTGGCTAAGAAGACGAGCTTTTCATGTTTGTCTATATAGTACCTGTATTCCTGATAAAGATATGGGATTATATTATGGTTATCCATCCCATCTTGGGCGATCTTGGTATACTACTCTTCCCAATACATCTTTTCACGCCTCATTCTGTGCAAAGCCTTCGTTTGAAGACCCTGCAGCTCTAAACATACATGCTCATATTCTCGAGTTCTCTGAGTCAGGTGTTTCTCTGCTTCTACCCATTTAAGGCGTGCTTTGATCTCTGATTCCTGGATGTCTCGAAGGTTGGTGGAGAGGTACCTTACTTGCTTTTCTTGATATAAGGAGGCTTGCGCCAAACTTTGGATCTGGGCTCTTATATTTTCCTCTAGCACCTTCTTATCATGTGTTGCTTTTTCGTACCATCTAGTTAACCTCCCGATTTCAGCAGCGGCCCCTTCTAACCTTTGGTTGTGAGAATCTAGGTTAAACGTCGCACTTAATAGCCCATCATTTGTACGCTTTCGTTTGAGACTCTCTTTCTCCAATTCCTTTTGACTTTTATTAATTTACTCATCCTTTGACTCAAGTATAAGTTGTATCTGTTTCTTTTCTTTGGTCAGATTGAGGAGAATGAGTTTCAATGCTTCTTTCTCCTTTTGAGCTTGCTTTAAGGCATTTTTCAGATTATCGACTTCTTCCAAAGATATGGGTGTTACCTCTGGGACCTCTGGCTTGTACTCTGGATCTTTCTCGAATGGCAACTTGATGATTCGCACCCTATCTTGGACCCACTTGGTGTAGGGTTCTCTTGATATGGCATTCTTTCTTTCGGCCTTCCTCTTGTTAACCTTGTTCCATGCTCGAATAACCTTGTTGAGCAACCCTTAGTCTTCTATACCCATATTAGGGATGATAAATGGTCAGAGTTGTTCGTCCGAAGGTTTGTCTTCCAAAGGATACCCTAGCTGCCGTAGGGACAAAGTAAGGTTGTAGTTAATACAGCCTCGCGATTCATTCAAAGGGACATTAGGAAAGTCCCCACAACTAATAGTGATGTCACCAATATCCAACTTCCTTGCATACCATAATATGGAGTTTGCAGTGAGAGATCTTAATTTCTGTGGCCACTCACATCTGGTTAATTCTGGGATCATATAGTCTTCCTTGTAAAGATGATTCATGAACCAAGTATATAAAAGAGGGATGCAATAATTTAGCGTGCCTCTTATCTTTTCATACATCATATGCAAAGTGTAATAAATGTCAGCAAGCAAGGCGGGAGTAGGATCCGCATTAAAGACTTTCCCACCTCAAAATATAATAATGGCCGTGGGGTCAATATAATCCACAGTCCGAGAAAATAAAATTACACCAAATACTAACAGCCCTAAACAATCAACACAAGATTCCCACTCCTTATAATTATTAAATTCTAGTGCCTTAGTTTCAAAGTATATCCTTTTGATTCCTTGTATTGGACCTTCTCTTTGATAATTCTGCACCAAATCAGGGTAGGGGATCCCTAGGCCTTTTACCAAAGCTTTGACTTCCACAGTTTGTCCAATACCTACATATGCCTTTTATTTGGAAAAATTCAGGATTCTGTCAAATTCTTCCAGAGCTGGTGCTAGCTGGAAGTCTTGGAAGGTTAAACATCTCAATGGAGGGTCATAAAACTGAATTAGGGCAGATACTGCAGCCATCTGAACCTCTACTTTAGTTAAGTCAAGGGTATCCCCATATCAGCGAGCATATATCTTCAGAGCTCTCTCAGATAATTTACACTTTATAGTTTTGATTTCAGAAAGGTTAGGCTTGCAGGCATTGACGCAGACAAGTTGTTTCCCTTTGGTATCCATTTTAAGACAGTTAACAAAAATATTTATTTTGTTATCTTTTATTTTGTACCCTATGAATAAGACAGATAAAAGAAACATATGATGAACATGAGATATATGTGAATGCATGAATGTATGAGTGTTAGGTTGAGTAACGGGATTTTGTGACAAGTTTTTGTGATGGGTACCCCTATAATGTAGGCTCCTTAATTTTGACCAACGATAAATCTACCCTCCCAGAAGGTGGTTTCCTTAAGGGTATCATGAATAACACCAGAGGGAAAAGGCACAAGGGCCTCCCTTAGGTGGAGCCTCTTTACGGACCAAAACTTTCGTCTCAAAGTCGTGAAAGGTCTCGTCATGATATTTTGGGTTAAGGTCGTTACAAAGAGTCATGGGTGACCTTCCAAAGTCCTACTCGTCAAGAGGATGTCTCTCGATAAGTATTCCTTTTTCGGAAGTTCACCGGCTCTAGGCGGAGTCGTCACATAAACTCGCGTGGATGATGTACCCCCTAAGCTAATAAATGAACCTTCTTTTTAAGGTTTATTGAAAATATATTTTGAAATAAAAACCCGCTACATAGAAAATATATGATGATAAGAGAATTTGTCAGTAAATAAATAAATGAGATGAAATAGATAAATGCAATAAATAAATAAAGCAAATAAAAAATAAGAAACCCCAAAAAATTCCTGAACCTAGGGTTAAGGAGAGTCCCCAGCAGAGTTGCAAGCTATAGAAACTAGTTTTTTATTCAAGAGTCGCCACTATTAATTTTTATCCTAGGGAAGGGAACCTAACAGAAAACCCTAATTCACAGACAAAGATTCTAGGTTTCAGACTCAATTATACAAAAGGAAGGTGTTAGGAACCTTTCATCCACCTTGTTCACAAGGATATTAAGTTCTAGGTTTAGGTTTTGGATAAACAGAGTTTTAAGTTTTAATTAGCAAGAAAAGCATCCTAATTTTTTTAAATAGTAGAACTCGCTACGATTTTCGATCGTATGCCTACGTATCCTCTTATGAGGAATCAGAGTCCTAATTCATAGTTCGTATAGGTTGGTGTTTTTTAGGGGTTTACAAACATTTTTTAATCATTTCGCACTCGGTCTAGAATAGTGATTACAGAGACTTTGACTGAGTGCGTAATAAGTCAAAACCAGTTTGAAACCCATTTGCAAAAGGACAATTGATTAGTTTAGTTTATTATGAAAATAGTATTAAGATTTGTTTATGTTTTTTAATCATATTATTTGCGAAGATCTTGATTAATGCATGATTAAAAAAGGATTTAAGGAAAATGTATATATAAAATAATATGTAATTTTAATATGAAAATAAATTATTTTTTAATATAATAATATCTACTTATAATAAATAATAGTAATAATATATAAAATATCATAATAAATTATTATTATTATTATTATTATTATTATTATTATTATTATTATTATTATAAAAAAGGAAATAAATAATTAATAATGATAATAAGAATAAAAAATAATATAAAAGAATAACATAAAAGAAATAATAAAAAATAATAATAATTTTAAGTAAATATGGGGGGGGGTGTAATTTATGTTAATAAGTAAAACAAAAGGAATGTTAAAAAGAGTCAGGCTAGGCCCAGAACAGTCCAGGCAGATGGGGTGTAAATTAATTTGGAATTCAGTAAACAGAGGAACGGGGGTGCCAATAACAGTGGGCTTAAGCCCATTAAGGACTTTTGAAGGGGGCAGGTTGATTGTGTGTGTGAGGGAGTATGGGATTATGGTGGACTTGGCCTCACGGCCGTCCACCAATGATCATGTGGATGAGATTTTAAGGCACATGTTAGTTACGGTGGGAACGCGTATATTGGATATCGTCAGAAACAAATAAGTTTTGTTCTTTGCGTTTTTCATTTTTTCAATTTTACGGCATCCTTCCTTCTTTTTCTCTCAGCGCAAACCCTTTCTCTCTTTCTTACAAACCCTAACGCGGCTAACCATACGGCAGCGCTCACCCCCTCCTCTCCCAACGCATATCAACTTCAAGCCCTAATACAAAAACCAACAACCCAAAATCAAACAAACAGTGAGCTAAGTGAATTTTACCCTTCTTGCGATTTTTGTGCTCTGAGTTTCAGTTTCTTGTCCGATTTGGGTGCTAATCCACCATCTTCTTTCCAATTTGCAGGTTGCAATTGCGGCAGAGCTTGAGGCGAACAGTGGTGGTTCAAGCACGATTAGGGTTTCCGATCTAGAAACTCCAATCGTCTCCTCCTTTGGTCTTTAACGGTAATAAGGCTTATCTTGTGTTCTTTCCGGTTTCAAGGTTTCTCTGTTTCATAATTTCTTTCCCTTTTCTTCGTCTCTCAAAATCCCCCCTCTTCTCCATCTTTTCTTTTATTTATAGCATTTAGTATTTTCGGGTTTTTCTGCTTTGCTGTTACAATTAGCTTAAATTATGGATTAGAAATTTTATTGTAATCGATTTGGTTCCGTAAGCTTAGGTTTCCCAGATTTTCTTAGTTTTTTTTAGATTTGATTTTTGTGATTCTGTAACAATATTTTTTTCTGTAATATGTTATTTTTTCAAAAGTATTGTTTATGATTGTGATTCTGTATTTTCATTAGGGATTTCTTATTCGGATTTGTAAAGATTTTATGAGTATTGGATATTTGTATATTTTTTATATTTATTGCAATTCTCAGATTTAGTATTAGTTCTGTAACAACAATTTTGTAGAATTTTAATTTGTATAGTTTATTTCTGGATTTGTAAAGATTTGGTGAAGATTGGATATGGGATTTGAGTTACTGTTAAATTTACACATTACTTGTTAATTATAAAACGTGTGTCAATTTGTTTTAATTAGTACAGTAATTGTTAATAGAACATGGGCCTTGCACTGCTATATCACTTGGGCCTAAATCTCTTTTTTTTTTAAAACGATCCAACAACACTTTTTAGAACAAGAATCCTTAATAATATCAGAGCTAAATGTCTTTTAATAAGTTAAAACATTATTGCAAGCAAATAAAGAGAATAAACCACATTTTCTTATTATTTAAAATAACAAGAAATAGTTTTTAATAGCAATATTTCTTTTCTTTTCTAAACAAATAGGAACACAACATCTAATTGGCTTAAACACATAATGGGCTTGTAGTTC
Organism: Vicia faba; assembly: GCA_948472305.1. NCBI lineage: Eukaryota > Viridiplantae > Streptophyta > Magnoliopsida > Fabales > Fabaceae > Vicia > Vicia faba. Next base: position 1,425,845,903 of record OX451735.1, on the reverse strand, counting down.
GTATTCGTGCCTCCCTTGTTAATTTTTAATGACAAAAAAATGTAAATGGTCCAAACGAATTAAACTCTAACGGGCTTTGTAATTGATATTTCACACCCCCTTCTTTATTAAAAACATCTTTAAATGGCTTTAATTTAACTTCAAACCACCTTAGACTTAAGTTGTCTTTAAGAATTAAGGACTTTAAAATTTAATAACTTAGTATTTATTAATTTTGAAACGAATTTCCTTTTTCGAATCTCATGGGCCATAGGCCAACATGCTTCGCAAATAAGTTTATGGGTCTTTCTGATTCAAAAATCCCCACCTTCTTGAATTAAAATACATCCCTTAATCGTCTTGGATAGAGATGGGCCACCAGATACTACTGTACCATCTTTAATTAAATACTTTTTCTTTCTTAATTTCAAAAGATAAAATCATCTAGGTAGGACAAATTTGGGGTAGAACACACAATGACACACTAGGATGAATAAACCTCTTCTCAAGCAAATCCTCAAGTCGACTCTTCAACTCTTTCAACTCAGATGCTGATATCCGATACAGAGCAATTGATAATGGACTAGTACAGAGAATTAAATGAATCTCAATTCCACCTCGCGCTCTTACGGTGTTGCATCGCAAAGAAACACAGAGTCGCCACCGAACTCTATTTATCCCGAAGGAAGGGAAGATATCGAGAGAACCCCAAACAAATGGATAAAATGGTCTTGTAACCAAAAGAACGGGTAAGGAAATTGGTTATACAAGGGGAAGGTATTAGAACCCCGTGTATTTGTGGTACTTGATGCAAAGGGAAGGTATTACCATGTAGGTGGATTTTTAACTTTCTCCGAAACTCCGAGTTTTTGCACTTTTTCGCCCTGAATTGTCCTAATTTATTCCTCTGATCCTGAAAACACTAAAACACACATCCAAAGCATAAAATGCGGTAAAATGAATAATTGTGTAAATCATTGTGTAAAATGATAAATAATTGTGTAAATACCACTGATCAAACTCTCCCAAACTTAAATCGTTGCTTGACCTCAAGCGACAATTACAAGAACTCATGAAAATCACAGCAGCCTGGTAGTCATATGTGAGACATCCATTCAAATTGATTAAAAAGTAGTTCGTCTGATGTTCACATGGTGCAAAGAGTTTGTGTAAGAACCTTTAAATCTCGAGCTTTCTCTTCAGATACCTCTCTAACTATGTTTTGTACTTAAGTCTTTTTTTTTCGATTTTCCTCCTTTTTCATTCAGACAGTCAAATAAATGCAATGGGAATTTTTGATGATCATCAGATGCATAAGACTAATCAAGAACATTTTTGTTGAGGCACCAAATAAGATATTTTGCTCCTTTTTTATTTCAGATGATATTTTCAAAACTTTTCTGTTTATATATTGTCCTTTATGGATGATGTTTAGGTATCAACCCCCTTTGGGCTGAATAACCGAGTGAGGGCTACCCAGCTTAGTGAGACAATTTCCTTTTACCTCCTTTTCATCATTTGGTGCTAAATTTATTTATTTCTCCACCAATCATACATGCATGTGAATCTATATTATGCCAGACTGTAAAGATAAACTACTTCAGGAGTACTTCTCAGGATTCAAGCACTACGGTACAAATTTACATGTTAGACTCGTATCACTCTCCCGTTATACCGAAATTCCTACCCTTAACCAACCATCCCTTTATCTCTATATACTATTCCCAAACTCTATAAGAACCAAGTTCTTGAACAAAACAAAAAATTTCGGCCAAAATTTGGAGAGGACTTCAACTCGTGGATTTATACAACACTTAGCATAAAACCAACAAACAAATTGAACAGAAAAAACAGTAAAATAAAATCAATAAACACCCCCAAACTTGAAATAAACATTGGCCCCAATGTTTCAAAAAAAGCTCGAGGAAGGTGACTCATAGAGGGAACTGCAACACCAACTACTGCCTCCTAGCTTTCACCAAAACGAGCTCGAGGAAGGCTCCCTTTTTATTACCTGCGGACAAAAAGAAACAAATACACAAAGAAACTAAGTTATTTAAAAGTGTGGGTTGCCTCCCACGAAGAGCTTCATTTAACGTCGCATGACTCGACGGTTCTTCCCCTTATGGGGGATACTTCCTCTTCCACACCTTGTTGCTTGTCCTTTCCGCAACCCAAAACTCATCTAGATCAAAAAACTAGAACACTTCATGCTTCCAGTCTCTTCCAACTTCCGTATTTTCACCTTTGAGTTTCCTTTTCATTCTCTTCTTCACTTCTGGACTGAACTTAAAATTTTTTGTTGATGCCACCTGAGAGCTTATGCTGGAGACTTTCTCTGGGGGTGAATTTAAACTTATGTTATCTCATTCTAATTTGATCATACCAGCTGAAGCTTGATTCTTTTCACTTGCACCCTAATTTTTGAAATCCAACACCTTAAAATTTATCTTCTCATCAAATGATTCCAGTGTCAGATTACTTGTCTCAATATCAAAATTGCATCGACTAGTTAGCATAAATGGTCGACCAAAAATGATAAAAGTCGCTTCATCTTTAGGTATGTCCATGATCTGAAAATTGTTGCGACTAGATTTTTAATCAAGAGTCACCACTATTAGTTTTTATCCTAAGGGAAGGGAATCTAACAGAAAACCTTAATTCACAAAGATTTTATGTTTCAGTCTCAATTAGAAGAAAGGAAGGTGTTAGACACCTTTCATCTACCTTGTTCACAAGGATATTAGGTTCTAGGTTTAGGTTTAGGTTTGGGGTAAACAGGATTTTAAGTTTTAATTAGAAAGAAGGGTTTAAATTTTAAATAGGAGAACTCGCTATGATTTTTGATTGTATGCCTACGTATCCTCTTAAGAGGAATCGAAGTCCCAATTCGTAGTTCGTATGGGTTGGTGTTTTTTAGGGTTTTACAAACATATTTTGAATTACCTCACACTCGGTTGGGAGTAGTGATTGTGGAGATTTTGACTGAATGCGCAGTAAGTCAAAACCAGTTTGAAACCCTTTTGCAAAAATAGTTGATTAGTTTAGTTTATTGCAAAAAAATAGTTTGATGATTTGTTTGCGTTTTTTAATCGTATTAATTGCGAAGATCTTGATTAATGTATGATTGAAAAATGTTTTAATGCAAATAATATATAAAATAATATATGCAATTTTGATATAAAATAATTTGGATGATAATATAGTAATATTTAAATAGTAAATAAAATATATTAATAATAATATTTACATAAAAAGGGATTATAAATAATAAATGATAATTATAAATAATAATAAAAAAATAAGTAATTGTAATAATAATATCAATATATAATAATAATAATAATAATAATAATAATAATAATAATAATAATAACAATAATAATAATAATAATAATAATAATAATAATAATAATAAATCACTATTTGACAATAATAATAATTATTGTAAATAAATAATATATATGTATATTTATAAAAATTAGAAATGATAATTGAATTATAAAATAAAATAAATAAATAAAATTCAGGGGGGGTGTAAATTCTAATTAACAAGTAAAACAGGGGGTGTTAAAAGGAGATATGGGCTAGGCCCATTGACAACTTAGATCAGGGGGTGTATATTTTTTTTTGGTTTAGTAATTGGGCAGAAGGGGGGTGTAAACATTAACGGGATTTGGCCCAAAACGCGTTTGGAGAGAAGCTGAGGGATTGCATGGGTAGAGGTGTACGCTAGCTATTGTGCAGACTTGGCCTCTAGTCGTCTGATGAAGATCTAACGGGTAGATTTGAGAGGTGCATGCTAATTTCCATAAACACGCACATACTGGATCATTTATAATATAACTTTGTTTTATTCATTTTTATTTTTCATTTCATTCAGTCTTCATCTTCGCCTCTCTCGCTAATGCTCTCCTCCTCTGTAAACCCTAGATCCCTCTATCCTTTGGTTCACGGCGGCGCAACAACCACAACCCAAAACCCCTCTATAAACCACCCAAAATATATGAACAACAACAACAAAAAATGCTAAGTCAATTTTACCCCTTTTTTCGTCTTTAGATTCAAAGTTCTTCGAGAGTGTCCGCTTTTTTAATCCATCCTTCCTTTGATTTTGCAGGTTTCAGTACGTTCGAGTGGAGGCGGCGAAGAGATTGATCATGGTGGTGACCGGAAATCAACGTCTAGCGATTAGGGTTTCGGATTTTGAAACCCTAATTTCTCTCTCTCGGCGTCATCAACCGTGAATTTGGGGTTTTCAAGTTCTTCTTATATTGTGTGTCCTTGATTTATTATGTAATCTAACCCTCTGTCTTTTCTTCTTTCTGCCAACCTAAAAAAACCCATGTCCATGTTCTATGTTCTTTGTAGTTTCTGTAAAGAAACCCCCCCTTAGAGACTTTGAATGAGCTTGCGGGTTATTGTTCAACCTATAATATTATTTCCCCCTTTTATTACAGTAAAAAAACTGATTCAATTGGGCTTGTGCATTATCTCTTGTTCATCCCAACAAGACTGTATTTTTATTACAGCAACACGTTTTTTTATACTATAGTTTTCAAAACAGTTTTTTTTCTCAAATAATCTTTAATGCAGGACCCAATATCTAATAAAAAAATAGCAAATAAAAATTAATTGGGCTTAACTCAATGGGCTTAGTTATTGATAAGCACCCCCCCCCCCTTTTTCCAACTTAACCTAAATAAGCTTATGCAAAATAAACTTAATAATTATTATTATTATTCTGAAATAATTTCCAATTTTCGAATCGCATGGGCCATTGGCCAACATGTTTCGCGAAATGGGATCATGAGTCTTTATGATTTAGAAATCCCCATTTAAATAACCCCTAGTCTTGGATAAAGATAGGCCATCATATATTGTTATACCATCTCTAATTAAATATTTCTTCCATATTAATCTCGAAATATAAAGTCGTCGAGATATGACAAATTTGGGGTACGAAAGCTGCCCATATTCAATTATCTTTCAGTCGAATAACGCGAGAAAACTCGAGACTTGCACATTCTGATTGGAAGTTTATTGAATACTTGAAGTATCCCCAAAATTTTTCCGACAAACATAAGGTTACACTGATATAGCATACCCTTACGAGTCTTTAGAAAAGTAGGAAAAGTTGATGATATATCGCTTACCAGAGTTTGATAACGAGGCAGATAGTCTTTGATCTTAAGAGCACAATTTTGTATGTCTTAGATTATTCACCCATTTGGAAGATGAGTACCACAATTATTGATGATGCACGGCTGCTTGAAGACTGAGGACACGGATTATGTTTGTGAATCGCTGCATAATGTCTGAGGCGATGGGATAGAGTTTTGTTTTCTTTTGAGCATCGCAACATGAAGTCTAAGGCGATGATTGGTGTTTATGGAATAACGAAACATATTGCTGCATGAAGTCTGATGCAATGGGTTAGATTTCAAATCTCCGCGTGAAGTCTGAGACGATAAGCTAGATTTGGTTTTCGGACATCGCTGCATGACGTCTGAGGCGACGGGCTAGAGTTTTGTTTTCTTTTGAGAATCGCAGCATGAAGTCTGAGGCGATGATCGGTGTTTATGGAATAAAGAAACATATTGTTGCATGAAGTCTGATGCAATGGTTTAGATTTGCAAATCGCCGCGTGAAGTCTGATGTGATAGGCTGGATTTTGTGGAATATAGAAACACATTTCAGCATGAACACTAAGGCAATGGGTTAGGTTCGCAAATCACTGCGTGAAGTCTGATGTGACAAGCTAAATTTGGTTCCGCACATCGCTGCATGAAGTCTTAGGCGATGGTCTGGAGTTTGGAACACAATGCTGCATGAAGTCTGAGGCAATGGGTTAGGTTCGTAAATCACTACGTGAATTCTGATGTGATAAGCTAAATTTGTTGTTTCGAACATCGCTGCATGAAGTCTGGGATGATGGTCTGGAGTTTGGAACACATTGCTGCATGAAGTCTAAGGCAATGGGTTAGGTCCGTGAATCACTGCATGAAGTCTGTTGTGATAAGCTGAATTTAGTTTCGAACATCGCTGCATGAAGTCTGGGGTGATAATGTGTATTGTGGAATAAAAGAGACACATTGTTGCATGAAGTCTAAGGAAATGGGTTAAGTTTGCAAATCGATGCATGAAGTCTGAGTTGATAAGCTAAATTCGATTTTCGAACATCACTTCATGAAGTCTGAGGCGATGGTCTAGGCTTTGCAAATACATTGTATCTTACAGGAAATGTAATGAGTTCGGATAATACATTGCGACTTAGAGGCAATGTAATGGGTTTTGAGAATACATTGCGGCTTAGAGATAACTACTGAGTTTTGAGAATACATTGCGGCTTAGAAGAAACATAGTGAGTTTTGAGAATACATTGCGGCTTAGAGTCAATGTGTTGGGCTTGTAAGGAACTCATCACTGCGGGAAGACTTAGGCGATGCGTTGAACGTGTCACTACATGAATACTGAGGTGACGGGTTGAATCGTAGGAGAAGTATTGCGTTGGTCGACCCTTAGATAGTTGAATCAAGGGTGAGGTTATTTGTCTATTTACTATGTGATACATGTGTATGCATGCGTATTGACTGTTGTATGTATGCAAAATGTATGATGTTTGACATTGATATGGAACCCTGAGTGTATTGAATGTTGAAATGTATAGGGTATGTATGCTTTAGATATGTAAAATGTATGTGTGAAATGTGCGTAAGATGCGTATATGCCTTGAAATATTATGAAGACCATTTCTGGCATTCTGTCCTTTAAACCATTGGCTTAGAGTTACCAAATCCTAGCATTGTATGTGGTGTCGCCGTAGCATTGTTGAACTTGAACACGGTGGGAAATGTTAGCAAAAGTTGAGCATTGATTTTGTATTGTGAGTGCAGGCGTAGACGTAGACATAGACGTAGGTAATGGCCTAGACATGTGTATAGATTTTTGTCTTGCAAGACGTAGGAGTATCCATGTGCGTGGACGTGTGTATAGCCCTCGTATTGTGAGCGTGGGCATAGCCATGTGCATGGACGTAGATATGGATTTTTTTTCAATATTTTTCTAACCAAAAGGTTTTTCCGATGTTTTGTCGAATGCTTTTATTTTGTTAATCCCCCGAAATGGTTTCAAGATAATATTCACAAGTAATGATCTTAGTATTTTGTAAACAAGTCTGAGAAAAAGAAAAATGCAATTTGAAAGATGCAAAGAAAGAAAATGTTTTATTGATATGCCTCTGAATAGGCGAGAGTACACGGTGCAATTCCTAGAAAGAGGTAATTACAAAAAATTTTAAAACTGTAAATGGAAATGAAAAATGATAATTGCTATTGTTGTTCCCCAATATCCTTTTAATGATCTTATCTCCTTTGCTTCTAAGTTGAATGATTCAGATCTATCTCTCCTTTCGTGGTTCGTAGTCGCAGTTCTTAGATCGTTGTCTTTTTGTTATTTATTTCTTTGTATGAAATCCCTAACTTTTTCTTGGATTTCCCTTTCGGGTTTTCAATCCAACAGGATAATTTTTTGTTTATATGCCCCTAATGTTTACTTGGGTCGCCCTTTATGGTTTTTGATCCACCGGGACACTCCTTTTTGCCTAAGTCTCCCGTTTAAGGTTCGAGCTTAGAAAACTTCTTATAGTATTTTTGGCTGCATCTAAATTTGTCAGATGTGGTAGTTCTTCCCCATCCATTTTTGTGAGGATAAGATTACCACCGGAGGATGCTGTTTTCCCTACATACGGACCTTCGTAATTGGGGGTCCGTTTACCACGTGAGTCGAGGCGAGGTAGAAGAATCTTCTGGAGCACTAGACCATGTTGTGGTCCATCTCGTGCAATATATTATTACTCAGAAAGAATTACGAGGCTAATTTTCATAGTTTTCTTGCCAATGCTAGAGGCATTTTCTGGATGTCCTTGTTTTTCCAGGTACTCCTTGATGTCATAAAACCAATGCTTGTCATCCAGTCTTTCTTTGATATCAAGACAAAGGACGGACTCTTGATAATGTCTATTTGTGATGTGCGATTCGTGGTTTGACCAAGTTACTTTGAATATAGACGATATAGTTTCTAGGACATCTGTCATTTGATTTCCTTTCCGTGACTGAAAATGATTTTTGCAAATTCTGCAGTCAGTTTTCAAAACATGATCCCGATATGGAACCGATTTTGGATGTTTAGTATCCCGTTCACCATTGACTTCGCATATGGCTTATGAGAATTCTCTGGAGAAGTCAATACTGTCCCTATATAGTGCCCTGGTACATTTGAAGCCTCGTCGAACATGGATACCCAACATGCCCCTGGCTCGGGTTCTTCGTCAGATCTTGGTATTTTGTAGTTGCTTATTTTTACAGCACTGTCTATATTCGGTCTTGGTCTGTTTTTGTAGATATGTGCAATAATTTGATCAACTTCTTTGTGGCTCAGCTCTGACATTGACCCTTAGCTTGGTTTCTTTCGGGTCTTCCCCTGTGCTCATATTAATGGTCTTAATAGCCTCTTGATATGGTTGTGTATTATTAGCTTTTCTTTTTATTTCCCTCGCCATTTTCTCAGAGAGTTCAAGATCTTTATCATCTTCCTATTTAGCTTGGTTGATATTAGCATCAAAATTATATCGGATTAGTTGTACCCCAAAATTTTCACTCTCATTTATCAAGTAATCTCCCACAAGATCTCCTTTGGTTCAAGACTGCACTAGGGTTGATCAACCCAAGACACCTCCTCAAGCACTAATGATTGAAAATTAGGGTTTGAGATTGCACAAGGATAATTGAACTTTTGATGCCTCATATGACTTTCATGGATCATTATGGACCTTCAAGATTTCTTATGTTAAGTTTCAAGTCTTGGATCACATTTTTGCTCACTCAATTGATCAGTTGACCTAAAAATCAGTTGTATTGGGAAAAAGTCAATTGTGGTCAGTTTACAGTCAAACTTCATAATTTTTAATCCATATCATCATTATGAACTCATATATGTCATTTGATCAAGTTTGGACCATAATTCCTCAAAAAATTTGATCAGATCATCAAAAAGGCAAAATGGTCAAAATTAGGGTTTTAACTGAGGTAGTGCAATTTCTGATTTTTGACCTAGAAAATGGTTGATTGGTTGGAGACATGATCTCAAGGATTCAATTAAATCATTTTAACCTAATGGCATGACTCAAAACTTCCCTCAAGATCAATTAATTGATAGTTGATTTTCAGTCAACTGATCAAAAGTCAACTATACACTGAAAAGTCAAACTTTGACTTTTTGGTCAAAAATCAAGTGTCAAAGATCACAATTCATAAAAAAAATGTCAAAATATGAAAATTATTCATCAAGAAATCAAAAAGTCAAGATTTAATTTTGAAAAGTCAAAATTTCTAAACTTAGAAATTTTTCTAAGTGTTGGAAACTTCATATTTTTTTCACAACTTTGAGCCAATTTTTCACCATGATGCAAGATGATTCAAAGGAAACATTCAACATGAAAGTTGTAGATCTCAATGAGATCCAAAACATTGTATAACACAACTTCCATTAGAAATTCATGGATTTCAAGTTATAATTTTGTGAATACATATTCATAAAAACATGGAAACTTAGTGAAATTTTGCCTTAGTTTAGGCAGGATTTTAACCTAACTTCATGGACATTTTTCATATAGTTCCAAGAGTATTTTTCAAAAATGTTAAACATATAGGTTGTAGAGGATGTTAGAATCTTTTCAAAATGTCAAAGAACTCATTTATATCATGCTTGAGCTAAGATAATTGAAGAGATGAAGTTAGGGTTTCATTCTTGATTTACAAGGCAGAATATGTGATGAACACTTGACCAATTCTTAACTAGGCTACATAATATTTGCTTCACAGGCCTCAAACTTGTTTGTGACTCCATAATTAAATAGTTACATAACTTTTAGAGCTTTTATCCAAGCACTTGTGCCTTTATCCAAGTTGCATTTCCATTTATGGCACAAAGTTACCATTCCATTCTTGTAAAGAGGCTTTAATTACAAAGTCAATGCATAGAGCTTTGCACTTGTTCCTTATGATCACAAGTAATGTCAAAGGCAAAAGAAACATGTCTAGAGCCTCCCATAAACACAGGCCATGCTTGTACTATGCCTTGAAACCATATTTCCACTTTTCTTCAAAATCAAGTAACATAGCCATAAGTCTATATCTTGTGTTTCTGACCCTCTCAAGGGCACCAACATTTTCCATATAATTATACAAGTTGTATGCAAGCTAACACACGAATACACAATCTCCCAAACTCCCCAAAACTCATAATTGCATCACAAACCACCATTGTCGCATATTCTGACCAAGAACTTCAAACTTCCTTTTCCCTCGTGAGTTTCCTGGCCTTTTAGTTTCAAAAGGTTCCTCACATCAAACACAAACCATCCCTGACCCTGTTTGCAGAATGTAACCTCATCTTCATCAACTTCCATGTTCAAAAACAGAGCATTGCAGTTGGACTTCTCCAGACTATTCCAGCCACTCCAAGTTCAAGCCAGCCATTGCATTAGCTTCCTAGAGGTTCAAGGAAGCTAACCCGATCATCACCATCACTTTAAATAAGCTCAAACTCATTTCACGATTTCCAGTTTAGAAGTATTTTTATGAACTTATATCTCATTATTTAGGCATTTTTAGGCTTGCATTTGTGAAGATAGAATGTAGATATCATTGCACTGAAACTATACATGTCCATAGATTTCATTTATGTTACTTGAGCATAGAGAATTTTGAGTTTGAACTTGCTGAAAAATTTAGGTCCGAATTTGGTACTTTCATAAATTCATCCTTATCTTTGAATGTTAGCTTAAGTTAGTTACATGGTTGGATTCGTGGTGGAAATATGCACAAGTTTCATATATACACTTTTGAAAATGGTTGAGAAATGAACAAGTTACAAATCCTTTGGCTGGAGGTTGAAGATAAAGTACAGTCAGGGAAAATCATGTATCATATATTTATTATTTTGTTTAAGTTAACAGATGTATCATCACTCCATTGGTTAAAGCGCACACCTGTTATCTTAGGGACCTGGGTTCGAGCTCTAGTGATACCCTTTTGCCTGTTTTCTCATATTTTTCACTATTTTTTTTATTTTGGTTTGCAGCGCCTGGGCCCCAAACATTGGGTTTTATATTTGTTTGCTGACTTTCCCTCCTGACTATGTTTTGCACCCCTAACTTTTTTTTTTCTATTTCTTTTTCTTTATTTTATTTTTATTTTTCATAATACTTTTATTATTATTATTATTATTATTATTATTATTATTATTATTATTATTATTATTATTATTATTAATAAAAATCCAAAAAATAAATATTTTTATTCGTTTATTTACATATTTAAAAAATGTTCATTAATAGGTTATTTTTCTTCATAAAACAAAAAGACCAAAATATTTTCTTTTAACAAATTAATTCTCTTTTAAAACAATAATTAATGTTTAGACTTAGTTTAATTTTTATTTTATTTTCTTAATTAAAATTAACTTAGAACTTAGTTTTCTTTTAATTAATCAATTCTCATTCTATTTTCATAATTTAAAACCTTTTCATAAAAAAAATCCTAAAAATCATTTTTAATTTCTTTTCTTAATTAGTTTAAATTAATTTTTTAGTTAATTTTTCATTAATCATTTTTTAAATTAGGTCAAGATTAAAACCTTTCATAAAATCAAATAAAAAGCATTTCTTTTTCCATTTTGCATTCTTGCATTTTATCTCAAATTTTGTACAATATTCAATATGGTTGTAATAATTAATTAGATTTAATTTTCTTGCAATTCCCCTATTTGTAAATTTGTATACCACATCCCTCAATGATGTAATAGCTTAGTATTTTTATTTTCCGTAATTTAATGCTTTATATATAAATGCTAGTAAATTAGGGTTTATATGGAAAGATAAAATCAACAAATTAGCAAACCCTAATTGAAGACAAAACAATGCATGTAAATCAACACACTTGCACACTTGCACCCTTAGGGTAAATCCACTTTGTTGCCTTACAAAAATGGCCATGTTATGCGTGTGGGATATCTTAGCAAAAAGCAATCAAAAATACAAGATCATAGTCCCTCGATGACGCTATCAAGTTGCCTTCCAAAATGATCTTAGTCCCTCAAAGAGAATTGCTAAGATATTTCACAACAGTGCTATCATGGCTATACTATGACCCATGCCCGTCCCTTTACATCCAAAGATAGGGCTTCTTACCAAATGAATGGTAAGATATCAATATCAATGAAAAGGAAGAAATTAAATAAGACTTTTGAGTAGGTAGATTGTTCCTAGTTGCTTGCTCAGTTTCAAATCAAACACTCTTGCTTATTTTCCAAACAAACACCAACACTTTTAAAAACACTTTCAAAACACTTTCCAAACTTGAAACATTTTCAAAAGATCAACACTTTGTATACGTTCTTATGAACGAGAACTATTACAAAGTTTTCCTAAACGATTGTGCCTTTAAAAATTCTTTCAAAAACCATACAAAGCACATTTTCAAACAAATGCAAGTGATCTAGCAAGCAACTAAGAGCCCATATATAACTATGGATGAAAAGGGTGTTAACACCTTCCCCTTTCATAATCTACCCCCCGAACTCAAGAAATAATCTCAAAGGTATTTCCTGTTCTTTTCAGCCTTTCCTTTTGGATAAAAGAAAAGTCGGTGACGACTCTTGCTAACCGCAACATTTGCGATAAAACACAAAACACCAAGTCAGTTCTCCCACCATATCACTGAACTGGAGACTCTGCTGGGGAGTAACATAAAAGTGGGGTTACCTTAGGCCTAGATCACCTTTACTTGCTTTCATTGTTTGACTTGTATGCTTTACATTTTGGTTCTTTACTTGGGCTTGAATCCTCTACTCGGATTTGGGATACCTTGTAGGTAAGTAGCAATACATTGTGGAAACTGTGAGGGGTATACCGACACGGTCTAAGAAATATCTATGTTAGTGTGACATATTTGTTGGTATCGGTAGCCCTTCAGTAGTCAAGGAGAATACGGGGCCGCTGAGGGATGTCATGAAGCACTAACTGACTTTAGAACCTTTATTTGACCCACTTGGCCATTAGGACGTAGTGAGATGACCGGCTTTGGTGCAGTCCGAAGTTGGTAGGTACTCATTGAGGTTTGGTTTTTTGGGATATTTCGGTCACCATTAAAGAGGCTTGCGCTGAAATAATGCCCGAGAAGACAAACCAGTGATATTGAGCTCCTTTAGAGCCCGGTTACTAATTTTAGGACAGGTTTGAGCCAACTAAACTTCAAGAGGGTACTTACCTATGAGACTCCATACAAGCCTAACCCTAAGTACTTATTTTCCTTGTTTGTATATATTTACTTGTATATAACATCATAAACATCATAACATCATACTCATACTCACTAACCATTTCAAGGATTTTTGGGATTCATCTTTGTTCTGTTTTGTAGGACATGGCTTTTATTCGCAGGAAAACCATTCAAGTCAATCTCGTAAGGATCCCTCCTCAAATCAAAGAGTTAGCATCAAGGGTCCCTGAGAACTCTACATTCACCGAAAGAAATGGTCGCCTCCTAAACTTGGTTACCTCCAACACTGATGAAGATATGATAAAGGTGCTTTTCTAATTCTTTGATCCTCTACACTATTGCTTCACTTTTCCCGATTATCAACTTGTGCCAACTTTGGAATAATTCTCCAAAATCTTGAGGATTCCAAGTATTAATCAACTACCCTTCAACGGCACGGAAAGAGATCCAAAACCTGAAGAGATTTCACGAGCACTACACTTGCAACAATTTGATGTCACAACTAATTGGGAAATAATGAGTGGTGTCAAAGGTTTCTTAGCCAAGTTCTTGTTTGAGAAAGCTCAAGATTGTTGGAATTCCTTGGACTTACAATCTTTTGAGGAAATTGGGGCCCTTCTCATCTATGGGATGGTTTTGTTTCCAAATCCTGACCAACTCATATATGTAAATGCTGTCAAAATCTTCATGTCTCGTAACCCGGTGCCTACTTTGTTAGGAGACATCCTACATTATTTTCGCTCTCGCACTATGAGGAAGAGATGTATCCTCATGTGTTGCACTCCTCTCTTGGCAAGATGGTTTATTTCGCATCTTCCCCAATCCGTGTTGAAAAATGAGTAAGGTTTAAGATGTTCCCATAGGTTGATGACGCTCGAACATTCAAATATTCATTGGTGTTCCCGATATTTGGAGAATGTTACTATCATTGACTGTTATGGAGAATTCCCTAATGTCCCCTTGCTTGGAATTAGAGGAGGTATCACTTACAACCCCTGCTTAGCCTTACGACAGTTTGGTTACACCCAAAGGGATGGTCCACATGAGATGGTTATCCAAGGAGTGGTATTCGACTACGAGAATGACAATCAAGGTTACCGTTAGAGTTTTATCCGAGCTTGGAGGATGTTAAACAAGGTGGATAGCAAGACATTAGGACACAATAATTCCATTTCCATTGAGCCTTGCCTTAAGTGGGTACGAGCTCGTGGTCATTAACTTGTGATGCCTTATCCTTCCATCTTACCATTCATCATGGAGCCTATGGTTGAAGGAGATGTTCCCTACACTATCCTCCATCCCGACATGTCTACCTTTCTTGAAGACTTGCAAAAGGGTTGGATTCAGCTGAAGGAAGAACGTGATACTTTTGAAGCTCAATTCTATGCTAATGAGAAGAGGGTCTTAGAGCTTAGAAAGCATCTACAAGAAGAGCAAAGTGTGAACACCTATCTCGTACCGAAGAGGATGCGTTCAATCTTTTTATCATAGAAAGTTATTTTGTAAGCCCAAGAGGCATGATTTAATATTTCTTGTTTTTGTTTAATGAAAACTAATGTTTGTTCATTCTTTTGTCTATACAAATTTAAATCTCATTAATCCTTGAAATCATTTGCATATACATATTCCATGCATCATAACATGCCATGTTTTTGCATTACGGGTTTCCTTATCTTTCTGCTGTTTATTTTAGCAAGATGGATCTAGAGAAAACTGTGAAGGATCTCCAGGCCCAAAACTCTCAATTCCAAGAGACTCTATTGGTCCTAGCCAAATGGTAGCAAGATATGATGGCTTTGTTGGCCGTTAAGAAGAAGCCTAAGAAGAAAGCTCTACTCAACATGGATAAAAGGTTCAAGGAGATAGTCTGTCAAATCCCAGTAGGAGGAGACTCATCTGAAGAGGACGAGAACCAGATTGGTGAGATCAAGAGTACTCAGCCTGACTGTGTTAATGATCAAGTATGTGATGATGATTATTTTGAAGAGCAGTATCCACCCGCTGATATCAAATATAAGAAGTTAGAAGACAGATTGAAAGTTGTTGAAATCCAGGCCATCCCCAGTTTAGATTTTGACGATTTGGGTTTGATCTCCGGGGTAGTCATTCCTCACAAATTCAAAATACCAATCTTTTCAAAATATGGTGGAGTTTCTTGTCCAAAACTCCACCTGAAATCTTACGTGCGCAAGATACAGCCGCACACTACTGATAAGAAGCTTTGGGTTCACTTTCTCCAAGATAACTTGACTGGAACGCAACTTGAATGGTTTTATTAGTTGGATGGATCCCGTATCAATACTTGGGAGGATTTAGCTACTGCCTTCTACCATCAGTATCAGTATAACACCGACTTGGCGCCAACAAGGGTTCAGCTATAAAATATGACCATGGGAAAGAATGAAGGATTTAAGGAATATGCACAAAAGTGGAGAGTCCTCGCCAGTAGAGTTCAACCACCCTTGACTGATAGGGAGCACATCGACATGTTCATGGGCACTTTATCTGGTCCCTTCTTTAATTTGTTGGTTGGCTGTTGTTCTTCTGGTTTCACCGAATTAATCTTAACTGGTGAAAGAGTTGAAAGCGGCATCAGAAGTGGGAAGATCTCTGTGGAATCTACCTCCACTTTCAATCCTATCAAGAAACCTTTTGTTGTAAAAAAGGAAGTCAATGCTGTGTACGGGGCAAGGGCCCGTACCAAGAAGAATGATCATCTGTCTGTCAATGTCGTCCGAATCTCCAATCTAACTCCTACTCCAAGACCATCTGCAAATCATCAATGTTTTGAAACTCCGAGAAGAATATTTATGAGGTTAGGCATGTCACTGTCTCAAGCCTTACAACACATGCTAAAGGATAATTTGGTGACATTATGCGATCCTTCTGCCAACCCTGATACCTCGTCACCAAAGTATAATCTGAATGTTGAATGTGCTTACTACTCAAGCAACCCTGGGCACGAGACTGACCAGTGCTGGGCCTCGAAGAACAAAATCTAAGATTTGATCGATAATAAAACTATTGAGTTTGATACTCCTCCAACTCCAAATGTAATCATTGCTCCAATTCCGAAGCATGAAATGGGTGTTAATACCGTTGAAGATACAATTTTTGTTGCCTCTGTTGAAGAATTGACTACTCCACTGAATATAATAAAAAAAATCTGTTGAAAGTTGGGATCTTCCCTGGTTGTGTAAAACACTGTGTGTACTGTACAAGACAACTCAATGGATGTAAAGGGCTGAAGAAAGGCATACAACGCCTAATGGATAGCCACAAAATTCTATTTGAGAAGACCCCATTTACCAAAAGTTTGATTAACAAATGTGAAGATCTCTCCATTATTACAATCTCAAACAAGCCTCTTAGGATCACCTCCAAAGGTCCTATTAGGATTTCAAATGAACTCATTGTTTCTCCCTTAATAATTACCAATCCCGGACCAATTCCCTATTCTTCAAACAAGGCAGTACCATGGAATTATGGTTCTGAGGTGTTCTATCATGGCATAAAACAAGATGCTTGGATCGAAGAAGAAGAATATGAAAATGTTGGTAACATAGCTGGCTCAAGAAAAGTAACTAGAACTGGGAGAATATTTTCACACAATATCTCACCACCAGTTGTTACAAAGACGCCCATCTGCATTACTACTGCCAAGCCAAGTACCGATACAAGAGGGAAAGAGAAGGTTATTGAGCCGGTTGCAACTGAAATAACCTACAAGGACGTTGTTGATGGAGAGCCCTCTGCTCGTGAGATGGACGAGATCTTAAAGATCATAAAATGAAGCGACTTCAAGATTGTGGAACAGTTGGGGCAAACCCCTTCTAAGATTTCAATGTTGTCATTGCTGCTTTGTTCCAATGCCCATGCTCGTACATTAATCAAGTTCCTTAAAAAGGCTCATGTCCCCCATGAGACAACAACTGACCAATTTGAGAACTCTGTGGCTAGCCTGACGGCTGATTAATGGCTTAGGATTTTCAGTTGCTGACTTGACACCGGTAGGGAAGAACCACAATAAAGCTTTACATGTTTCTGTCGAGTGACAAAGGGACTACCTTGGCACATGTGCTAGTCGATAATGGTTATTCTCTGAATGTATTACTGAAGGGGGCGTTAGACCATCTAGTCTATGAGGGTTTAGTCTTGAAGCCAAGTGATATCATTGTAAGGGCATTTGATGGATCAAAGAGGACAGTTCATGGGGAAGTAGATCTTCCAATCAAAGTGGGCTCCCAAATCTTCAACTCCACCTTCTACATTATGGATATTCGCCCTGCTTATTCTTGTCTGTTGGGCCGCCCATGGATCCATAAAGTTGGGGCAGTAACTTCAACTCTCCATCAGAAGCTTAAATATCCAGTCAAGGGAAGAATAGTCACCGTCTGTGGAGAAGAAGAGTTTATGGTAAGTTGCCTTAACTCGTTCAAATACGTAGAGATGGATGGAGAATTCATTGAAACCCCATGTCAAGCCTTTGAGGTTGTACCACCAGTGATTGCTGCTACCAAATGTTCTTCTATTGAGTCTAAAGTTGTTAAGGCCGTATCGAAGATGGTCTCAGTCAAAGATGCTCGTGCAGCAATTGAAGAAGGAAGTTGTGATACTTGGGCGAAACTCCTTGATATCCCATTCAAAGCGGACAAGTTTGGTTTGGGCCTCACCTTCAAATCTCAGAAGGAAGTGAGGCATGCTCACGCTGGAAAGCCACCTCTCAGCAATGGAAGCCATGAAGTCAACGCCGTGGGTGATTCTGATGAAGAAGCTGCATTTGAAGATTGGGTGTACCCAACTACAACAGAGCTGAAGAATTGGCATGAAAAGGACTTTGTGCCCATCTCCTTTGTTGAGGATTATTCTACTTGTTATTTCTTTTCTTTTAATTCAAGAACATTTTGTCTGTAATATTCAAAAATGACTTTTAAGCCATGTGCCTGGCCCAGGGCACTTTGGTCCATTTGTCAAGGGTTTTATTTATGTCCATCTAATAATATGATCATTCAGTACATTAGACTCTTTTGCATTTAAATATTTGTGTTCATTGTCTTTATTTTCTTTCAAATACATTTTCAAAAGAATAGCCATGTATCTTACATGCACACACACACTCTTGCAGGTCCTCATCCACTCTGGATCCTATTGCCAATGACTCTACTATTGCCGGCTATGACTTCAAATGTCCAACCAACCAAGTGAAGACGAAGGTGAGGAAGATTGTGAAATACCGGGAGAACTAGCCAGACTTCTATCACAAGAGGAAAAAGCTATTCATCCGCATGAAGAGTCAGTTGAAGTCATCAATCTGGGTACTGAGTCTGATAAGAAGGAAATCAAGATTAGCGCTAATTTGGAAAGCAGTGTTAAGAGCAGGTTTATTCAGATGTTTCATGATTATGTGTAAATTATTTGCTTGGTCTTATGGAGATATGCCTGGGTTGGATACCGACATTATAGTTCATCATCTGCCGACAAAAGAAGACTGCCCTTCTGTTAAACAAAAGGTTTGTCGTGTGAGGCCTATTATGTTTGAGAAGATCAAAGCTAAAGTGATGAAACAATTTGATGTAGGGTTCTTAGCTGTGACATCCTATACCTAATGGGTTGCCAATGTGGTGCCAGTGCCAAAAAAAGATGGGAAAGTTCGCATGTGCGTAGACTATATGGATCTGAATAGGGCAACCCCCAAGGATGACTTCCCTCTACCATACATTGACGTCTTAGTTGATAACACTGCTCAGCATAAAGTCTTCTCTTTCATGGACGGATTCTCCGGCTATAATCAGATAAGGATGGCTCCCAAAGACAAGGAGAAGACTACTTTCTTTACGCAATGGGGCACCTTCTGTTACAAGGCCATGCCATTCGGATTGAAGAATGCAGGGGAAACATATAAGAGAGTTATGGTAGCTCTGTTTCATGATATGATTCATCATGAAATAGAGGTCTATGTCGATGATATGATTTCCAGATCACAAACTGAAGAAGAACATCTCGATCATCTGTACAAATTATTCGAAAGGCTGAAAAAGTACAAGCCGAGGTTAAACCCTAACAAGTGGACGTTTGAAGTACGATCTGGAAACCTTATAGGTTTTGTTGTCAGCAATAAAGGCATTGAAGTTAATCCTGCCAAGGTAAAGGCTATCCAAGAAATTCCAGTCCCTCATTCTGAAAAGGAAGTTAGAGGATTCTTGGGTCGCCTCAATTACAATGCCCGCTTCATATCTCACTTGACTGCTACTTGTGAGCCAATCTTTAAACTTTTAAAGAAAGATCAGGTAGTCAGATGGAATGATGAATGCCAAGCTGCCTTCGACAAAATCAAAGAACATCTACAAGAACCTCATATTCTCATGCCTCCAGTTGAAGGAAGACCCTTGATCATGTACTTGATAGTACTAGAGAACTCTATGGGGTGTGTTTTGGGACAACACGACGAGTCTGGCCGAAAAGAGCATGTCATATATTACATGAGAAAAAAGTTTACCGACTGTGAAACCAGATATTCAATGCTCGAGAAAACTTTCTGCACTCTGGCATGGGATGCTCGTCGGCTAAGACAGTATATGTTGACTCATACCACTATGTTGATTTCTAAGATGGACCCAATCAAGTACATCTTCGAGAAACATGTCCTTTTCGGACGGATAGCCAGATGGAAAATGATCTTGACTGAGTACGACATTCAATACACTACACAAAAGGCTATCAAAGGAAGTGTACTAGCATATCTTTTGGCCCATCAAGCTGTGGATGATTATCAGTCCATGAAATTCGACTTCCCTGACGAGAACATCATGCTAGTAACCGACTGTGCGAAACCTGGACCGTTTGATGGACATGAACAAGGATCCCAATGGACTATGGTCTTCGATGGGGCTTCCAACACCTTAGGTAATGGAATTGGTGCTGTAATCCTCTCTCCTGAAGGTTGCCACACTCCTTTCACTACCAGACTATGCTTCGATTGCACGAACAACATGGCCAAATATGAAGCATGCATCTTGGGTTTAAAAGCTGCCATTGACTTGAGGATCAAGCATTTGAGTGTGTTTGGGGATTCCGCTCTAGTGATTAGCAAGTAAAAGGAGATTGGGATACTAAGCACCCTAATATCATCCCTTACAAGGAACTTATGCTATCCCTAATTCCTTACTTCGAAGAGATCACCTTTGAGCACTTCCCTAGGGAAGAAAGTCAGTTGGCTGACGCTTTGGCAACCATGTCTTCAATGTTCAAAGCCAGATGGGATAACGAGGCCCCTATGATTACAATTGAGAGATTCAACGAACCTGCACATTGTTATGAACTTGACACTAACACGGAAAATACATGGTACCATGAGGTGATGAGGTATCTTGAAGCACAAGAGTATCCCAAGTGAGCATCCATCAATGACAGAAAATTCTTACGAAGATTTGCAGCTAAATTCTTGCTAAGTAATGGAATATTGTACAAGCGTAACCATGACCCTACTCTACTCCGATGTGTAGACAAGAAGGAGGCAGAGGAAATCATGGAAGACATGCATGATGGACTCTTTGCATGATGGAATCTTTGGTACTCACTCAAGTGGACATACAATGGCCAAGAAGATCTTGAGAGTTGGCTACTATTGGTCAATGATGGAGACTGATTGCCATCAACACTCTAGAACTTGTCACAAATGCCAAATCTATGTTGACAAAGTCCATGTGCCTCGTATCCCTCTGAATGTCATGACCTCTCCGTGGCCATTTGCAATGTGGGGCATTTATATGATTGGAGAAATCAAGCAAACCGCTTCCAACGGATATCGCTTCATTTTGGCCGCTATTGATTATTTCACCAAGTGGGTTGAAACCGCCTCTTTTGCCTCAGTCACCAAGAATGTGGTATCCAGATTCATCAGACATAACCTCATCTGCGGCTATTGTATCCCCGAAAGGATCATCACCGACAATGGGACTAACCTCAACAATGCTATGATTACTGAGCTTTGCACTCAGTTTAAGATCAAGCATCATAATTCTTCTCCATATAGACCAAAAATGAATGGCGCAGTCGAAGCGGCAAACAAAAACATCAAGAAGATTATGTAGAAAATGGTAGTAACCTATAAGGATTGGCATGAGATATTACCATTTTCTCTACATTGCTATCGCACTTTAGCTAGAACATCAACTGGGGAAACTCCCTTTTATCTAGTCTATGACATGGAAGCTGTTTTTCCAGTGGAAGTTCAGATTCCCTCGCTGAGGATTATGAATGAAGCAGGCTTAGGAGAAGACGAGTGGATTCAAATGAGATTAGATCAGCTGAACTTGATCAACGAAAAACGATTGGTTGTTGTTTGTCATGGTCAGACATACCAAAAATGTATGATCAAGGCTTTCAACAAAAAGATCAAGCCTCAAGTATATCAAGCTGGTGACTTGGTGATAAAACGCATCATTCTACCACAAGGCGACCCTAGAGGCAAATGGACTCCCACCTATGAAGGGCCATTTGTTGTCAAGAGAGTTTTCTCTAGCGGTGCCATGATGTTAACTACCATGGATGGCGAAGACTTCCCACATACTATAAATGCGGACATAGTTAAAAAAAATACTACGCATAAGAGATCCACTAGGTTGACACACCTAGGAAAAATAAGGGCATCCCGGAAAACCAAAAGGTTTGGGCAAAACATAGGGATATATGCAAAAAATTATACACCCGACAAGTTGAAAACCCGAAAGGGTGACTTGGGCAAAAATGGGTATCCTGGTGAGCTGAAAACCCAAAAGGGCGGTTCAGGAAAAAGTTAAGGATTGAAAGCGTATGACTATGTCCCGTGGAATCACCACAGTCAACTTTATCACCAGGGTCCGAGTTCAAACGGTCTAAGATCAATCCAATCAACTTTTGTCAATGGCAAGGGGTATTCAAAGACATTGGGGGCAATAGTAGAGTTGGAAGCCAATGAGATTATTTCACATGGCTATTTGTTTTTTGTTTTCAATTTTTTTTCCTTTCGACAATTTCCTCTTACTAGGATCTCTGTCTCTTTGTACAAAAACTCCTATTCACATGAAAAATATCAATACAAATATACTTTGAAGTGAAAACTTCCTGTCTTTATTTTGAATGCGAATTTGTCCAATGACTAAAATTGAATGAACATATGCATATGAACATAATTAAAACTGTTTGGCACGTATGACCTAAGCAGCAACAAACGTCTCTTTAATGTATATTGGAATATCCTGAAAAAGTTATTTCATTAACATTATCCCCCGCATATCGGCTACAATAGACCAATCTCCAGCCAGAGTTTCAATCTCTTGGCAGCTCTCTCCCCATCTAAGTTGATCCTACAAGTAGAAGTCTTGTGAATCTCTTCCTAAAAAGAACTCACCTCCTCAGTAGTTTATCAACCAGGTTTCTTTCCCCAATAAGGTTTATTTCCCCAGCTTGGTCTATCTTCTCCAACTGAGCCTGTTACCCCCAGCTGAGTGTATTATCCCCAAGCTAAGTTTGTCCTCTCCAACCGAGTCTACATTCCCCAGCTTAATTTTCCTTTCAGACTATTGCAAATCATAGGGCCACAACCCCTAATACTCAGTAAAGTTCTTAACAAAACATTTACTATCTCCAAAAGATACTATGAAGCCTGGACCTGACCAGATAATATTCAACTTCTCAAGTCACTATAGAGCTTGGATCTGACCAGATAATAGTGTAACCTTTCAACTAACTATGAAGACTGGATCTGACCAAATAGTAGTTAACTTCGCAAGATACTATGAAACCTGGAACCGAATGGATAATAGTTTAACTCTTCAAAATATGGAAGAACCGGGACTCAATCAGACCAAGTTTTAACTTCTTTTCCTCATAAAAGTTTGCCTCTACCCCAACAAGTTATTGTGAAGCCTAGATCCGACCAGATAGCAATTACCCTCAAAGATTCATTGTGAAACCTAAAACCCGACCAGATAACAACTAAACCCCAAAACAGTTTGTTGTGAAACCTGGACCCGACCAGATAACAATTGACCTCATCAACCTCAAAAATCTACAAAGCCTGGGCCCGACCAAGTGACAGTTTGTCAAGCAAGTTATTGTGAAACCTGGAGCCCGACCTAATAGCAGTTAACTACGATCCCCAGAGAGACATTATGAAGCCTGGACCCGACCAGATAATAGTACAACTTTCTAAAAACCGTGAAACCTGGACCTGACCAGATAGTAGTTACCACTTCAAGTTACTGCAAAGCCTGGATTCGACCCGATAACAGTTAACTTCCTTATCCCCAACAAGATGTTGTGAAGCTTGGATCCAACCAGATAGCTATTCAATCTCAAGAAATTTTCTCCAAATCCTGGAATCCAACCTGATAACAGTTAATTTATTTCTTCCCCAGTAAGATACCGTGAAGCCTGGACCCAACACGATATCAGTTGACTTCCTCATTCTCAGCAACTTATGAAGCCTGGATCCGACGAGATAACAACTAACATTCAAGAGATATTCCCCGACGGAAGCATACTTTCAAAAAAGTTTGAAGCTATGTATATCCTTCAGCCCATACGGAAAATTAGGGATTCAACCCCCCTAGAATTTCCTCAGTAATATTCAGGGATTTATTTTCCCATACAAAAATATACATCTCACATTCATACATCATAGCATTTACACACAACATGCATTTAGCATAATACCATATCTGGTGAACATCATGCATACATCTGCATTTTACTAACTCTTTTTCCTCACAGGTAAAACATCAAGTTTTAGTATAAATCAACGAGAGATTTGTGCTGATACTTCTTCCACTGTTTACTAACATTCCTCCAAATGGCATCTATAAGCCCATTCACAATCCATCTTCGAGTCCAAATTTATGGGCACTCTAGTGTTCAATCATCTTTCACCTTCAAGTCACAAATGGCAGATCCACCAATCTAACTCTTCAGGTTTAAGAAGATTGAACAGGGGCAGCTGTTGTACCCCAAAATTTTCACTCTCATTTTTTAAGTAATCTCCCATAATATCTCCTTTGGTTCAAGACTGCACTAGGGTTGATCAGCTCAAAACACCTCCTTAAGCACTGATGATTGAAAATTAGGGTTTGAGATTGCACAAGGATAATTGAACTTTTGATGCCTCATATGAATTTCATGGATCATTATGGACCTTCAAGATTTCTCATGTCAAGTTTCAAGTCTTGGATCACATTTTTGCTT
Source organism: Vicia faba (assembly GCA_948472305.1). Taxonomy (NCBI): domain Eukaryota; kingdom Viridiplantae; phylum Streptophyta; class Magnoliopsida; order Fabales; family Fabaceae; genus Vicia; species Vicia faba. Next base: position 1,425,821,364 of record OX451735.1, on the reverse strand, counting down.
AGTCAATTGACCAGTTGACCTAAAAATCAACTATATTGGGAAAAGTCAAATATGGTCAATTTACATTCAAACTTCAGAATTTTTTATCCATATCAATATTATGAACTCATATATGTCATTTTATCAAGTTTGGACCATCATTCCTCAACAAATTTGATCAGATCATCAAAAAGGCAAAATGGTCAAAATTAGGGTTTTGACTAAGGAAGTGTAATTTCTGGTTTTTGACCTAGAAAATGGTTGATTGGTTGGAGACATGATCTAAAGGAATCAATTACATCATTTTTACCTAATGGCATGACTCAAAACTTCCCTCAAGATCAATTGATTGATAGTTGATTTTCAGTCAACTGATCAAAAGTCAACTGTACACTGAAAAGTCAAACTTTGACTTTTTGGTCAAAAATCAAGTGTCAAAGATCACAATTCATCAAAAAATATCGAAATATGAAACTTATTCATCAAGAAATCAAAAATTCAAGATTTCATTTTGAAAAGTCAAAATTTCTAAACTTAGAAATTTTTTTAAATGTTGGAAACTTCATATTTTTTCACAACTTTAAGCCAAATTTTCACCATGATGCAAGATGATTCAAAGGAAACTTTCAAAATGAAAGTTATAGATCTCAATGATACATAAAAGATTGTATAACACAACTTACCCTATAAATTAATGGATTTCAAGTTATGACTTTGTGAATACATGTTCATAAAACTTGGAAACTTAGTGAAATTTTGCCCTAGTTTAGGCAGGATTTTGACCTAACTTCATGGCAATTTTTCAAATAGTTCCATGAAGAGTTTTCAAAAATTTTAAACATAAAGGTTGTAGAGGATGTTACAAGATTTCCAAAATGTCCAAGAACTCATTGAGATCATGCTTGAGATAAGGGAATCGAAGAGATGAAGTTAGGGTTTTATTCGTGATTTGCAAGGCATAATTTGTGATGAAAACTTGACCAATTCATAGCTAGGCTGCATAATATTTTCTTTGTAGGCCTCAAAATTGTTTTTCACTCCATAATTAAATGTTTACACATCTGTTAGAGCTTTGATCCAAGCACTTGAGCCTTTATCCAAGTTGCATTTCCATTTATGGCACAAAGTTACCATTCCATTCTTGTAAAGAGGCTTTAATCACAAAGTCAATGCATAGAGCTTTGCACTTGTTCCTTCTGATCACAAGCAATTTCAAAGGAAAATGAAACATGTCTAGAGCCTCCCAAAAACTCAGGCCATGCTTGTACTATGCCTTGAAACCATATTTCCACTTTTATTCAAAATCAAGTAACATAACCATAAGTCTATATCTTGTGTTTTTGACCCTATCAAGGGCACCAAACTTTTCCATATAATTATCCAAGTTATATGCAAGCTAACACCTAAATACACAAGCTCCCAAACTCCCCAAAACTTAGAACTGCATCACAAACCACCATTGTTGCATATTCTGACCAAGAACTTCAAACATCCATTTCCCTCGTGTGTTTCCTGGCCTTTTGGTTTCAAAAGCTTCCTCACATCAAATACAAACCATCCCTGACCCTGTTTGCAGACTGTAACCCCATCTTCTTCAACTTCCAAGTTCAAAAATAGAGCATTGCAATTGGACTTCTCTAGACTATTCCATCCACTCCCAGTTCAAGCCAGCCATTGCATTAGCTTCCTAGAGGTTCAAGGAAGCTAACCTGATCATCACCATCACATGAAACAAGCTCAAACTCATTTCACAATTTCCAGTTTTGAGGTATTTTTTCTTGAACTTCTATCTCATTATTTAGGCATTGTTATGCTTGCATTTCTGAAGATAGAATGTATATATCATTTCCTTGAAACTATACATGTCCATAGATTTCATTTATGTTGCTTGAGCATGGAGAATTTTGAGTTTGAACTTGCTGAAACATTTAGGTCAGAATTTGGTACTTTCATAAATTCACCCTTATCTTTGAATGTTAGCTTAAGTTAGTAACATGGTTGGATTCATGGTGGAAAAAAGCACAAGTTTCATGTTTACACTTTTGAAAATGGTTGAGAAATGAACAAGTTACAGATCCTTTGGATGGAGGTTGAAGATGAAGTACAGTCAGGGCAAATCATGTATCATATATTTATTGTTTTGTTTAAGTTAACGAATGTATCACCACCCCAGTGGTTAAAGCGCGCGCCTGTTACTTTAGGGACCTGGGTTCGAGCCCCAGTGGTACCCTTTTGCCTGTTTTATCATATTTTTCACTTTTTATTTATTTTTGTTTGCAGCGCCCGGGCCCTAAACATTGGGTTTTATATTTGTTTGCTGACTTTCCCCCCTGATTATGTTTTGCACCCCTGACTTTATTTTTATTTCTATTTATTTTTCTTTTTCTTTATTTTATTTTTATTTTTCATATTACTTTTATTATTATTATTACCATTATTATTATTATTATTATTATTATTATTATTATTATCATTTTTATTAATAAAAATCCAAAAAAAATATTTTTATTCATTTATTTACTTATTTAAAAAATGTTCATTAATAGGTTATTTTTCTTCATAAAACAAAAAGACCAAAATATTTTCTTTTAACATATTAATTCTCTTTTAAAACAATAATTAATGTTTAGACTTAGTTTAATTTTTATTTTATTTTCTTAATTAAAATTAACTTAGAACTTAGTTTTCTTTTAATTAATCTATTCTCATGTTATTTTCATAATTTAAAACCTTTTCATAAAAAAATCCTAAAAATCATTTTTAATTTCTTTTCTTAATTAGTTTAAGTTAATTTTTTAGTTAATTTTTCATTAATCATTTTCTAAATTAGGTCAAGATTAAAACCTTTCATAAAATCAAATAAAAAACATTTCTTTTTCCATTTTGCATTCTTGCATTTTATCTCAAATTTTGTACAATATTCAATATGGTTGTAATAATTAATTAGATTTAATTTTCATACAATTCCACCCATTTGTAAATTTGTATACCCCATCCCTCAATGATGTAGTAGCTTAGTATTTTTATTTTCCGCAATTTAATGCTTTATATATAAATGCTAGTAAATTAGAGTTTGTATGGAAAGATAAAATCAACAAAGTAGCAAGCCCTAATTCTAGACAAAACAATGCATGTAAATCAACACACTTTCACACTTGCACCCTTAGGGTAAATCCACTTTGTTGCCTTACAAAAATGGCCATGTTATGCATGTGGAATATCTTAGCAAAAAGCAATAAGAAATACAAGATCATAGTCCCTCGATGAAGCTATCAAGTTGCCTTCCAAAATGATCTTAGTCCCTCAAAGAGAATTACTAAGATATTTCGCAACATTTCTATCATGGTTATGCGATGACCCATGCCCGTCCCTTTACATCTAAAGATAGGGCTTCTTACCAAATCAATGGTAAGATAGCAATATCAATGGAAATGAAGAAAAGAACTAAGACTTTTGAGTAGGTAGATTGTTCCTAGTTGCTTGCTCAATTTCAAATCAAACACTCTTGCTTATTTTCCAAACAAACACCAACACTTTCAAAAACACTTTCAAAACACTTTCCAAACTTGAAACATTTTCAAAAGATCAACACTTTATATACGTTCTTACGAACGATAATTATTACAAAGTTTTCCTAAACGATGGCGCCTTTTCAAAATACTTTCAAAAACCACACAAAGCACATTTTCAAACAAAAGCAAGTTATCTAGCAAGCAACTAAGAGCCCATAGATAACTATGGATGAAAAGGGTGCTAACACCTTCCCCTTTCATAATCTACCCCCCGAACTCAAAAAATAATCTCAAAGGTCTTTCCTGTTCTTTTCAGTCTTTCCTTTTGGATAAAAGAAAAGTCAGTGGCGACTATTGCGAACCGCAACATTTGTGATAAAATTAAAAACACCCAAGTCATTTCTCCCATTGTATCATAGGATTGCAGCAGTAGCATTATCGGTTGTTTTGGGCATGAATCTGCACCTTTATGATGTTTTGGCGCATATTTAGTATGTGAATATTTGAAAATGCATGTGCAGAGAAAGTATTGCCATTTTTTAAATGTAAGATATAAATGCAAGAGAAAGACAGGGATCTTGATTGAAAACAAAACATAACTTTTATTAATCTGAAATATTGTCTGAAACAAAACAGGGAAACCCTTACAAGAAACCCCTATGCCTCAGGCTTGACATAGGTTTTTTCAAAAACAAGAAAAATTAATTAGAAAAGAAAAAAGATATCAGGAGTCTCCACGGCCGTCCACCTTTTGAGTTTTTCTCCTGGGGCACATTATTGGATGAATTCAGTTGCCTCTTTGGTGTTGGCTTTGTTGAATATTTTTCCCCATGTCTTCCATGCACTACTCCATTGTTGACAAAAGTCTTTTGGATCGGAGGAAAATGTGCTTCGCCCTTCAGAGTAGCTTTATATTTTTATTCAGGGTATTGTCCAAACTAGATTATCCCCTGGTCCCTTAGCCTTTATAGAGCTCTTTTGAAAGCTTCATTATGTTCTAGCGGGAGTCCACATCCCAAAGGATATTCTTTCAGCGAGTTTATCGGGGTTTTTGCTTGTCTGCTTGCCCCAAATTCAGTGACTACTCCAATTACATTTATTGTCAGCCCATCATGGGAAGGCATAGGGTCTGATTTGATGTTGGGCTTCACGAAGGTGATGTTTTGATATTCCAACAAATCATGCACCTTGTGTTTGATTGGCCAACACTGTTCTATGGTATGTCCAAGAGAATTAGCATGACACTCGCATCTGGCGTTGGCGTCGTATCTTCGTGGGAGTGAACCGATCGAAGGAGATAGAGGCTTGAGGTCCACTAAAGATGCCTTAACTAGCTGTTGTAATAGCTGACTGGGTGGCATCTGTAGTTGATCAAATTTTCTGGGTGGCCTTCTACCTTTTTGCTTCCCTAGGGGGATCACTAATGGTTGTTGAACCCTGCGTTGAGCCTCTACCACATTAATTTATCCCTCTTTCCCTTTGGTGAAGTTTGAAGTAGACCGTTTTGAATTGTAGGGAGCATTTGTTGGACCCCCTGATATCTTCCCACTTTTTATCCCAGTCTTGATTCTTTCTCTGATGGTTACTAGGTCTGAAAAACCCGAAGAGATGCTTCTAACCATCATCTCATAATACAGCCTGTGCAAAGTTCCCATGTACATGTCTATTAACTCCTTCTCTAACAGTGGGGGTTGCACACGGGATGCCAACTCCCTCTATCTCTGAGCATACTCCTTTAAGGACTCTTCTTTCTTCTTGGACATGTTCTGAAGTTGCATGCAGGTAGGCGCCATGTCCAGGTTATATTTGTAATGCTTTAGAAACACATTAGCAAGATCTGCCCAGGTTCGAATACGCGTTCTCTCCAATTGCATATACCAGTCTGAAGATACCCCACTCAGGCTATCTTGAAAATAATGAATCATCAGCTTCTGATCGTGGGCATGGGCATGCATCTTCTTGCAGTACATACGAAGATGATTTCTTGGACAAGTGAGCCCCTTTTATTTTTCAAAGTTAGGTACTTTGAACTTTAGTGGAATCACCACATCAGGAACTAGGCCCATTTCAAGAGCGTCTACTTCGAAAAGCGTCAAAACCCTCCACAACTTTTAGTCTTTCCTCCAGAGCTTTGTAATGATTCATCGCTAGTGGATTATCAATAGAATGAGTACCAATTGTCATTGGGGGAGCTTTGTTGCCATCCTCTAGGTCGTGGTATCTGTTTTGCATGTCCCAGTAGCTGTTTTCATTATTGGTTGGAATCTGTGGGGTATGAGATGCCCCTGCTTTTAGCGGCGGTGGGACAAACCCTTGAGTTTCAGATTCTTGTTGGGACATGAAAAACTTTGGGAGTACTTCCTCTAGATCCTTCCTTGATTGGTGATCGCTTGATGTACCAATAGTTTGAGCTACTTCCTTGAAAGCTGCCTTGGGAATTTGATCTTGTTTGTCGATGATGTTCTTGAAAGCTAGGAGAACTTGACTCAGATCTCCTTTCATTGAACTTATATCACCCTTTAGTTTGTCGAGGTCCTCTTTGAATGCCGCCTTAGTTTCCTCGATTTTCTCCATTGTTTTCTGTCGGTAGGCCCTTGTTTGGTATGGAGGCCAAGGAGGTGGAGACCTTCTTCTACCAATGGTTTAACTAGAGAGATGTTTTTTTTGAAAAATGAGTTTTGACATGATATGCGGGTGTTCGTGAATGCATGCGTGTGAATGAATACATGTGAATATGAAATGGTTACTGCCTTATTAAATTGGGTATGTATCCGTCTTTTGCTTATTATTTTACTTAGAGACTATCTTTAAAATAAATACGCAAACAAGGTGTGGAAACCAAATTCCTTTATTGGAAGTAATGTAATTCAGATACTGAAAAATATTATGATCTTAAACCAAAACTTTATTTGCGTGAAATCAAGCAAAAAGGAAATGAGTCTTCTAGGTTCGCCTGCGGATATCTGATCTTGAAACCATCCCTTATTGTCGGAAAAATCTTACGAAAGTCTTCAACACATTATTTCCCTTTTGCGACCTTGATTTCAGACATTTTTTGCGTGTTGACGCGGGCAAGTTGTTTCCTTCGGCATCCATTTTTAAAGACAGTCACCGAGATCTTGAGTTTATTATTATCTTTTATACCCCCATGTGAATAAGACAAATGTAAGGTGACGAATATATGAAATGCATGACGAGTACATGAAATGTATGAATGCGTAGATGTAGGGTTGAGTTACAAGATTTTTTGTGATAAGTACCCCTATAAGGTAGGGATATATGGTTCAGTGACGGGGTTTTGTGATAAGTACCCTTAGAAGGTAGGTTCCTTAATTTTGACCTACGGTTGGTTTACCCTCAAAAAAAGGTGGCCTCCTTAAGGGTGTCATGAATAACACCAGAGGGAAAGGCATAAGGGCCTCCCTTAGGTGGAGCCTCTTTACTAACTGAAAATTTTTTCTCAAAGTCGTGAAAGGTCTCGTCATGAGATTTTAAGTTAAGACCGTTACAAAGAGTCATGGGTGACCTTCCAAAGTCCTATTCGTCAAGAGGATATCTCTTGATAAGTATTCCTATTTTCGAAAGTTCACCGACTCTAGGCGAAGTCGTCACATAAACTCGCAGGGATGATGTACCCCCTAATCTAGTAGACGAACCTTCTTTCTAATGGTTATTGAAAAATATTTTTGAGATAACAGTTCCTCCATGCAGTAAATATATGATGATAAAAAAAATTGACAATAAATAAATAAATGCAATAAATAAATAATGTAATAAATAAATAATGTAATAAATAATGCAATAAATAAATATCTAAATAAAAACCCAAAATAAAACCTAAAACCTAAGGTTGAGAATCCCCAACAGAGTCGCCAGCTGTTGTGACTGGATTTTTAATCAAGAGTCGCCACTATTAGTTTTTATCCCAATGGAATGGAATCTAACAGAAAACCCTAACTCGCAGAGGTTCTAGGTTTCAGACTCAATTAGACGAAAGGAAGGTTTTAGGCACCTTTCATCTACCTTGTTCACAAAGATATTAGGTTCTAGGTTTAGGTTTGGGGTAAACAGGATTTTAAGTTTTAATTAGAAAGAAGGGTTTAAATTTTAAATAGGAGAACTCGCTACGATTTTTGATCGTATGCCTATGTATCCTCTTAAGAGGAATTAGAGTCCCAATTTAAAGTTCGTAAGGGTTGGTGTTTTTTAGGGGTTTACAAACATATTTTGAATCACCTCGCACTCGCTCGGGAGTAGTGATTACAAAGATTTTGACTGAATGCACAGTAAGTCAAAACCAGTTTGAAACCCTTTTGCAAAAACAGTTGATTAGTTTAGTTTATTGCAAAAAAATAGTTTGATGATTTGTTTGCATTTTTTAATCGTATTAATTGCGAAGATTTTGATTAATGCATGATTGAAAAAAGTTTTAATGCAAATAATATATGCAATTTTGATATAAAATAATTTGGATGATAATATAGAAATATTTAAATAGTAAATAAAATATATTAATAATAATATTTACATAAAAAGGGATTATAAATAATAAATGATAATTATAAATAATAATAAAAATTAAGTAATTGTAATAATAATATCAATATATAATAATAATAATAATAAATCACTATTTGATAATAATAATAATAATTGTAAATAAATAATATATATGTATATTTATAAAAATTAGAAATGATAATTGAATTATGAAATAAAATAAATAAATAAAATTTCGGGGGGATGTAAATTCTAATTAACAAGTAAAACAAGGGGGTGTTAAAAGGAGATCTGGGCTAGGCCCATTTAAAACTCAGATCAGGGGGTGTATGTTGTTTTGTGGTTTAGTAATTGGGCAGAAGGAGGGTGTAAACACTAACTGGCTTTGGCCTAAAACACGTTTGGAGAGAAGTTGAGGGATTGCGTGAGTAGAGGTGTACGCTAGCTATTGTGCAGACTTGGCCTCTGGCCGTCTGATGAAGATCTAACGGGTAGATTTGAGAGGTGCATGCTAATTTCCATAAACGCGCACATACTGGATCATTTAGAATATAACTTTGTTTTATTCAATTTTATTTTTCATTTCATTCAGTCTTCATCTTCACCTCTCTCGTTAACGCTCTCCTCCCCTGTAAACCCTAGATCCTTCTATCCTTTGGTTCCCGGCGGCGCAACAACCACAAACCAAAACCCCTCTATAAACCACCCAAAATATATGAACAACAAAAAAAAATGCTAAGTCAATATTACCCATTTTTTCGTATTCAGATTCGGAGTTCTTCGAGAGTGTCCGCTTTTTTAATCCCTCATTCCTTTGATTTTGCAGGTTTCAGTACGTTCGAGTGGAGGTGGCGATGAGATTGAAGATGGTGGTTACTGGAAATCAATGGCCAACGATTAGGGTTTCGGATGTCGAAACCCTAATTGCTCTCTCTCGGCATCTTCAACCGTGAATTTGGGTTATTTAAGTTCTTCTTATATTGTATATCCTTGATTTATTCTATAATCTAACCCTTCGTCTTTTCTTCTTTCTGTCAAACCTCAAAATCCCTCGTCCCTGTTCTATGTTCTTTGTACTTTCTGTAAAGAAACCCCCCCTCCAATTCGTATTCTTATTAGTATATATATAGGTTTAGAACTTAGGGTTGTAGATTTAGATTAACAAAGATGGGTTACACATTTAGGAATTATGGATTGATTTCTGTAATTGATTCATTGATTCGGTAATTCTGAGATTGGATTTGATTTGATTCTATATTACTGTAATATTTGATTATCGCTCAATAGAAATTAAATTGAGTTTGTAATTTCTAGATTTAGATTATGTTGAAATCTCTACATACGCGTAAATTTTGGCCTTTGATTGCAATAGTGACTGTTAGTTACCTTTTTTTGGTGTTGCATTTTCTTATTTTGTCCAGCCTACCTCAACAAACTTGGGCCTCAGATTGCACAATTAGGAAGCCGCTTCTTCCCTTTTTTTATGCAAACAAGAATTCTTTTTGTTAGACGGTACTGGGCCTAGAAGTTTGGATAATGAACAAATTTGTTTGTAAACAAGAAAAAAACTCTTAATAAGTAATTACATAAACATTTTGATAATGAAATAATAATTATAACCATCCTCTTGACAATTTGTAAAATGACTATGATAATATAAAGCAGTTTTAATAATAATGTAACAAAGAAAGGAAATGATTTTTCTCTTAAGGTGTCAAATGGGCCAGCTTATAGACTTTGAATGGGCCTGCGGGTTATTGTTAAACCTATAATATTATTTCCCCCTTTTATTACAGTAAAACAACTGATTCAATTGGGCTTATGCATTATCTCTTGTTCAGCCCAGCAAGACTGTATTTTTATTACAGCAACACGGTTTTTTTATACTATTGTTTTTAAAACAGTTTTTTTCTCGAATAATCTTTAATGCAGGACCCAATATCTAATAAAAAAAAGCAAATACAAAATTAATTAGGCTTAACTCAATGGGCTTAATTATGGATAAGCACACCCCCCCTTTTTGCCAACTTAACCTAAACAAGCTTATGCAAAATAACCTTAATATTTATTATTATTATTCTGAAATAATTTCCAATTTTCAAATCGCATGGTCCATTGGCCAACATGTTTCACGAAATGGGTTCATGAGTCTTTCCGATTTATAAAGCCCCATTTAAATAACCCCCTACTCTTGGATAAAGATAGGCCATCATATATTGTTATACCATCTCTAATTAAATATTTCATCTATATTAATCTCGAAAGATAAAATCATCGAGGTATGACAAATTTGAGGTACGACAAAAATCAACTGGGAAAACAAAATTGTCAATTTCTACTAATACATCTTCAACTACCCCATATGACTGCTTGATGGTGTGATCAACAAATTTCAATTTTGTTCCACTCCCGCTTATCTTCTCATAATGGGCTTCTTGAAAATCGATAATGGCATTAAACTCACTCTAGATCTAGAATCAACCAAAACCCTCTTGAAAGTTTTGTCTTTTCCGGTGCATGGTATTGCAACTGACCCCAGATCCTTCTACTTAACAAGTATTTTCCTCTCAGGTGCGATTACACACAATTTCTCATCACACGGTACTGATCCCTCTCTTGTTGATCTCTTCTTTGATAATAACTCTTTCATGAATTTTTGATACAAAGGTATTTTGTCGAGTTCTTCAAAGAATGGTATATTGATCTCTAGATTTTTGAATAAATGGACAAATTTATCAAACTCTTTCTCTTTTGTGTCCTTCTTTTCCACTCGAGATGGGGAAGACAACTTGATTTCTAGTTTAGTCTTCAACTGGCTTTACAGGTGATACCACTTCTTCCTATTTTTTCTTGTTCTCTCTCACTTCTAACTCTACTTCTAGATATTGTAATCAAACTTCACCTCATCTTTCTTTTCTTCAGCAACTTTCTCATTCCTTGTTATGACAGTATTAACATTCTCATGATTTTTCTTATTTTCTTGTGCTCGCAGCGCTACCTATTGTGCAATCTGTCCCATTTGAACTTCCAAGTTTTTGATTGTAGTTGTAGTATTCCTGTAACTACTCCATGTCTCTTCTTGAAATTGAGAAGTGTGTGCGGTCATCTTATCAATAGCCACCCCTCATTCTACTTTTTTTGGAGCTTGTTGCTGTTGATCTTTCTAGGAAAAGTTAGAATGATTCTTCCACCCAGGATTATAGGAGTTAGAATACGAATTGTTCTGCATCAAAAATTTTATCTCCTAAATTTTTTGTGGAGTTCCAAGACAATTGACAATCATGTTTGGTCCAATACATATTTCACAACCTGCCTTGTATGTCTGTTGAACTTGAGCTACATGTTGAGTACCCATGTTCATTGCTTTCTGCTTTTTCTCTACTTTTGCAGCCATAGCCTCTTCAATTTTTAGTTGCTTATTCACTTCCAACTTCAAATCAATCACTCCACCTGGTTTTCTTACAACTCTGTCATATAGCTCTAGATGCTCATTTGCAACAATGACTTCAATAATTTTCTTCATACTAGTGGTTGTTGAAAAGTTGGATGAGCCACCAACTATTGTATCAATAAGCTTCTTTGTCTTCATTCAGAGTGTTGTACCCCAAAATTTTCCCTCCCATAGCTCTCAAGGCATTGCAAAAATAATCTCCAAATGGCTCAAGATTGCTCAAGAGTTGGACAGTCAAATCATCTCCTAAGGCAGTCAATCTCAAATTAGGGTTTTGTGTTGCATCAAGGTCTTTGCATCCAAATGACCTAAAGTGCTCCCCAATGTCCTAATATGTTCTCAAGTTCATCCATGTCAAATTTCAAGCCTTGCAGAAGAAGTTTGGTCAGTCAATTGTTCAAGAGGCCCAAAAATCGACTATGCTAGGGCAAAAGTCAACTGTGACTTATGAACAGTCAAAACTCAAGATTTTATGTCAAAATTCTCATTTTGAAGGATAATTCATCATTTTATCAAGGGTTGATCATGATTCATCAAGGATTGCTCAAGATTCATCAAGATTCAAAAGTTGCTAAATTAGGGTTTTGTAGGAAAAGTCAACTCAACTTTGACCAAGCATAACTTTCTCATACTTTATGAGAAATGACCCATCCAAAGCTCATTTTTAATAGGATGCAATTTCCTACAATCCATCTTCACACCCCAAGATCAAGAAACGCACTCACAAAAAGTTACAAATTTGGACATTATAGGTCATTTTTGAAAGTCAACAAAAACACCTTTTTTGCCAAAGCTTGTAACCTGAGCATGGAATATCAAAATCATATGAGACCAAAAGGTTTGCTTAGAGGACATCTCAATGTTTCTAAAAAGTCCTAGAACACTTCCAAAAGTTCAAAATTGAGGAAGTTATGCATTGTTGAAGTTGGGCATTTTTCCAAAATTGCTAAAAGTCAACTATCCCATAAACTTTAAATTTTGTCAAAAGAGCCAACTTGTTTCCACTTGATTTGATCTTGTCACACCACACACTTGACCTATCTTCAGTCTTGTGCCCAATTATTAATTTTTCTATTTTATTTGATTATTATTGAATTAATTCATTTTTAATCAATTTAAATCCAAATAAATTCCAAATCTTGATAACTTGGTATCTTTTTGATTGATACAGGTCTTAAATATCATTATGGACATGATCAAATCCGAATCAAGCCATATCATGCACAAAATATTGGTTTTTGGACAAATTTGGAAGCTTTTTCATGGAGGATCAAATCACATCTTCAATCATCAATGCTTAAGGATTTAAATCCCAAAACTTGACCTAATTCATTCCATATTACTTGTAAAATGGAAAGGCACGAAGATTAGAACCAAAAGGCTGCCAAATCACAAAAGCAAAACTTGAAAAAAGCTTGAAAAAGCTTGAAACTGAAATCACCCCTAGAGTCTAATTCAAGGCCAAAACTCAACGGGGTTCTATTGCTTGACATCCACTGAGTGAGAAGGAATCAAAAGCAAGCTCTCTCCCTCCCTGAGTCGCGCTGTAAGTCACCTGAAAAACACCCATGTACTCGAAATCGTATGCTCCCATTGTTGCATTTTTTCCAACAAATTATTGGCATGGTCATGATCCTTGTGTGATTTCTAAGATTTCTGTATCATTTGATTGTATTTTCATGAGCCATAACCCTGTAACCGAACCTAGGGTTTGGAAGTTTTTTTTTTGGGCATTTTTGCTATAGGTGAAATCAAGGCAAATAATGGACATAGCCATGTTCAAGAGGGAGAGACGATCATGTCCATGTTCTTGGATTGTATTTTTATGGCTTAGAATGAATTTTAGGAGCAAGCTACGGATTTAGCTGCGGATGAAAATCCGCAGGTAAATATACAGGGGCCAACGAAGAAGATGAATGTGTGGCCTCTCCCCATTCGTTGGTTCAAATCTCGCGCGTTTTTATTTTTAATTCCAGCGTATTATTTGTTTGTTCCTTATAATAATCATTATCTATTATACTAACAATAAAAGCAGAGTGACGTGGTGGTAGGTGCGTTCTTCAGTTGCTCATGGGACCTGGGTTCGAATCCCAGGTCCCCAACAGGCATATTATTATTTTTCTTCAGGTGTTCAGGCGCACTTCAGCAACTGTGGTTCACCATACATCTTCACTCAGATGCCTGCCAGATAGCTCTAGGCAAGATTTGGTGGCCAAGATTGCAAGCCTACCATATACCTAGGTCAACGTGCCACAGAGAATCTTGGAGAGCCAATACAGGCTTGCACGTTTGGGCCTCAAAAATGCTGATCTCACTCCCTTTCCAGGCCCAACACCCCCCTTTTTGGTTATTTCTTTTTTCTTTTCATTTTATTTATTTATTTGTTTTATATTATTATTTTTATTATTTAAACTAACCAATTAATCTTTTCCTTAATAAAATCAAAAATCAAAAAAATATATTTTATTTATTAAAATTAATTTCAGCATTTTATTTTTGTAAATAAATTAATTCAATTAATTTAGTTTAATTAGGTTTAACTTTTAATATTTTTGCAAATATTTAAAATCAATGTAGATAATTAGGTTTTACTAACTTTAAATAAAATTTATTTTATTTCTTTAAATATCCAAAAATCCAAAAATACTTTTTTTAATTAATTAATTAATTAATTTAATAATTAACTTAGATTTAATTCCATTTAATTCAAAAATAAACCAGAAATTGCTTTCCTTTCAAAAAGGGGTCAGAACCCTAAAAAATCCGCTCGATTTAATTTCTCGCACGAGTACCATTTTATTCAATATTGTAATTGCTTCCGGAATGTAATAGCTTTAAATAGGACTTTAATTATTTTATCGCTTACTTTTATTTTTCCGCATTTTAATTTCAAGGGTTGTTTTTGGCGATGTAAATACCCGACGCCTTGTAATAGTCTAGATTTAATTTTCGCAAATTTAATTTCCGCAATCTATAAACTGTTAGATGTTTGGTAATAGGGAATGCATGACAAGATCAAATGTATGAACTTAAAATCAACATAGCTCATCCATGACATGTACAAATATAAAATTAACCGAAATAACACACTCGCACATGTGCACTCTTAGGGTACACCTCGCTTGGTTGTCTTCGAACATGGTCATTGAGTATAGGAAGTTTTAGAGGTCGCCCTCTTCTCCAAAGATCATAGTTGCCTCGAAACGGTTGCCTCGGAAAAATGATCTAAGACATTAGGGTTACTGCTAAGGCGTCCTAACATTGCTTTAGTGACCACACGTCCCTTAATCGAATTGACCCTTAAAACTCCAACGACGGTGCTACCTACTCCTCAATAGTGGGATAGCATTGTCTAAATGACATTTGTATAGATTAATTCCTTTTTCGAGTAGGTAGATGGTTCTTAAGTACTTTCTCATTCTAAAACAAAACAAAACTTTTTGCACTTACACCTTTCAAACAAAAACTTCTTTCAAACCCACAAATACAAAGAAAAGCAAATTTTGAAAACACTTTGAGCAAGTACCTAAGAGCCCGTGGATAACCACGGATAGAAAGGGTGCTAACACCTTCCCTTTCTATAATCTACCCCCCGAACCCGAGAAACATCTCGAAAAAGGAATTTTTCTGTGCTTTTTTCCTTTGCTTGTTGGATAAAATAAAAGACGGTGGCGACTCTTGCTTACCGCGACACTTTGCAGAAAAAAAACGCAAAACGCGAACCAGCATATCCAAAACAGTCAGTTCTCTCCCACCGTATCACAGAACTGGCGACTCTGCTGGGGATTCTAATAAGTGGGGTGTACCTTAGGATTAGATCACTGCGTTTTCAATTGCTTGCTTTGTATGCTTTAATTTTGTGGGCTTGTATCGGAGTTACTATAGATCCTAACTCGGATCTGGGGGTACCCTTTAGGTAAGTAGCAATAAACTGTGAGGGAACTATACAGCGTAGACCGATACGGTTGAAGCAGTAGCTACGTTGGTGTGGCACTTTAGTCTGTACCGATATCCCTTATGTTGGAACGAGGAGAATATGGGTCTTTTAAGGGGTCATTACACACAAACTGACCTTAGAACCTTTAAATTGACCAACTTGGCCATAGAACAGTAGCAGTATGCTACACTCATTGAGACTAAACTCTCGCGATGATTCCGGCCGCAAGAAAAGGTTGCTAAACTGGAATTATGACCGATTGAGGGTAGTCAGTGATATTGAGATTCTCTAGAACCCGGTTACTATTTTTAGGACAGGTTTAAACCAACTGAACTGAAAGAGGGTAGTACCTAAGCTCCTTTCCAGCCTGAAATCTAAGGACTCTCTGTGTGACTTGTGTGCCTTTACCATGTTTGTTGTTTGTGGATACTTGTGGTGTGCTTACTATCATGACATCATAACATTGCATACATCTTGCATTGGACTAACCTATTTCAAAGACAGGAGGGATTCATCTTTATTCTGTTTTGTAGGTCATCATGATGCCCATGCATAAGAATACCATCTGAATCAACTTTGTCCAGGTTCCCACCTTGCTTAAAGAGTTGGTTGCAAAGATGCCTGATACTAATTCCTTCTTCAGGAGACATGGTTACCTTATCATCTTGGTTACCTCCAAATTGGACGAGCAGATGATGAGTGTCCTGGTCCAATTCTATGATCCATTGTACCATTGCTTTACTTTTCAAGACTACCAGCTGGTTCCCACCTTAGAAGAGTTCTCTGAGCTTCTCGGTATCTCTGTTCTGGAGAAGACCCCATTTACTGGTTGGGAGAAGATTCTTAGGCCCGAAGAGATTGCTGCAGCCCTTCATATGACCAAGGAAGAGGTAATGGCTAATTGGGAGACTTGAAGTGGAGCAAAGGGCTTTCTGACTAAGTTCTTGGTTGGTAAGGCTAACTATTTCTGGGATAGTCTAGACTTCAAGGAGTTCAAGGATATTCTGGCTCTTCTGATATATGGCTTGGTATTGTTTATGAATCCTGACACTTTTGTTGATGTGAATGCGATAAAAATCTTCATCTATCGCAATCCTGTACCCACTCTCTTGGGTGACATCCTTCATCAGCTTTATACTGGTACTGCCCGAAAGCGGGGAACCTTGATGTGTTGTGCTCCATTATTGTCGAGGTGGTTTATTTTGCACCTCCCCAAGTCAGTGCTGAAGAATAAAGAAGGCATGGGCTGGGGCTATAGGGTTATGTCTCTCTCGCATAATGACATCATCTAGACTCTCAAGGGTATGGATGAGGTGACTATTATTGATCGATGCGGGGAGTACCCCAATGTTTCGCTGATAGGAACCTGTGGAGGAATTTCTTATAATCCATGCTTGGCCTTACGTCAGTTTGGGCGAGCCAGAAGAGAAGGACCTCATGAGCTGTTAATGCCTAGTATTATCTTTGATTTTCAAGGGGATAGCGACGAGCAATGTCGCAGATTCATAAAGCCTTGGGATAGAGTTCACCAATGTGATCCACGTGAGCTGGGCCCAAAGACTTCACTTCTGATGGAGCCATATCTCAGATGGGTCCGTATCCGTGCCCAAAAGCTAGGTATGCCTTATGAAGCTGTCCGGCCTATCATTGTTGAAATTGCTAATGAAGAAGGGGTTCTTCCAACCATCCTCCATCCTCATATGCCCACTGACATTGGGGCACTGAAAAGGTCTTGGATGCAGCTGAGAGAGGAACGGGATTCTTACCGGGAAAAGTTCAATGAGCAAGAGCAAAAGATCCATAAGTTGACTAGGCAACTGGAGAACGAGCGGATTCTTAATGACTATGTCTGCACCGACAAAAAGAGACCATGGGAGCATTGATGGGCCTTTGATGATTTCCTTTCCAGTTTTTATTTACTTTTCAGTATTTCCTTTCTTATAACGCCTCAATGGCATCAGTTGAACAATTTGAATTTCAAAGTTTATATAATAAAGTGTGTTTCATTTCTTGTTTACAAATTTGAATCTCCTGATTGTCTACGAAATCATGTCATACGCATTTCATCCCATGCACTCCATACAGGTACTCATTACAGGTCTCTTATCTTCGCTGTTTATTTCAGCACTCATCATGTCTGCTGAACCTTCAACTGAGCAAGCTATCAAGGTCCTACAAGCCCAGAATGCCCAATTCCAAGAGTTGTTCATGAATCTAGCTAAGGGTCAGCAAGATCTGAAGACCCTGATTCTAAAAGGGAAGAAGAAGAAGAAGAAGAGGACAATCTTGTTCAACACTGGTCATAGGTTTTAGAATAGGCTACAGAATGAAGTTGATCTGAACACCTCATCTGGAGGGAAAGACAGTCAAGAGGAAATGAGTGCTCCTAGCCCTGTGGTCTCCGACAACGAGACGGACTTCGACGAAGAACAATATCCTCCGGCCGAGGATAGATACAAACAATTGGAAGACCGGTTGAGTGCTATGGAAGTTCAGAAATTGCCTGGGCTGGACTTTACTGTTCTAGGTCCATCATCTGGGGTGGTGATTCCCCACAAATTCAAGGCACCAGCGTTTGCTAAGTATGACAGAGTTTCTTGTCCGAAGATGCACCTCCGGTCATATGTGAGGAAGATTCAGCTGTACACCGCTGATAAGAACCTATGGATCCACTTCTTCCAAGATAGTATCTCAGGGACTCAACTTGAGTGGTTCTATCAGTTAGACGGAGGCAGTATCCGCAATTGGGAAGATTTGGCTACTTCTTTCTACAGGAAGTACCAATACAACTCCGACCTCGCTCCCACGCGTACCCAACTCTAGGGTATGTCAATAGGAACGGGCGAAGGATTCAAAGATTATGCTCAGAAGTGGAGGGACCTCGCCGGAAGAGTACAACCACCCTTGGCTGATCGGGAGCTTGTGGACATGTTTCTGGGGACCTTGTCTGGTCCATTTTTTAACCATCTGATTGGAAGCTCTTCATCTGGGTTTACAGAGCTTATTTTGACCGGTGAAAGGATTGAGGCTGGTATTAAGGCTGGTAAGATACAAAAGGGTGCCTCATCAAGCACCGAGAAGAAGTCGTTTAAGAAAGAGTCCAGTTCTGTCTACAGTTTGAAAAGACATAATAGACCTGAACACCGCCAAGCTGTTAATGCGGTTGTTATTTCAAAACCTATTGGTGCTCCTTAGTATAACAATCAACAAAAGGACGAGAGACCTCTAAGGCAATTCACTCGTCTCAGCATGACCTTATCTCAGATTCTGCCATAGTTGCTGAAGACTAATCTGGTGATTCCAAAAGAAGCCCCAAAGAATCCAAATACAATGTCACCAAGGTATAACCCTAATGCCTGCTGTGCTTACCACTCTGATAGCCCGGGGCATAATTCAGATGATTATTGGACTTTGAAGAATAAGATACAAGACTTGATCGATGCGAATGAGATTGAGTTTGAGGCGCCCGAAAGGCCTAATGTTGTGACTGCTCCTATGCCCAAGCATGGAGTGAATGCTATAGAAGAAGACTTGTTTATGGTTTCTGTGAATGACATTGCTACCCCTTTGACGAATGTGAAGAAGAACCTTTTGCTAGCCGGTTTATTTTCGGGCTGTGGCAAAGGTTGCCGTATGTGTTCTGTTCTACCAACTAGTTATCCACTTTTGAAATCAGGTGTCCAACGCCTGATGGATAGTAAAGAGATTCTGTTTGAGAAGACCATTGTTCCTCTAGTTCATACTGAAGAAGTTGCCATTATCACCATTTTCGACAATTCTTCCAAGGCTCCCTCGAGAAGGCCTGTTAGAATTACATCTGTTCCAAGAATCTCACCTGTGATCATCACTATTCTGGGGCCCATCCCCTATACCTCTGATAAAGCTGTCCCTTGGCACTATGGGGATGATGTTTATTTTCATGGAGTTAAGCAAGAGTTGGATGTCGATACTGACATCAGCAATATTGTTGGACCTGCTAAAGTCACCCGCAGTGGGAGACTTTTCTCACCTGATATCTCTCTGCCAACTGTCCGAAAACCTATCGTTATTACACCTGCCAGTGTACCTGCTATTCCCGTTCAAGTTCCTATTCTTACCCCTGTCGTCGAGTCATCTGACGCTCGGGGCAAAGGGATCACCAGTGAGCCTGCCCAGACGGAGGCACCAAAGACGACTACTGTTGAAGCTTCTAAACAAGAGATGGAAGAGATTCTGAAGATCATCAAAAAGAGTGACTACAATGTAGTTGAACAGCTGGGGAAAACCCCATCCAAGATTTCTATGTTGTCACTGTTTCTATGCTCATAGGCCCATACCAAGGCTCTGATTACCTTCTTGAAGACTGCCCACGTTCCACAAGAGACATCAGCTGATCAGTTTACAGATTGCGTGGCCAATTTAACTGCTAATAATGGGTTGGGTTTCTCTGACGCCGACTTGACTGCTAAAGGGAAGAATCACAACGATGCCCTGCATGTCTCCATTGAATGCAGGGGAACTACTCTTGCTCATGTATAAGTGGATACTGGTTCCTTGTTGAACGTTTTGCCTAAGAAAGTTCTAGACCTGCTGAATTGTGAAGGTTTGGAGCTGAAACCAAGTAGCATTGTTGTCAGGGCCTTTGATGGGTCTAAGAGGATGGTGCACGGAGAAGTTGATATTCCGATTAAGGTTGGTTCTCAGGTTTTCAATTCTACATTCTATGTGATGGACATTCGACAATCTTATTCTTGTCTGTTGGGTCGTCCATGGATCCACAAAGCTGGGGCCGTAACTTCAACGCTCCACCAAAAGCTGAAGTACCCGGTCAAAGGGAAGATTATGACAGTACAAGGGGAGGAAGAGTACATGGTTAGCCACCTCAACTCTTTCCGATATGTAGAGATGGATGGGGAGTTCATTGAGACCCCATTTCAGCACTTTGAAGAGGTTCCCCAGACACTGGCATCAGCTGAGACTATGGTTGAAGATTCTCCTATGAAGATGGCTTCCCTCAAGGATGCCCGGGCTGTTGTTCAGAAAGGTGGGTGTGCAAATTGGGGACAACTCCCTGATTTTACATAGAAGACTAACAAGTTTGGTTTGGGTTTCACTGCAGAAGCTTAAAGGGCTGTTCGGAATGCACGGATTGGAAGACCTCCCGTGTTCATCAGCAACTCGGGAGTGAATGCCATTGAAGACGGTGTGGAAGAGTCTGAGTTCGACAGTTGGATCTATCCTATGACCGGCGGTGGACCAAGCAACTGGACAATAAAGGACTTCATCCCTATTACTTTTGTTACCCAGTAATGAAACTCTTTGTTTTGAATTTGTAACAGACAATGTTTAAACTTTACGGCCCGATGTCTTACCCGGGGCACCGTAGCTTCATTTGTGAGGGCTTTATGTGTGTCATTTTCATATATCATTAATAAAATCATCAGACGTTCTTGCATTTCAAATTTTGCGCTCCTTGTTTTTCTTTATTATATATTGCAAAACAGCTATTTTACACACACTCACATATACAGGTCTCCATCCACTCTGGATCCTACTGGTAACGACTCTGCTACTGCCGGTTATGACTTCGAAAATCCGATCAACTTAGCCGAAGACGAAGGTGAAGATGATTGCGAAGTGCCTGGTGAACTTGTAATACTGTTACTTCAGGAAGAGAGGGCTATTCAACCGCACGAAGAGCCGGTGGAATCATTGAATCTGGGTACTGAGGCAGACAAGAAGGAAGTCAAGGTCGGTGCAAACCTGGAGCTTAGTGTGAAGCAACGATTGATTCAGATGCTGCGTGACTATGTTGAGATCTTTTCCTGGTCCTATGAAGATATGCCTGGGTTGAATACTGATATTATGGTTCACCGTCTGCCTACCAAGGAAGAATGTCCTCCAGTGAAACAAAAGGTCCACCGAATGCGCCCAGAGATGTCTGAGAAAATCAAGGTTGAAGTTATGAAACAGTTTGACGCCGGTTTTCTAGAAGTTACTTCTTACCCTCAGTGGGTGGCCAATGTGGTTCCTGTGCCGAAGAAAGATGGTAAGGTTCGAATGTGTGTTGACTATAGGGATCTGAACAGGGCAAGCCCCAAGGATGACTTCCCTCTACCTCATATCGACGTTCTTGTTGACAACACCGCTCAGCATAAGATCTTTTCCTTCATGGATGGTTTCTCCGGTTATAATCAGATTAAAATGGCTCCCGAAGACATGGAGAAGACGACCTTTGTTACTCAGTGGGGTACCTTTTTGCTACAAGGTCATGCCTTTTGGATTGAAGAATGATGGGGCAACGTATCAGCGTGCCATGGTTGCTTTGTTTAATGACATGATCCATCATGAGATTGAAGTATATGTCGACGATATGATTGCAAGGTCCCAGACTGAGGAAGAACACCTTGACCATCTGCAAAAGCTGTTTGACAGGCTGAAGTTGTACAAGTTGAGGTTAAACCCGAACAAGTGCACCTTCGGGGTGAGATCTAGTAAGCTACTGGGTTTCGTCGTGAGCGAAAAAGGTATTCAAGTGGATCCTGCAAAAGTGAAAGCCATATAGGAGATGCCGGCTCCCAGAACAGAGAAAGAAGTCAGAGGCTTTCTGGGACGACTGAATTACATTGCCTGATTCATCTCGCACCTAACTGCTACTTGTGAACCAATCTTCAAGCTGCTGAAGAAAGATCAAGTAGTACGTTGGAACGATGAATGTCAGGCCGCTTTCGAAAGAATCAAAGAGTATCTCCAAGAGCCACACATTCTGATGCCACCAGTTGAAGGGAGACCTTTGATCTTATACTTGACAGTACTCGACAACTCAATGGGGTGTGTGCTGGGTCAGCATGACGAGTCTGGCTGAAAAGAGCATGATATTTATTACCTTAGCAAAAAGTTTACCGAATGTGAGACCCGATACTCACTTCTTGAGAAAACTTGTTGCGCTTTGGCATGGGCTGGTCAGCGGCTAAGACAGTATATGTTGACTCACACTACTCTGTTGATATCAAAGATGGATCCAATCAAGTATATCTTCGAAAAGCCTGCCTTTTCCGGAAGAATAGCGAGATGGAAGATGATCTTGACTGAGTATGACATCCAGTACACAACCCAAAAGGAAATCAAGGGAAGTGTGTTAGCATACCATTTGGCACATCAAGCAGTGGATGATTACCAGTCTATGAACTTTGAATTTTCGGACGAGAATATCATGTTGGTAACTGATTGTGAGACACCTAGACCGGATGAAGGACCTGAGGACGGATCCCGATGGTCTATGTACTTTGATGGAGCTTCAAACTCTTTGGGTAATGGCATTGGCGCCATGATCATATCTCCTAAAGGCTCTCATACTCCGCTCACCGCCCGACTATGTTTCAATTGCACCAACAATATGGCGGAGTATGAAGCATGCATCATGGGTCTTCGAGCAGCTATTGACCTAAGGATTAAGTTTCTGAGTGTTTTCAGAGATTCCGCTCTCGTGATCAGTCAGATCAAAGGCGAGTGGGATACGAAACACCCAAATCAGATTCCTTACAAGGAGTATGTATTGACGTTACTTCCCCATTTCGAGGAGATAACCTTTTAACACTTCCCTAGAGACGAGAATCAGTTGGCGGACGCGTTGGCTACGATGTCTTCTATGTTCAAAGTCAATTGGGACAACGAAGCTCCCCGGATTATCATTGAAAGATTGGACGAACCTGCACATTGCTGTGATCTTGAGACTGAAGAGGTGACAAAAAAGCCCTGGTTTCATGAAGTAAAGAGGTATCTTGAGGCTCAAGAATACCCCGATGGGGCATCTGTTAATGACAAGAATTTTCTGAGGAGGTTCGCGGCGAAGTTCTTCATAAGCAATGGTATTATTTACAAGCGTAACCATGATTCGACCTTACTGCATTGTATGGATAAGAATGAAGCAGAAAGGATCATGACAGAGTTACATGAAGGTACTTTCAGAACTCATTCCAGTGGACATACCATGGCAAAGAAAATCCTTCAGGCAGGATATTATTGGTCCACAATAGAAGCTGACTGTTATCAGTATTCTTGGACCTGTCACAAGTGCCAAGTATATGCTGATAAGGTGCACATACCTCCAGTCCCTCTGAATGTCTTGATGGCACCTCGGCCTTTTGCAATATGGGGCATTGACATGATCAGCGAGATCATACCTACGGCATCTAACGGGCATCGTTTCATCCTGGTAGCGATTGATTACTTTATAAAGTGGGTTGAAGCAGCTTCCTTTGCTACTATAACCAAGAACGTCGTGGCACGGTTCATTCGGCACAATCTGATCTGTCGATACGGTGTACCAGAGAGGATCATTACAGACAATGGTACCAATCTAAACAACAAGATGATCACTGATCTCTGCGAGCAATTCAAGATACAGCATCATAACTCTTCTCCCTACCGGCCGAAGATGAATTGGGCTGTAGAAGCGGCTAATAAGAATATTAAAAAGATTGTGCAGAAGATGACAGTGACATACAAAGACTGGCACGAGATGTTATCATTTGCTCTTCATGGGTACCGTACCTCAGCACGGACGTCAACAAGGGCAACACCCTATTCCTTGGTATATGGCATGGAGGCAGTCTTGCCCATTGAAGTTCAGATACCCTCTCTTCGAATCATGAAGGATGCAGGTTTGAGTGAAGACGACTGGATTCAGACCCGGCTTGATCAACTAAACTTAATCGACGAAAAGAGACTTACTTCTATTTGTCATGGTCAGACGTATCAAAAACGGATGATCAAAGCATTTAACAAGAAAGTCAGATGGCAGGAGTATCAAGTTGGGGATCTGGTAATCAAGCGTATTATCCTACCTCAAGGTGATCCCAAGGGCAAATGGACCCCTACTTACGAAGGGCCATTTGTGGTTAAGAACATTTTCTCAGGAGGAGCTATGATTCTAACCACCATGGATGGTGACGACCTTCCTCACCCCGTCAATGCAGACATAGTGAAAAGATACTACGCATAATCAAAGACCCGCTAGGTTGACTATCCTAGGCAAAAATAAGGGCTTCCCGGCGAACCAAAAGGATTCGGGAAAAAATAAGGGATGAAAATGAAAAATCTGTACACCCGGAAATTCGAAAACCTGAAAAGGTGGCTTTGGCAAAAAAGGGTATCCCGGTGGATTGAAAACCCGAAAGGGCGATCCAGGCAAAAATTAGGGATAAGCGTAACACTATGTCTCATTGGATCACCTTGCATCCAGACTTCGGTATCAACCATTAAGCTCGGACGGCACTAATCAATCTGATTCATCTTCAACTAGTAGCAAAGCGATGAAATGCTCGAAGACATAAGGGAAATAACAGAGTTGGAACTCAGTGGAATTATTCACATAGCTGTTTTGTTTACTTTCCAAAAATTGTAAATTCTATCTGTTCGGTGGCGTTCTCTTACTAGGACGTCAACCTCTTGTACAAAAACGCCTATTTACAGGCCAATCTTCAAAATCAATACAATTCATTTTCAGACAAATTTCAAATTGTTTTTCCTTTATCTGTTTTGTTTTGCAAAGAACGTCCAATGTTCATTTTTGATATATGCATTTGACATTAATTGCTGATCATAAATATTTACATACGAAACAAAAAGATGAATTACTGGTAATAGCAGAGACAGGGGCAATAAGAATTGTCCGAACTGTTCAATTTCTTTGACCACCAGGTACCAAGGTAGATTCAGCTGAAGAATATGGCTAAGATACTTTCACTCCCCGTAGAGTAAGACAGTAATGGTAGCTCTCTCAGCTGAGACTTGCAACCGTGAACGAATCAACAATACTCTCCCCAAGCAGAGTTGGTCTACCATCGGCACTAAAAAGGTCTTAATATTCCCCAGCGGAGTATAAGAATATTCCCCAGCAAGTATAAGAGTATCCCCAGCAGTCTTAATATTCCTCAACGGAGTATAAGAATGTTCCCCGGTAGAATACAAGATACCCTAGTGGAGTCAATATTTCCCATCACAGTCTGAAAAAGCTTCCCCAACGGAGTTGAATCATCATCCCCAGTAGACTCTGGAAGTTTATCCCCAGTAGAGTACAATAAACCCCCCCAACAAAGTTCAAAGGATCATTCCTAGCAGAACTCAGAGATTTATCCCTACAGGAGTCTAACAAGATTATCCCCAGCAAGTTGCAAAAGAAAGATCGCCCCAGTGAAGTTCTTTCCTTTTGCAAACAGGAATTCAATCCTCAACAGATTCAATATCACCAGCAATGGTAACCCATCCCCAGCGGAGTTTATCAGCAGAATCCCCAGTGGAGTTTATCGTTAAAATCCTCAGCAGAGAATCTCTTCCCCACAGAGTAATATCCTCATTAGTTTATTCCCCAACGAAGTTCTCCTCTCCTGCAGGTTTATCATCTTCGTTCATCATCCCCAGCGGAAACGAAGAATTCAACTCTACTCTCCAGCAGCCGTTCGGGATTTATTTCCCCCAGCTAAAGCATTACATTTCCATACATCATAATACATGCATATATGCATCATACTACACAATCTCATTTATGTTAAGAACATCATTGCTTGATCCATATCATGCATTGCATATGACTGACCTTTACCTTTCAGGAAAGATGCAGTTAAATTCTCAACTATGTGGAAGACCTCCTCTGGTCCAGTTAAATCGATTCCTAAAGATTTTTCTGGTGCCAATCCATTCAAAGGAGACAAGACCAGTTAAATCGATTCTTAAAGATTTTTCTGAGGCCAACCCAGTCAAAGGAGACAAAACCAGTTAAATCGATTCCTAAAGATTTTTCTGATGCCAACCCAGTCAAAGGAGACAAAACTAGTTAAATCGATTTCTAAAGATTTTTCTTAGGCCAATCCAGTCAAAGAAGACAAAACCAGTTAAATCGATTCCTAAAGATTTTTCTGATGCCAACCCAGTCAAAGGAGACAAAACCAATTAAATCGATTCCTACAGATTTTTCGGATGCCAGCCCCGTCAAAGAACACAAAACCTCCTCTGGTCCAGTTAAATCGATTCCTAAAGATTATTCTGATGCCAATCCAGTTAAAGAAGACAAGGCCTCCTCTGGTTCAGTCAGGTCGCCGATAAGATCTCCCTGATTCCTATTCCAGTCAAAGTTCAGACCACCTACCAACAATCTCCAAATGGCATCTGTAAGCCCATTCCCGACATCACAATGCTGATACCACTTCATGCGAGTGCAAATTTCTGGGCACTCTAGTGTTCAATCATCTTCCACCTTCGGATCACGAAAGGCCCGAAAGCCAATCTATATCCTCAGGTTTAAGAAGATTGAACAGGGGCAAGTGTTGTACCCCAAAATTTTCCCTCCCATAGCTCTCAAGACATTGCAAAAATAATCTCCAAATGGTTCAAGATTGCTCAAGAGTTGGACAGTCAAATCATCTCCTAAGGCAGTCAATCTCAAATTAGGGTTTTGTGTTGCATCAAGGTCCTTGCATCCAAATGACCTCAAGTGCTCCCAAATGTCCTAATATGTTCTAAAGTTCATCCATGTCAAATTTCAAGCCTTGCAGAAGAAGTTTGGTCAGTCAATTGCTCGAGAGGCCCAAAAATCGATTATGCTAGGGCAAAAGTCAATTGTGACCTATGAACAGTCAAACCTCAAGATTTTTTGTCAACATCCGCATTTTGAAGGATAATTCATCATTTGATCAAGGGTTGATCATGATTCATCAAGGATTGCTCAAGATTCATCAAGATTCAAAAGTTGCTAAATTAGGGTTTTGTAGGAAAAATCAACTCAACTTTGACCAAGCATAACTTTATCATACTTTATGATAAATGACCCATACAAATCTCATTTTGAAGAGGATGCAATTTCCTACAATCCATCTTCACACCCCAATATCAAGAAATGCACTCACAAAAAGTTACAAATTTGGACATTATAGGTCATTTTTGAAAGTCAACAAAAACACATTTTTCTCCAAAGCTTGTAACTTGAGCATGGAATATCAAAATGAGATGAGACCAAAAGGGTTTGTTAGAGGACATCTCAAGTTTTCTAAAAAGTCCAAGAACACTTCCAAAAGTTCAAAATTGAGGATGTTATGCATTGTTGAAGTTGGACATTTTTCCAAAATTGCCAAAAGTCAACTATCCCATAAACTTAAAATTTTGTCAAAAGGGCCAACTTTTTTCCACTTGATTTGATCTTGTCACACCAAACACGTGTCCTATCTTTAGTCTTGTGCCCGATTATTAATTTTTCTATTTTATTTGATTTTTATTGAATTAATTCATTTTTAATCAATTTAAATCCAAATAAAATCCAAATAAAATCCAAATCTTGATAACTTGGTATCTTTGTTATTGATACAGGTCTTAAATATCATTATGGACATGATCAAATCCGAATCACACCATATCATGCACAAAATATTAGTTTTTAGACAAATTTGGAAGCTTTTTCATGGAGGATCAAATCACATCTTCAATCATCAATGCATTAGGATTCAAAGCCCAAAACATGACCTAATTCATTCCATATTACTTGTACAATGCTAAGGCACGACGATTAGAACCAAGAGGCTGCCAAATCACAAAAGCAAAACTTGAAAAAAGCTTGAAAAAGCTCGAAACTGAAATCACCCCTAGAGTCCAATTCAAGGCCAAAACTCAACGTGGTTCTATTGCTTGACATCCACTGAGTGATAAGGAATCAAAAGCAAGCTCTCTCCCTCCCTGAATCACGCTGTAAGTCACCTAAAAAACACCCCAGTACTCGAAATCGTATGCTCCCATTCTTGCATTTTTTTCGACAAATTATTGGCATGGTCATGATCCTTGTGTGATTTCTAAGATTTCTGTATCATTTGATTGTATTTTCATGAACCATAACCCTGTAACCAAACCTAGGGTTTAGAAGTTTGTTTTTTGGGCATTTTTGCTACAGGTGAAATCAAGGCAAATAATGGACATAGCCATGTTCAGGAGGGAGAGACGATCATGTCCATGTTCTTGGATTGTATTTTTATGGCTTATAATGAATTTTAGGAGCAAGCTACGAATTTAGCTGCGGATGAAAATCCGCAGGTAAATATCCAGGGGCCAATGAAGAAGATGAATGTGTGGCCTCTTCCCATTCGTTGGTTCAAATATCGCGCGTTTTTATTGTTAATTCCAGCGTATTATTTGTTTGTTCCTTATAATAATCATTATCTATTATACTAACAATAAAAGCAGAGTGACGTGGTGGTAGGTGCGTTGTTCAGTGACTCATGGGACCTGGGTTCGAATCCCAGGTCCCCAACAGGCATATTATTATTTTTCTTCAGGTGTTCAGACGCACTTCAGCAACTGTGGTTCACCATACATCTTCATCCAGATGCCTGCCAGATGGCCCTAGGCCAGATCTGGTGGCCAAGATTGCAAGCCTACCATATGCCAAGGTCAACGTGCCACAGATAATCTGGGAAAGTCAATACAGGCTTGCACGTTTGGGCCTCAAAAATGCTGATCTCACTCCCTTTCCAGGCCCAACACCCCCCTTTTTGGTTATTTCTTTTTTCTTTTCATTTTATTTATTTATTTGTTTTATATTATTATTTTTATTATTTAAACTAACCAATTAATCTTTTCCTTAATTTCAGCATTTTATATTTGTAAATAAATTAATTCAATTAATTTAATTTAATTAGGTTTAACTTTTAATATTTTTGCAAATATTTAAAATCAATGTAGATAATTAGGTTTTACTAACTTTAAATCAAATTTATTTTATTTCTTTAAATATCCAAAAATCCAAAAATACTTTTTTTTAATTAATTAATTTATTTATTTAATAATTAACTTAGATTTTATTCCATTTAATTCAAAAATAAACCAAAAAATGCTTTCCTTTCAAAAAGGGGTCAGAACCCTAAAAAATCTGCCCGATTTAATTTCTCGCATGCGTACCATTTTATTCAATATTGTAATTGCTTCCGGAATGTAATAGCTTTAAATAGGACTTTAATTATTTTATCACTTTCTTATATTTTTCCGCATTTTAATTTCAAGGGTTGTTTTTGGCGATGTAAATACCCGACGCTTTGTAATAGTCTAGATTTAATTTTCGCAAATTTAATTTCCGCAATCTATAAACTGTTAGATGTTTGGTAATAGGGAATGCATGACAAGATCAAATTTATGAACTTAAAATCAACATAGCTCATCCATGACATGTACAAAGATAAAATTAACCGAAATAACACACTCGCACATGCGCACTCTTAGGGCACACCTCGCTTCGTTGCCTTCGAACGTGGTCATTGAGTATAGGAAGTTTTATAGGTCGCCCCTCTTGTCCAAAGATCATAGTTGCTCGAAACGGTTGCCTCGGAAAAAGGATCTAAGACATTAGGGTTACCGCTAAGGCGTCCTAACATTGCTTTAGTGACCACACGTCCCTTAATCGAATTGACCCCTAAAACTCCAACCACGGTGCTACCTACTCCTCAATAGTGGGATAGCATTATCTAAAGGACATTTGTACAGATTAATTCCTTTTTCGAGTAGGTAGATGGTTCTTAAGTACTTTCTCATTCTAAAACAAAACAAAACTTTTCGCACTTACACCTTTCAAACAAAAACTTCTTTCAAACCCACAAATACAAAGAAAAGCAAATTTTGAAAACACTTTGAGCAAGTACCTAAGAGCCCGTGGATAACCACGGATAGAAAGGGTGCTAACACCTTCCCTTTCAATAATATACCCCCCGGACCCGAGAAACATCTCGAAAAACGAATTTTTCTGTGCTTTATTCCTTTCCTTGTTGGATAAAATAAAAGACGGTGACGACTCTTGCTTACCGCGACACTTTGCGAAAACAAATGCAAAATGCGAACCAGCATATCCAAAACAGTCAGTTCTCTCCCACCGTATCACAGGAGGCCATTCACAAACATCTATATTTGTTTAATTTAATCCATTCTGTGTGTGGGGAAAGCTACCAATAACCTCTTGAACCTCTTGTAAGCATCACCTAGTGCTCTCCTTCCTTCTGCTAAAAATTTACAATATCATATCTTTTGCGAATATAAACAAAAGCAGTAAAGTACTCATCAAGAAAGTCTACTCCATTTGTTCCCAAGTAGTAATACTCCCAAAAGATAATGAGTAAAACCACTCTTCAACATCTTTATAAAGCATGAACGGGAAAATTCTTAATTTCTTGTCTTCTTCAGAGTGTCCCTCAATCTTCAAAGTAGTACTCATGGTGAAGAATCTCTGCAAATGCTTATTGGTATCTTCATTGATATTTCCGGTGAAAGATTTTTTCTCGAGCTGGCGGATTGTTGAAGGATTCAATTGAAAATTTTCAATAATGACCGGTTGATTCACGATAGTCAATCGACCTGTTAGAGCATTTGCTCCTCCATAGTCCCCAAGAAGTCTCTCCGGTGGTGGTGGGTTTTCACCCATAGTTTCAGGTTCTGATTTTGAACCTGAGTCTGTATATCAAAAGGAAATTAAGTCGAGGATTTTCTTCGCATGCAAAGTGTAGGGGTAGAAATGTTTAAGACTAAGCCATTGGATTGAATATACTTTTACAGATCAAAATAAAAATCTTCACCACACTTTATTGTTTCCAAAGGAATGAGAAAAGAACGAATAACCCAAAAGAGGGAGGAATATTCAAGGTAAGGGGGTTGGTTATGCAAAGGGAAGGTATTAGCACCCTAAACATCTATGGTACTCCGCAGGAGCCTCTTTGTAAAATCTGTAAATTTTGGATATAAAATGTTGTATAAAAATAGATGGTTGAGGTGATAAAAGAAATATTTTTTATTATTTTTACACCCGCCGTGGTTGGGAACCTTTAGTTCCGACATACCGCCTTCCATGAAATAGGGGATCAGGGTACTCATAGTTCCCTTTAAAAAATTTAAAACACAAGTGTGTTGGTTAATTTTATGAGATAAGACATCATCGTCATTGCCCGTGTGGAAAACATACTTACTACCCACAATCATAAGAAAGGATAATTTGCATCATCTCAAAGTGGAGGATATGGCTTGGATTTTAAAATCAACAATGCCTCACTCAACACCCAAGTGGAAAATATATCTCTTTACTACATATTGTAGAAGTATAGTTGTTTGCATCACTACAAGGATTGACAAGAGTCTAATCTTTTGAGAAAAGTTTTAAAGGTAAAATGCTGAAATGGAAAAATAGTTTGAATAAGATTGAT
This sequence comes from Vicia faba, assembly GCA_948472305.1. Classification (NCBI taxonomy): domain Eukaryota; kingdom Viridiplantae; phylum Streptophyta; class Magnoliopsida; order Fabales; family Fabaceae; genus Vicia; species Vicia faba. The sequence goes on along the minus strand of OX451735.1, from coordinate 1,425,789,789 downwards.
TAACTTTTATTATTCTCACAAAAATGTCAAGGTATTGTTAAGTTGATTGAAGTTTATTTATGAAAATGTTTTGAAAATGCATGGACCTAATTCCAAGTTTATTATGAAAGTGGTTCAAGTTTAGAAACAAGAAGAGTTCTCAAAAGGAGGGAGAATATTTTTGAAATTAAAGAAGATGGGAGGAGATGAAGGGACTACCCTAAAGCATAAGGTAAAAGCTAGGGAGAAGAACCATCTAACTAACAAGAAGCCAACACTTGATATTATGAGTCAAGATAGAATTCCCATTCTTTGGATTGAAACCAAGCAAAGATACTAAACCTCTTGAGAAAACCAAGCTTTAATTGTATTAAGTCTTCAAAAAAATTATGCAGAGTAACGACTGTATACGGGTGAATTCCAGATTACAGACAAAGTAGGTAATCACAATAACCTACACACAAAACAAACAAGCGACCCATTGTATTGAGGTAAACCCCAAGAACTCCAGACAAAATATTAATTAAGGTCACAAAGTCTCAAACATAGGGCAAGGTCACTACTCCTAAGTTTAAGAATTCCAATACTCCATAATGCCAAGGATAGTAACCACATAGTCCAAGTATCATTAAAGTTTTTTATGGTTCATGTTGATTATTAAGTATCTTCAAAAAGAAAAGAAAAGCTCAAGTGAGAAAAATTAAAATGACATAAAAGTAAATGTTCAAGTGAGCAAACCTGAAAAATATCATGAAATGTAAATGCTAAAGTAAATGGTACATAAAGTAAAAGCATAAAATAAAAGCATAAAATAAAGTCAATTGTTAGAAGTTAATGGTTAGTTGGATGACCATCTTGAAACTTGCATTTGGAACTCATTAGAGGATTGTTATAACAAAATCCTCTCAACAACAAGTTGCATTTTCTTTTTGTCAAGTATATCATCCATTTAAGAATCATCAAAGCAACATTTAATGATCAATGATGTTTAAGTGATCCGTGTTGACCAAAATTGATGAAGATCCATTAAAGGATTGGTAGAACCAAAGCCTCTTAACAATGAATCTCAAGGTTATTGGATCAAAGGGTTAAAATTAACATACTTGGGCTTGCAAACATAGGTTTGGGCCACAAATGATCATTTTCTCGAATCGGGACAAAATTTAGTGCTATGTTAAGCAATCGTAAGTGGACTTATGTAGAAATCGCACCTATTTTGAGGCCGGTCAATAGCAATCTATGTACTTCATGTTTGGATAAATGATATATTGATCAACATCCCATAACATGTAGCATAAATAAAAATAAAGGGATAAGATGAAGAGGGAGGGGAATGATAAGCTAATTTGGATCATTACCTCAAATTTCTTTCATCTTTAAATTCAATCACTCATCTAGATGAATTAAAGTACTAAACATATCATTAATTCAAAGCACCAAAAAATGAATTAAATAATTTACTCTTAGGTAGATTTGAATTGATAAACATTTATCCAACTTCATCTACACCCAAAGTTCATTGAATTTAAAGAGAAATTGGACATTTAAAATTTTAATCCAAATCAACAATCCAAAGGAGCGAGTAGAAAAAGAGAGATGGATCAAAACAACCCCAAAACAAGGTAGAAAATACATTTTTGTTCTATTACAATCGATTTCACTCTAGAATTAATAGATTACATCAGTGTTTTTCTTAAAAAAAGTGAATTTGTTCTATGACAATCGATTGCACTCTGGAATAAATTGATTGCACCCTGTGCAAAAAAGGAAATCAACATTTTAAAAGGCCAAATTCTTGTTCAAACTTTCCATCAAACACCTTATGATCATGGATTTAATTGAGCACGAAAATTCCATCAAATTATTAGAAAATAGCACCAATGGAATCACAAAATAATGCTCAATGAATCAAGCCCAAAGATCAACAAGAGATTACATTGTGAAAGATGAAGAATCCAACTTACCAAAGGTATATCTAGAGAATTATCAAAATAACATCAAGAATTTGCTTCAATTCAACCCCAAGAATCAATTTGCCAAGCTTGGATGTAGAGAATTGATGAAGAAAAAGTGTTTGGGTGAAGTTTTAGCTCAAACATTAGTAAGCTTCAATGTAAAGCTTACTAACTTTTTTTGAAAATGGAGCTTTTAGTGAATTTGGTAGATGGAGGGAATTAAGAGATTTTTTAGAAAAGTGAATTTGGATATTAAAAGGTTGAGATTTAAATGAAATGAAGGCTCTATTTATAGAGTTTAGGCTTGGGATTATTGGTGGTTTAGAGCTTGGTTTGGGAAATGAAATTAGGCTTGGTAATTAATTCTTGGAGCCAAAATTTGAATTAATGATATATCTTTCAAAATGAAGAAAAATTGGAGCCAAAATTTGAACTAATGATATATATTTCAAAAAATGAAGAAAAATTGGAGCCAAAAAAATGACAAGCTTGAAATTGCTGATTTTGTTTTTCAAAAATTCACTCTGGAATCGATTGCATTCTAGGAGAAATCGATTGCAACAGTGTTTTTTTTTCAAATATTGCACCAAATGCACTATGTGCAATCGATTGCACTCTAAGAGCAATCAATTGTATAGTGAAAAAAATGAAAATTTTAATTATTTTTCTTTGCAAACAGGGATTTTAGGGAAATAATACCGGAAAACCTTATTTGTCAGATACTTCGACTCGATACCTACAAAACACAAATATTCAAAGATAAATATATTTTGTATTTTGATTAAAAGTTAGTCAACATACCCCAATTAAGGGGTATGGTGTATAATTTTCCCTGTAACAACCTTGAATCTTGATCTCTTCAACAATTTCATATCCTTCAATTACCATCCTTTTAGATTATCTTCCCCTAAGTTCTTAGTGGGAAAATATTTAACCATCTATCCTAAATCCTAAGTCCTTACAGATATCTGATGGAGTCAAGCTTTTATTATATCAAGAGTGATCTGATAACTATAGGGTATCCCTAGTCCTAGGTGATATCTACTATAGCCTAATCATACAAAAACCTTAACAATAGCGGTCCAACTGGTTGTTAACCGTAGATCAATCCTAATTGGTCAGATCAGGAAAGCGTGAAAACATTGCACAATTAAATTGAATAAGATAACAACTTTATTAAAGAACTCATGAATTCATGATCATTACATATTCAAATCAGGGACACCCCCTAGCATTGGGGGGTTTAGCTACTCATATTGTTCAAAATAATTACAAGACAAAATATAGACATTACAAGGATTGGGATGAACTTTGATCTCCAATTACTTCCACGTATGAAAATATCCCGCTCTCCGAAAACCTTGACTTCTCCAATCTTCAGTCGTGCAAATTATTCTTTGCTCCAAAAAAGTCCCCTTATTTCTTGTGAAAACTCATTTAAATAGTCACCATTCATCCAGGTCGATTGGAAGTACCCAAAAAGCCCGCACAACTTAACATATGGTCGGCTGCATATTTTTGCCCCTAAACTCCCAAATCTTCTTTTAAGGTCCCAGGGGTTGCAACACGACCAGTGTCAGGCAACACGGCCGCCCGTGTTTTACCCCTGACTTCCATATTTATTCATTCACTCATCTTAACATGGCCCGTGTTATGCGACACAAGTGGCGTGTCAGGCCTCCTGTAGGTGGATTTTTGACCTTCTCCGAAACTCCGAGTTTTTGCACTTTTTTCGCCCTGAATTGTCCTGTTTTATTTCACTGACCCTGAAAACACTAAAACAAACAACCAAAGCATAAAATGCAGTAAAATGAAATAAAGCACGCGACAATAAAATAAAAGATAACTACAATTAACAATAATAATTATGTAAATACCACTGATCAGTACTCCACGGGATCCACTTTCGTTTGTTCTCATCTAAGGGTGTGTAGAAATCTATGTCTAAAGCTTGCTTCTAAAAAGGTAATGCATGCGAAAGAAAATACGGGGATAAGAATGAATATTTACAAAGTTTCACTAACCTAGGCCCCCGCAACCTAGTGCCTACGTACTTCCCCGTGCAATGGGAAAGTCAGAGCATCGTAGTTCGACTCACATGTTTTGGTTTCTTTTATGTTTTTTAATAGAGCAATGTTAAGCTTCGCATTCTACCACTGCTCGACCCTGGGAGATTCACTCGTCTGTAGTAGAAAGGAACTAACATGCTCATACCTGAAGAGGTATCTTCGAAAGAAAAATGCCTGAAGGCGGATAATGTTTTGTACGCAACTTTTTGGAAATTAGACATGGGTGCAACCCGACCTTTGCGGATTTATGCGTCATACCACCTAAAGTAGAACTAACACATCCTTTTGAAAGTTTTGATGAAAGGCCTGAAGGCAAAAAGAGTTTGGATTGGTTGATGTTTTTTACCTTGAAAAAAGGTTTTTGTGTTATTAGAATATTTTATGAGTTTGAAAGAAAGAGAAAAGTTTTATTTTTAATGTATATGCAAAAAGAGAAAGAAAAAGGCTAAGGGCGATTAACCTAATTTCTAATCCTAATGTTAACATGCGATGTTGATCCTAAGGTTGAGGATGAAAGGGAAATCCTATTATGTTAGCATACCAAAAACCTAAAAGCAAGAATAACTATCCTATAGGGAACATGCAAACAGATCAAAGTCGTTATCTCAATTCTAATTGAGTGACTCATCAATCATCAACAAAAAAGAAATACAATCCTAAGGGGAGCATGCAAACATCAAAGTAGTTATCTCAATTCTTATTGAGTGAAATCATCGATCATCAACAAAGAAAGCAATAAAATCCTACTGGGAGCATGCAAAGATCAAAGTCATTATCTCAATTCAAATTGAGTGACATCATCAATCATCAACAAAGAAAGCAATAAGCACAAACACAAGTAGCAAATAAATGTGGAATGCCCGCTACAGGTCTTCAAACAGCAACTTCAAGTGCACACTCTTTATTTCCTACTTCTGATGATATCTACAAAAGCGGTAAAAGGTGCAAGAGATAAAAAAGAAGCAAGTGAGAATACCAATCGAACAACAATTAATAGAAAAGAAAACGAAAGAAACAATCCCAGAACACTTCAAGCATGCTTCACTAAGAAAGTGAAATAGTCAGAAATAATATTTAAAGAATATCACGTGCGAAAACAAATTGCGAGTCACGAATGCATCAATTAACATAAGAGTTCCTGCATAAGATGATACTATACAAATAAAGCATAATCCAGACAAATAGACAAATCATATCAATATCATGTCACAAAACCTCGACAAGTAATGAATACACCATAGACACCAAAAGATCAAACCACACAGATCAATGGTTCCGTCTCACAATCCTCTTTCTAAATCCATTTCCAGTTTTTATTAATTCCTCGTTGTTTCTCTTGCATCTAAACAGAATTTCTAAACCTAAATTGAAGAAAACCAAACTAATTTGCGTATACTATACGTTACAAATTTGCAAGGTTTTGATCCACAAGCTTCAGGTCACACATAGATGATCAAATATCGAACGAGTTCAAGGATTACCTACCAGAGAAGTCCGGTGCTTCTTCAGATTGGTGAAGATGATATAAAATCTATAGGTTCTTGCGTATTCAGGTACGAAATCCCTTAATTCCTTTGTGCGGCTCCTTCTTCTTCCTCTCGGTCTTATTCTTCCTATTTTAGTTTTTTCTTCATGTGCCACCTTTCCAAACTTGTTATTTTTCACAGATTCATGTGGTTTACCCTAATTATTGAGAGGTTATTGTTGTTGCATTTACGATGCGGCATGTTAATGTAGTGTGGTTCAAAGAGAAAGAAAGTAATTGAAAATCTTATTTGAGATTTTGAATATGAAGGTTGAAAATGATTAAGTGTTGTAGAGAGAAGATTATTGTAGAAAGTGAACTAATAACAAGATGCAATAATGTGAAGATGATGGTGGTGTAGGATGCTGAAGCGTGATGAAGATGATTATGATGATGAATCTTACAGAAGCTTGGAGATGATGCTTTGCAGATAAAGAGTTGAAGGTGACGATTGAGGTGATGTGTGCCTCTTAAATTGAATGGAATGGAGAGTGAGGATGAAAAGAGCGAGGATGAAGAGAGTGAGGGTGAAAGGTTGGAGGTTGCAGAGAGAGATTTGCAGAGAATGTAGAAGATGAAGGCGAAAAATGTGAAAAATGAATCATGAAAAACGTTTGAGAGGGGATGTTTAGATTATATAGTTGCTTGAGGATTCATCTATGCCATTAGATCATGAGGAAGTTAGTTGTGAATGGAGGATGAGGACTAGGAGATTTTAATAGTTAGATAACTGTTAATTTTCAGTTAGAAATCTGTTACATGATGAGTTGTGAATTGGTGTTATGTTTTGATAAGCTCACAAATTGGTTCCATTATTTTAATATAGGTCAGGAATTGGATTTTAGTAGGGATGTTCATGTGGAAAGTTTGGAAGCCAAACTGGTTTTATAATGTGCAGGTCTGCTATGTGGTTTGGATATTGAGAATAACTTGAAGCAATTTCAGTTTATTCGCTTTTTCTACTGCTCGAACTGTTTCAATGGGATGCTTTATTTTTGTTTTAGATTTTCTATTTGTGATTAGCATCAGCTTAAGTGGTCATCTAATGGGAGTTATTGTTTCCGAATGCTAACAGTTAGTGAGAGTTGGTTGAATCTGTTGGGGTTAGTTGCAGGTCGGTTCCAGAAGTGAAATTCTGTTAGTTTTTCTGTTTATGGTTGTTAGTATTATATTAGTTTGAAATTCTAATGTTTAACTGATGTAAGCAACTTGAAGTTTAGAAGTTAACTATAACTCGTAAGATGTTGGTGAAGCTTTGTAAGAACTTTGGTTTTAGTTGGTAGAGAAATTGTTAGGGCATTGTTAGGATTAGTGAATGCAGGGAAGATTCTTTGTTTAATTGAAGTAATGTTTTAAAATGTCTTGTACTGGTTTTGTGTATGAATTTTGTACATGATTGTTGATGATGTCAAAATATTTGTTTTGCAGGTTGGAAAATGTGAAGTTAATATCGAAGCTCGACCATGGATCATTTGAAGATGTTATGGAGATGTTAAGACAATATTAGTGAACAAAGTCTGGAAAAGGTTGAAGGTTTGTGAAGGCATGGAGAAACTTTTGACATATAATGGATAATGGCCGAGGATTGTTTTAAGGCGTGAAGGCTTATGATTAGCATGAGTTTAGTGTAAAAGTTCCCATGTGGCGTATTCTTGAAATGGTGACGATGTTTTTAATCTTGAAGCATGGTGATGTAATGTGATTTGGTAATGTAACCTTATAATGGCTTAAGAATTTTGAAATGGGATTTCTCACTTGAGTTAATGAGTGTAAATTTTTCCATCTCATTGTCTTTGTGAATTTTTGAATGAAAATGATAAGCTCTTCAAAAATAACTCTTTCCAAATTGCATTTCTTTTCTTTATCCCTTTTGAAATAGTTTGATCTTTGAATGAAGCATGTTTATTGTTTCCAAAATGATGTGAAGCAACCCTGATGGTATCCATGGTCCTATCCACCCTTAACCTAGGTGCTCATATGAATCATTTCATCCTTATGTACATAAACTTTATCCTCCTTGCTTGACAAAGATATACAAATTATAGCCTTATCCTTATAAATGAAGTCCTTTGAAAGGGTTTTACACCTCAAGCCTTGTCTCACATTGCCTAATTAATCTCCTCAAGCCAGTAGGAACCTCAATTGATGCAAGATTAACCAACTCAAACACCATGACTAAGAAAACCTTGTAGCTTGATAGAATGAAATCCTCAATGAACATAATCGCACAACCTTAGCTCCATAAACCATAATCAAACAAAAACTAGTTGATTCAAACTTGAGTAAAGATAAGAGCTTAGAAGTATATAGAAACCCTAATTTCTCAATATCTTTGATCTCATGCCAAGTTTATTGATGAATGATGCATGGTACGTTAAATGACATGATGGAGAGGTATATACATGATGATGTATAAGCCAGATGATTTTATTAATGGGTTAGAAAAATTTGGGGTATGACGTCTGCTCGTATTTAATCATCTTAAACCTGAAAGTGAGATTGGCGCTAGCCTTTCAAACATTCTAGGTAGAAGAAGATTAAATACGAATACCTGAAATTGTCTTGAAGAGATGGTATGACTTATTATATATACTTTCTGTGATACCTGATGGGGAAAGAGAATATTTTGTTTTCTGGTGGAAAGGTTTGTGATGAATAAGTGTGATTGAATGGTGATAGCTTGTATTGTGGTAACAGTGTCGATGCAATGTTCTTAAGGATATGGTTGTTATATGAAACAATGATTGAAAGTAAGTGTAATATTGACTAAATATGTGATCGATGATAGCGCAAATACATATCATGTGGGGTCATCGATTGACAAAGGGCAAGATCGATAATAGTGCGGACACTACTCATGTAGGATCTATGACAAACAAAATGACAAAGGTAAGATCAATGACAACACGAACATTACTCATATAGGATCTAACTGAAAGAGGAGAGAAAATCAAGATCGACGATAGCATACTACTCATGTAGGATCTATGACCAATCAAAATTACAAAGGTAAGATTGATGATAGTGCAAACACTACTCACATAGTATCTACCAAAAGAAAATAGAAAATCAAGATTGATGATAGCGTGAACATTACTCATGTAGGATCTACGACCAACCGAATAACAAAGGTAAGATCGATGATAGCGTGAACACTACTCATGTAGGATCTACCAAAAGAAAATAGAAAATCAAGATCGATGACAGCGTGAACACTACTCATGTAGGATCTATGACCAACATAATGGTAAAGGTAAGATCAATGACAACACAAACACTATTCATGTAGGATCCATAACCAAGAGGTAAGATCAAGGACAAAGAGAACACATATCCTGGACCTACGACCAAAGGGAAAGAATGAACAATAAGATTAATGATAGAGTGAACACATATCATGCAAGATCTTACCCAAAAGGTAAGATCGAGGACAAAGAGAACACATATCTTGAACCTACGACCAAAGGAAAACAATGAAAAGTAAGATTTATGACAGGCGAGCACATATCATGCAAGATCTTAACCAAAAGGTAAGATTGAGGACATAGAGAACATATATCACGGACCTACAACCAAAGTAAAAGAATGAAAAGTAAGATTTGTGACAGAGCGAACACATATCATGCAAGATCTTAACCCAAAAGGTAAGATCACAGGAAGAGAAAACACATATCCTTGACCTACGACCAAAGGAAATCAATGAAAAGTAAGATTCATGAGAGAGCGAACACATATCATGGAAGATCTTACTAGGGAAGTGTGACTACAGGGTAGTGGCTGGACACATAGGTGATTGATAAAGTGTATTGATTATACTAGGGATTCAGGAGTACAAGGTACTGACAGCGTTGGCTGAGGATTGAGAGGCAGTGAAGGATATCAGTTGGGGGTTTACCATTGTTTTGGTGGAGTAATGATTCATTATTTCGTGCAAGGTACCGAATTCGTCTTATGCTTCATATGCATGTTTGAATTTTGTATGGCGTAATGATCCCTTTCAATGGATGTGCTACACTTTTTGAGGATGCAATGTATTGTAGTGATGGTTACTATATTCAAAGTCAAGTGAAATAAACTTTATGGGGATAACCACAGGCTCATTGGGACCCGTTGCTCGTTGTCTTGAGATACCAATATAAATTGGTGTTACTAGGGAATGGAGACCAAAAATCTTGGTAACTCCGCTGGGGATAATGAGAGATTCTATGGGGAAGAGTTATAGTCTTACTGGGAAGGAAGTGATCTGATTTGACTTCTCTATATCCTGAAATGCTTGGGGATGGTAGAATGGACATGGACATGCTTGGGAATTGCATACTGAACGTCACTTGGATCTCTTAGAATGTCCCGAGTCTGATTCATGTTGGGGAAATACATCTTAGACCACTTTGGGGATCAGGAGATGGACATGGACGTCTTTGAGTGCCCTGATTTACTTCTATGCTGGAGATTAGAGGATGATTATGTGGGGATTACATGATAAACCATGTGAAACCTCGTGATTACCCCAAGTTTACTCTATTGGGGAATTGCATATGCATACGCTGAATCGAACGAAGACTTTGAGTGCCCCAAGTTTACATTGTTGCTGGGGAATCATGTTAAATATGTGCACTGAGTTGCACGAAGCCTCTGAGTGCCCCGATTTACACTGTCGAGGGAGTATGCTTGGAATATTTGTAGAGGATGAGGACGACTTTTGCAATGTTGGTTAGGTCAAGGTGGCCTTCATGGGTTTTAGCTTGATTGTCGAAGGTAACCTTGCATGACCGAATTGTCTTGAGTATATTTGCTATTATGGATGAGGAATGCCCCTATTTGTAGGATCTTTGAAAGAATTTATGCTGAACAGAAAACGAAATATTTGTGCCACAATATGATATGAGGTGGCCTGCCCCAATGTCTTGAGTCACGAAATAAATTGTCTCTGATTACATATTTCTTAGAGAGATTTGTCGAATCTCGACGTGATTGCCCCAGGTTGGCAGAATTCTGAAGAGATTTCTCGATATGATAGCCTCTGATTGATATTACCTTGAAGAGATTTATTGACGTGATAACCTCTGATTGGATAACTTTGAATGAATGCCTCTTTCTTGACGGAGTTTTGGATGATAACATACCCTTAGGGTTGTTGACCTACGTCCTAAAAGTAGGCTAATACCCAACCATACTTCTCAACTTGAGCCGCTTTGTGCTCAAACAGAAACTTGAAATAATCTATCCCTTAGGGTAAACTGAAAGTGATGCACCACTGCTCAACAGAAACTTTCAGGCAACCAAAGCTTTCACACAAACATCAAGACCTTAAGTGATTTTCTTTTGATAATTTCTCAAACTAGTCTTCTTTTACTCATTGAAGTCACTAGAAAGTATGCCCCAAAATAATATAATTCTTTAAGATGATTTGCCTTTCGACATATTTGTTTCTCGGGATAATCAAATTCTTCATCTGATGCTCATTATGAAAGCTCACTCGATGTTTAAGCACCTTTTCATATGCAAATAATGTTTTTTCTAAGAATGATAGTTCTAATGCAAATCTTATGCTTATTTTGAAGTTAGAAAACTTTTATTGAAAAGACGTCGAAACATCGAATTTTTGTGTATAAAAGATATTAAAATATGGAGTAATACGAACTCAAAATTTTACGCAAGCCTCATAGGAGTCAAGTTAACATACCCTTGTTACAATTTTGCTTTCGAATTAACCCATGCTTCATTTAGGACTTTTTAGGGTTGTAACATGGCCTGGTTCACAGTTTTATAAAAAAAGATTAAAGGCTCAAAGTTATATGTTGCCCACCCATTCTCCATGATGTTCTCCAGTCCTATGTTCAGCTAGCTCAAAACAAGAACTCGTCTCTTAAGAGGAGTTCATGATGGTTGAGGAATCACTGCAGATTATTGGACATGACAGCCACTCACCTTTTTTCTTTTGGTGTCTGATCACACGACTTTGTTCCTTTGAGGATTTTTCTTTGTAATCCTTTTCTGCCTTTTAGGCTTTTCATTTTTATTTTCGGTTTCCCTAACTTTTACCTGGATAATTCTTTTTGTTTTTTGATTTTCAAGTCCAGCGGGATGCCCTAATTTTTTTCTAAGTCATTTGCTTTCAAGTTTTTTTTTACTTAGCGAGCTTTATTTTATTTTCCTTTTTTCAATCATTTTTTGGAACACATCGTGTGACTTCAAGTCATTTTCGACTTATTAGAAGAATTGTGACTAGTTCATTCTCTGGTCGGTGAGGGGTAACCATTGTTGTATCGTCATCTTTTGTCCTCCTGATAGGCGATGGATAAGGTGTGGCGATCCTCAGATGTTCACTCGCTTTTGAAATTTGAATGCTCGATCAGATTAACAGAAATCTACCATGCCCCGAGTTAAATGTGAGGGTTTTTCTGAATATAAAAGAAACTCCTACTTCAAAACTCAAAGGGGTTGACGAGGGTATATCTCCCTTATATCTCTGATGTTTGCGGATTTGAAAAAATGCATGTACATCGTCATCAAGGTTTTTACTCGAAAGCATACCATTTGAGATTATAGGTAAAGTATTCATCATCCTCCCTCTAGAGGTATTTTGCTTTATTCACAAGAGTTGAGTATCATAAGAAAAGAAAAACATTTAAGAGTGAATACAAATGAATTAATTCAAGACAAACATATTCAATGCATTATGATTAATATTCAAAAGATGAACAAGTTTTTCATACAAGAAATTACTGAACCGAAACAAGAAAGATTACAAACAAGAACACAAATGAAATTTGAAATTGCCATGTTAAGGAGGCACGACTCTGTATGTACTTATTTCGTCAGAAGATTCTCTTGTAATGTTGGTTCTTACTTGGGCAAGAGATTTCTCAGTACATTCGAGTCAACTGGAGTGAAGAAGATTGCTTTGGAGTCGATGAGGTCTTGGACTTTTCAATGCTATACATTTTTCAGTTACATAGTCTGGGGCCCCTGAATGAAATTCACAACAAGCATTAACATCATATCCTATTGGAAGTTCCGCTGGTAGCAGACCAAGTTCATGTAGTTGAATCAATTGACTGGCAAGCAATTGAGGAAGAAGTTGATCATATGGAATAAGAATTGCATTAATACTTCTTTTGGGACCCCTCTGCCTCTATTGTCCTTGTTTTACCTGTTGTCAGTTTTGCTGCTGATAGTTCTGAGGAAGAACATACTACCGTTGAGGGCCATATTATGGTTGTGGAATGAAAGGTTGTTATTGAGCCACCCAGGGTTGAGAATTTGTAGCAGCAACAAACTAATTTGGAACAACAATGGGCATTAGATGATAAGGAATTTGGACTTATGTATAAGCAGGAGCCTTACCCTTATCAATAGTGGCAGCACTAGTCTCACCCTCTTTCTTCTTAACAAACCCAGAATACGGCTTCTTGCCATTTCTAGTATTTTTGTTGTTCATACCATCCTTGATACGAGTCTCGGCACATTCCAAAATAATAACCATATCAGAGAAGGATGAATAAGTATTTCTAATCATATGATGAAGAAATGGACCTCGCAGGGTGCCCATGAACAAGTCTGTCAATTCACGATCCAAGAGAGCGGGTTGAACCCTTATAACTAATCCATTACATCTCTGGGCTTACTCTTTAAAGGGTTCTTCAGGCTTCTGAGCCATGTTCTAAAGTTGGGTACGACTAGGAGCCATGGTAGTACTATAGTGATAATGTTTTAAGAATGCATCAGCAAGCTCTCCCCAAGTACTGACATGAGTTCTCTCTAACTGGATATACCATTCCCACAGTGCCCCGGTCAGGCTGTCTTAAAAGAAGTGCATGAGTAACAGTTCATTCTCAATATGAGCGGCCATCTTACGGAAATAAGAGCAAAGATGAGTCTCTGGGAAAGTGTTGCCTGAGTATTTATCAAAGTCGGGAACCTTGAACTTAAAGGGGATATCAACTCCTGGCATGAGGCATATTGCAATGACATTGAATTCAGATTTCTTATAAACTTCTATAGCTTTGAGACACTCCTCAAGAGCACGATACATGTTAGAAGTTTTGGCAAGGTAAATAGCAAGATCATTATGGGAATCATCAAGGTAAATGACATCGTAATGGTTTTCAACCCCTTTCTTCTGAATTTCAGAAGTAATCAGAGTGATAGCAACCTTGGGAATTACATTAGGAGGATTTGGGAGCCCATTAGAAGTTGAAGGATAAACTTCTGCAATCTTAGTGACGTTCTCACGAAGCTCTTCTTTACCCTAAATAAAAACATGGAGAGTCTCGAGGAGTTGATTCATTTTGGCACCCATAGTATCCATGTCCTGATGGAGAGCATTCTAATTCTGTTTAAAGAGATCCATGAATCTACATTGATTACTTCTGGTATGGTACGAATGTAGGGAAGTCGTTGTCGTTGATTCTGAACTCTAGATGAAAAGAAAGGCCTCAATAAGCTTCTGATATGAATATTAAATACATGATATTAGGAATTCATGTTTCGTCTTTCATTTCCAAGGAAAACCAAAGACTTGTCTATCCATAAGTATTTTTTTTATAATAACATTCATCATCATTTTTCATCATTTTCTTTTTCGAAAGCCCAACAAAATACTTGTCTTTGGAATTCCCTAGAAATGGGATGCATATACAAGATGATATGATATCATGGTATGCACTAGCATGGGATCAAGGCTCCACAAAATTTGTGTAACCGTTATACAATCCTCTGAATAAATATTGTACAATCCTCTGAATAAGCTGAATGTCATAAGATCAAAGATACAAAACATAACCAAAGAACCATAGTCATCAATAGAAATCTAGAACATAACCATCATAACATAATAGTCATCATTTGTACCAATAAAGAATATTCCTGCCCCACTCACGGGTCAAGACTAGGCCAAGGTAAGGTCAATGGTAACCCATAATCACGGGTTCGCTTGAGAATACTATCATCGTACACCTACGTGATAATCATAGCACATCATTAAAACCCCATCTAAGCATGGATGACACAACGTCTAGGGTAGTCTACATCCCTTTTCCGTCGTGTTCCACTCTATTCTTAGTGTTCTTATTGTTTGTCACTTGGTCTGGGTATTGGGCCTTTTACCTCAATAGTAACATCCCACCTAACCTGAAAAAACCAACAAATCCATCACAACAGCAGTATATGGAAAGCAGTAAAATGTTATGCAAACATATACACAAAAGCATGTAAATAAAGAATAAATAAATTAATAACATACAAAATACCTAATGACAAGAAAACAAATGAAAGCTAGGACTGACTTGTGTAGGATAGACCATCAATTGGTCAACCTGTCCCCAGCAGAATCGACACCTATCGCGCTGCGAAAAAACAGAGTCACCACTGAAATCTATTTATCCCGAAGGAAGGCAATATATCGAGAGAAACCCAAACAAATGGATAAGATGGTATTTCAACCAAAAGAACAGTTAAGGAAGTTGGTTACATGAGGGGAAGGTATAACATCCCACACGTTTGTGGTACTCCACATGATCAACTTTCGTTTGTTCTCATCTAAGGGTGTGTAGAAATCTATGTCTAAAGCTTGCTGCTAAAAGGGGAATGCATGCGAAAGAAAATATGGGGAAAAGAAGGAACATTTACAAATTTTTGCTTGCCTAGGCCCCGCAACCTAGTTCCTAATTACACCCTCGTGCAATGGGAAAGTCAGAATGTTGTAGTTTGGCTCATATGTTTTGGTTTGTTTTGTGTTTTTAATAGTTCCACCCTGGGAGACTCATGTGTATGTAGTAGAAAGGAACCAACATGTTCATACCTAACGAGGTATCTTCCAAAGAAAAATGCCCGAAGGTGGATAATGTTTCGTACGCAACTTTTTAGCAAGTAAACATGGGTGCAACCCGACCTTGGGGATTTATGTGTTGTACCGCCTAAAGTAGAACTAACACATCCTTTTGATAGTTTCCATGAAATGCCCGAAGGCGAAAAGAGTTTGGATTGCTTGATGTTTTTTACCTTGAAAAAAGGTTTTTGTATTATTAGAGTGTTTTATGAGTTTGAAAGAAAAAGAAAAGTTTCATTTTTAATGCATATGCAAAAAGAGAAAGAAAAAGGCTAAGGGCCACTAACCTAATTTCTAATCCTAATGTTAACATGCGATGTTGATCCTAAGCTTAAGGATGAAAGGGAAATCTTAACTATATTGGCATACTAAAAACATAAAAGCGAGGATAACTATCCTATAGGGAACATGCAAAGAGATCAAAGTTGTTATCTAAATTCTAATTGAGTGACTCATCGATCATCAACAAAGAAAGAAATAAAATCCTAAGGGGAGCATGCAAAGATCAAAGTCGTTATCTCAATTATAATTGAGTGACATCATCGATCATCAACAAAGAAAGCAATAGAATCCAATAGGGAGCATGCAAAATGCGGTAAGATGTGCAAGATAAAAAAAGAAGCAAGTGATAATACCAATCGAACATTAGTTTATGGTAAAACATACGAAAGCAAGAAACCTGAAACACTTCAAGCAAGCTACACCAAGAGAGTGCAATAGTCAGAAATAATATTCAAAGAATATCACATGCAAAAATAAAGCTCGAGCGACTAATGCATTGCATAACATCAGAGTTCCTGCACAAGATAATACTATACAAACAAAACATAATCCAGACAAATAGAGAAATCACATTAATATTCTGTCACAAAACCTCGACAAGTAATGACAACAACAATGATTGTCAAACATGAAAATAATAGAAAACTCTAATGAAAATTCTAAAGAGAGATGCTAAAGAATTCTAAAATATTCTACTATTTTTGCACCATTTTATCATGTTAAGAAATCAAGAATCTCATGGAAAAATTATCACACAAAAGCAATTAGTCAAAAAACAAAACAAGAATTAAAAGGAAAAATAGGAAAAATTGCCTCAGGGGGGGTGAAAAGCCTAAACAGGCTCTATGAAGAAGCAATATGGGCGATGTCCTGGTCTTTTATCCCAAGGAGTGTGTTTTTATTGCACAAGCTTCAGGTTGTATCAAAACCGTGGCCATGGGCCTGGGGCAGGGGTGTGAATAGCGAAGCCCATACGCATTGGATTCAATCCACTCATCCAATTCAACTTTCCATCATTATTTCTATTTTATTGAGCCTATTAATCAACTACTAAAAATAAATATTAAAAAGAAAAAACGAGACAAGTGAAACGGTAACATATAGAGGCTAGGATATTTGTAGTGGCTATTGGCCTCTCTTCCAACCAAACTTTTTTCCATCTCTCTTTGCTTTTCTGACGCCACACCGCTGCTGTTCTCAACACCATAGCTACCGAAAGATAAAACCACATACATCAATGGCTTTGTCTCACAACCATCTTTCTAAATCCATTTCCATTTTTTTATCAATTCCTCGTCGTTTCTCTTGCAACTAAACAGAAGTTCTAAACCTAAATTGAAGAAAACAAAACTAAATCACATATACTATACGCTACAGATTCACAAGGTTTTAATCCACACGCTTCAAGTCACAAAGAGATGATCAATGATCAAACGAGTTCAAGGGTTACCTATTGGAGAAGTGTGTTGCTTCTTTAGGTCGGTGAAGATGATCATAAATCCAGAGGTTCTTGCATATTGAGGTATGAAATACCTTAATTCCTTTACGCGACTCCTTATTTTCCTATTGATCTTCTACTTCCTCTTTTTCGTTTTCACTCTGTGTGCTGCATTTGTAAACTTGTTATTGTTTGAATATTCACGTGGTTTACACGAATTATTGAGTGGATAATGATGATGCGTTTACGATGTGGCGTGTTGATGCAGTGCGGTTCAAAGTGAAAGGAAGTAATTTAAATTCTTGTTTGATATTTTGCAGATGAAGTCCTTCGAATGGATTTTACACCTCAAGCCTTTTCTCACATTGCCTAATGTATCTCCCCAAGCTAGTAGGAACCTCAGTTGATGCAAGGTTAACCAGCTCAAACACTTTGACTAAGAAATCCTTGTAGCTTAATAAGAATGAAATCCTCAATGAAGATAATCACACAACCATAGCTCCACAAACCATAATCAAAGAAAAACCAGTTGATTCGAACATGAGTGAAGATAAGAGCTTAAAAGCATATAGAAACCCTAATTTCTCAAAATCTTTGATCCCATGCCATGTTTATTGATGAAAGATGCATGAGATGTTAAATGACCTAATGGAGGGGTGTGTACATGATGATGCATAAGCCAAATGATTTGATTAATGGGTAGGAAAATTTTAGGGTATGACAAGCGGCAAATAATTTATATCATTAGGAAATACCTCAGGAAAATCACAAACTATTGACAATTAACCAATTGTTCACTTTCCACTAATTTCCAATGTTGCCATCAAAGCCAATAACACAACACCATCCTGCACATACTCATTCACTTGCTTGGCAGACATAAAAAAATCTCTCTCAAAAATAGAATCAAGAAAGATAATTGTTTTATTAAAACAATTGATATAAACATGATTGAATTCTAACAAGCTCATCCCAAGAATAACATTAAGTTGATCTAATGGAAGACATATTATATCAACCCCAAAGTATTTACTGAAAATACTTAACGTACAATTCAAACACACATAAGAAGTAGTCACTAAACCCATAGCAAGAGTGTCAATAACCATATTCCCATTCATATAAGATAACTCAATGTTCAACCTCCTAACATAATCCAGAGAAATGAAAGAATGTGTCGCACTAGTATCAATAATAGAAATCAAAGGTGTGCCATTAATAAACCACATACCTTAGATTAGTCTATCCTTAGCACCAGTCTCATAACTAGATAAAGCAAACACTTAACCTCTAGTTTGGTCCTTCGTCGCCTTGTCACACTTGGAACTAATGTGACCTTGCTCACCACAGTGGTAGCAAGTCACACTCGAAACACCTCTACAATCAGGAGACTTGTGACCTAGCTTGCCACACTTGAAACACTTCACATAAGCACTTGTGCACTTAGGAGTATGATGTCCTTCGACACCACACATTAAGCACCTAACCGGAGTAGAAGCTCCTCCCTAACTTGGCTTTTTGTCATCACCAGCTCCTGTTTCCCTTTACCAGTAGGAGTCCCATATGGCTTCCCTTTAAATTACTCATTGCCCTTTTTATCATGCAAATCCTTATAGTAAGAAACACTATCTCGACTATCTTCATCATAGATCCTACTCTTATTAACCAACTCAGAAAATCTAGTAATCTACTAATAACCCATAGCCTTATTGATTTCAGGTCTCAAACCATTCATAAACATAAGACACTTAGATCTCTCAACATAAGCAGTGTTGTAATAAGGAAAAAACTTAATCAGCTCCTCAAACTTTGCAGCATACTCCGTCATAGTATCATTATCCTGCTTCAACTCAAGAAACTAAATCTCCTTCTTTCCACATACATCTTCAGGGAAATACTTTTCCATAAATTCATCCCTAAAAACTTCCCAAGTAACCTCAATCTCGTCTTCATCAAATCTCTGAACAGTGTTGTTCCACCAATCCTCAACTTCCTTCTTGTGCCTTGTTAGGTTCATGAGCTCCTTCAAAGATTGGCGGATTGTTCCTCTGGAACTTCCCCAAAGCACATAATTCATCATTTTCATTCCTATTACCAACATTGATATGCAGTTGTTTCCCAATCACACCAGCCAACATAGCCAATGCTTCAGCAATGGCATTGTCATTCCTTTTGGAAACCATCATCCTAGAATTCCAAACAACCAAACAACTAACAACACTCATCATGTGAACAATAACGATTGTGTATACAATGCACATCGATTATAAGAATAATATAAACACATCAATAATCTGGCCAACTGACCGACCATGCTCTGATATCACTAATGTAACACCCCCTTTCTACCCCGCACAAATATATATCATAATCATAGTAAATTAGCATGCATATCACAACAGGGTGTCACATTTACTTCACGATAACAAATCTAATACACTTGTCATATTCATAACACGTAATTAGAACCATGTTCCATACCATAACACATAAGCATCTCACATCGAAATAATTCTTAACTCAAAATAATAATGTTGATGATTGAAATCCCATAATGACAATCATATCATAAATACTAGCCACTAAAGGCCATCATCACATATATATCAATCAAACATAAATATCCAGAGAGTATAAAACATATCTAAAATAAACATGAATGTCATAAACATAAAATGAATCCAAATGTTCCCCGTGTTATATTGACTAGAGAATGACTCACTATCTAGTAAATGGATAAACAAGAATCTAATATCCTCCTACTAATCCTTTCTAGAAGCACCACCGCTATCCTCAGTACCTGAGCGGTGTCGTATAAAACATCATTCAACAGAAGGGTGAGAATTAATATCACTATAAAAATATATAATAATAAGTAATGCATAATAAACATACATCAAATGAATTCATAACACTTCATATAATCATGTATTTAACATACTTCAACATAATTCACATGATTACATATACAACATTGCTCAACGCTACAAGATTCAAAGATAATCAATCACAAATACCATATATCTAACATTAACACCAATATCACGTAATGCACACCAATTCAACATTTCACATCGACACGTGAGACTCCAATGAAACTCAATGCAATATGCATTTGGTACCTGTTATACCCCAAAATTTTCCCTCCCATTTTCTTCAAGACATTCTCCTAGGGTTCTCAAATGCTTAAGGTGGCTCAAGAATTGATCAGATAAATTCTCCTGCTAAGCAATGGACTCACAACTAGGGTTTTGTATTTCTCAAGTAATATTGGGTTTCTAAGGTCTAAAGTGGTTTTAATGGTCCTTTATATTTCCATAATAATGCTCATGTCAAATTTCAAGTCTTGCATCACAAGTTTGCTCAGTCAATGGCTCAGATGACTGAAAATCAACTATATTGGGTAAAAAGTCAATTATGGTCAACATATAGTCAAACTTCAATATTTTTGGTCAACATCAAGGTTTTGAAGTAATATTCATCATTTTATCAAGGGTTGATCATGATTCGTCAAGAAAAGCCCTCAAATCATCAAAAGTCAAAAGTTACCAAATTAGGGTTTCCTTAGGAGAAGTCAAATGAACTTTGACCAAGCATAACTTCCATATGCTTCATCAACTTTTCCCCAACCAAATATAATTTTTAAGGGAATTCAATTCTATACAACTTTTTATCTCTAAGCTCAAATCTAAAAAATGCGTCATTTGAAAGATATGGGTCAATCCATTATAGGTCATTTCAAAAGTCAACAAAAAGACACTTTTTGTCAAGACAACTTACATCAACATACATTCTTCAAAAGTAAAAATGATCAACATGGATATTGTAGAGGACATATTGAGCTTTCCGAAAACTCTAATATCACCTTCAAAAGATTAAAATTGAGAGAATTATGATCAATGCAAGTTGGGAAATTTGAGCAAATGCATGAAGTTCAAGTGGAGCAAACTTGATATTTTGGGATATTGGGATATTATTTTAGAGTCTAGGCGTGTTATATATCTCAGGTTCACCTCAAGACTTATTTATACACCTCCCTTTGATTTATTTTTTTTATTTTTTATTTTTTATTAATTTAAAAGTCAAAATTAAATGAAATAAGACAAGGCCTTCTTACACAAAGACCAAGCCCATATATTTGCCCTAATTTCAACCTATATATTCTCTCATTCATTCTTATACCAGGACACGAAAAAAACCCTTGCCTCAAAAGTTATCAAAAATATCAAAAATTTTCAAAAAAAACCTAAAAGCTTGAAACCCTCTCACTACAAACAACCACTCTATTCACTCCCAGTAATCACACATAGTAAGGTTGGATCAATTTTGATGGTCCCAAACACATGAAATCTCATTCCATGGCATCTCCAGTTTCATAATTTTCATAACATTCATATCTGATTTTCTGTTTGCTTTAACATATATTAATGTCACTAATGTGTTCATGAGGTTTGGTAGTGCAGGATAGCACAATCGTGGGTGTTTCATGGAGTTAGAATCGTGAATCACCACAGCTACGCCGATTCATGCATTTTTCTTTATAACTCAAAAAACATGGATTTTT
Organism: Vicia faba; assembly: GCA_948472305.1. NCBI lineage: Eukaryota > Viridiplantae > Streptophyta > Magnoliopsida > Fabales > Fabaceae > Vicia > Vicia faba. Next base: position 1,425,768,148 of record OX451735.1, on the reverse strand, counting down.
AGACCATAATAATCATCCCATAAAACTCGTAGCTCTTGATTTAGGGGTGTAGGATGTTTTTGGATTACTAATCTTGGTTATTTTACAGGTTGGGCAAAAGAAGGTCACCAGAGAAGATGACCGAAGCTAGGAATTCGGAGCCTCTCCGCTTCAAGCATTTTGTTTATATTATATATTTATGGTTTGATATAAATTAATTGAAGTAGAGCCGCCCTAGTGGTAGCAACACGCATAATAAGGCATTGGTCTCCCAGGTCGTGGGTTCGATCCCCGATTTTGCCAAAATTTTCATATTTTCTAAATCTTACAGATCCAGTACAGCGCTTCTATGCCTCAGCCATGTGGACTCAACTCTCCAGCCATTAGATCTCATCATCATCTAATCCAACGCTTCTGGTTGTCTCTCCATGGTGAACCCTCTTGGAGTAGTATACCGCATCAGGCAGACCAAGCTTGTTGGGCCTTGGAGATGTTGCTCTCCACACCCACCAGATTTACTACCGCCAGGCCCAATCTCTTTTTTTTTTATTTCTTAACTATTATTTATTTTTTTAGCATAATTAGGTTAATTGATTTTAAAAAATTAAAATTAATTTAGACTTTAGGTTTTAATTAACTTAATAAATTATTATTTTTAATAATAATTAAATTAATTCCATTTTATTTATTTATTAAGTTCTTTTTAAAAAAACCTTTCTTTTTTAATTAAAATTAATTTAGGCTTTAGGTTTAATTCATTAATTCTTTCTTAATTAAAACTAATTAGCATTTTAGGTTAAATATCAAACCTTTTTTCCATCAAAACGATCACAAAACAATTTTATCTTTTTCTCTTTCTTTTTACCGCTTCGCGTACTTTATTACTTTCATGTTCTTTTTACAATTATGTAACTTCTTACGGTTGTAATAGTTTAATTAGGGTTTAATCTTTCCCCCCGGTTTTATTATTTATACCCCCACTCCCGAAGCCTTGTAATAGGATAGAATTTTATTTCGAACACTTTACTGCTTTTCATTATTGCTATTTTGCTAGTAACTAGAGTTTGTATGACAAGACATAAAAACAATCATAGATAACCTTAATTGAAAGATTAAAATAACTAAACATGATTCACTATTCACACTTGCACCTCTAGGGTAAGCTCACTTGTTGCCTCAGAAAATAGTCATGTCCCTCGAACATGGGGACGTTTTAGCAAAGACACTCGGTTAAAATGGTCGTAGTCCCTCGATGGCCCTTACGATGCTGCCTTCGATAAACGATCTTAGTCCCTTAAGATAAATTTCTTAGGCGCCCCTACGAGTTGCCTTTATGACTGTACGATGACCCGCGCCTGTCCCTTCACATCCAACGATAGTGCTTCCTACTAACTAATGGTAGGATAACACTATCTAAAGGAGGAGGAAAATAACGCGAAAGACTTTGAGTAGGTAGATAGTTCTTAATCGCTTACTCGTGAACATTTCACAATATCTTTTTCACAAACACTTTCTCTGAAATATCTTTAAAAAAAAAACAAACACTTTGTACGCATTCCCGAGGACAGATACGAGAATCATTATAAAGTTTCGCCTTAATTTGGCAAAATTTTCAGAATATTTTCAAACACACAACATAAAACAATTTTCAAAAGTGAGCCAGCGATTAAGATCCCGTAGATAAGTACAAATGAAAAGGGCGCTAACACTTTCCGTTTTCGTAATCTACCCCCCGAACTCAAAATATCTCAAAGGTCTTTCCTGTTCTTTTTACCCTTTCCTTATTGGATAAAATAAAAGTCGATGGTGACTCTTTCTATCCGCAACATTTTGTGATAAACGCAAAAACAAGTCAGTTCTCCCACCGTATTACAGCACCTAATGTTATCCTTACCGATCCAACCGGGTCCATCCTTAAGACAGATAACCACCAATAAAAGCTCGATTCAGCCTTAAGATTTCAAACCCCCTTCGACATTAGGTTTGGGACAAGTCAATAATTCCAACAAAATTACCAAACATTTCCTCTTGACACAAGTGATGCATGTACATATGCAATCTCAACAATCATATACAATTAAGACCATCCCTCAATCTTAATTATACAAGCATATTTCACATAATTCAACACATTTAAATTATCTTCACCAAATTGCACAAAATACATATATCATGTCATCAATCACATATAATGCATCCTCATAGCATTAATCATCTCAAAACATCATTATAACATGTAGCAATTAAGTACAAACAATATTATCTTTAATCAACATCAATTTCAAATAATTACATACACAAAATCAAGTGTCATGTTTCTTATCAAAATCCATCCAAAACACATAGAATAAATTATTAAAATTCATGTAAATCAATGATAAATCATATACATCCATGATCTAGAGCAGTTTAAGAAAATAATAAATTTTGAATTCCAGACCGCGCTAAGCAGCCTTTATTGCGCTAAGCGCTCTTCACTGGATATGGAAAAATTATGCAAAGACAGCTTCTTCCCCTACAAATTGGGTCACCAAAACCCATCCCAATCAGCCATTTTTCATCACTTAAATGTATTATAACCTATATCTAACATATATCATCAAATACAAACATCAAAATATGATTTCTAACATCAATTTCATGATTTCACATTCAAACCCTAACATGTCAAAATCTAGAAATTAAAGAACAAATCCTTAGCTTCATGTTACTACCATTACACACTCATATATAATCCCATAATAACAAGAAATCCCACCCTTACCTTAGATGTAGACTCTTCCTAAGTTTTCCTCTTTTCTTCTCCTTTTCTCCCTTCTTCCCTTCTTTTCTCCTTTTCTTCTCTTCTCTTGTTTTACAATTCTATCTCTTTTGTTTCACAACACCTTACTAACCCTTATTTCACTAACAGGCTTATCTCACCCACCCATTCTAATGTGACACTTAAGGCGCAATACTCAATATTGCTATTCCAACACTTATTAACCCAAAACACAATTAAACAATCAATCCAAATATTCACAAAATCACACAATTTAATTAACTACTATATCAAATAATAATTAATAAAATAAATAACTATTAAAATAATTACTAAAGAAAAATAGGTTGTTACACACAACTTCATGTTAAACTTTCAGCGACGCGAATATTGCAAACATCAAAGCTTCGTCTTCCTTAACTTCATTCACTTGTTTAGCAGACAACATCAAAAATTCTCCATTATCACAAAACTTAGAGAACCTAAAAGTCTTGTTATACCAGTTGATGTGAATATAGTTAAACTCTAACCAGCTCATCTGAAGAATAACATCAATTTGGTGTAGGGGAAGACACACCAAATCTATCATAAAACTCTTGTCGTAGATAGTCAAAGGGCATTTCAAACATACACAAGTTGTAGTAGTAACAGAACCTCTAGCAGAAGTATCTATCACCATACTACCGTTCATATTAGATAAATTCAGTCCCCAACATGTTATCACATTCACGCGAAATAAACAAATTAGTAGCACCAGTATCAATAATAGTAACCAATTCAACATCATTAATAAAACAAGTACCCTGAATCAAGTTGTCCCCATTAGAATCCTCTGATCCACCATGTTGTACCCCAAATTTTCCACCTAAGATTCCTCTATCATCTCATATCAACTAAATCATGTCAAGATTACACTTGGGTTTGTTTCTTCTCCTTATCTCTAGGTTTTCTCTTGAGAGATCACCAAGCCCTTTAATTTTGTATATTGTGGTCATATATGTCTTGTGTTGATTAACTTTTAACTAAAAAATATAATTAATATTTGCTCTAAATCATGATACTATAGGTAATGGCACAACACATTTCATCAGGTTGATGCATAGGTTTTGAGTTTATTTCCTTACCTTCTTCAATAAAGCTTCTCTAAAATTTAAGTGTAATCATTGAGAGTTCTATCGTGACAAGGTCTACTATGATTCATCATGCCTCAATTTGTTAAAAGAAGTCAAAAGATACAAGAGTTGATTGAAGAGGTTTGACCTAATTGGACAAGTTATTGATTCCTTATTCACAAGTGTATAACTCTCTCAATTCTTAATATTTGGAAGTGGTTATTGTTTCTATGGGTTCTTATTATCATCCACAACAACTTCTATTCACATGGAAAAAGTGATTGTGTAAGAAACATTGTCAAAATTGAAAAGGGCTTCCAAGTCATTTTGGTGCTCTAGGAGCTAGAGTTTTGAAATTCTAAGGGTTATATTTTCTTCATCTTTTGATATTTTTGAGTGATTTCAAATATATTCTTCTCTTTAAATGGTTATAAATCAATAACTTAAAAATTTTCAAAAATAAATTGTGTCGAAGATTCCTAATGATGGAGAAAGATTACAAGTCCTCTAGATAGGTTGTCAAATTCCCTTATGTGACTTCAAAAGATTATACCTTGGTTAATTTTTATCTCCTTGAGCCAATTATTTTTCCATATTGATCTTAATAATGTGAACTTCAACTATTCTTTTATGTTCAAGGCTTGAAAATGGTTAGAAGATGCCTCAAAGACTCAAAAGATTATATGTCACCTCATGGATTTTCACCACTTTCACAAGGCCATAACTTTTTCAATACTTGGTATTTTTGAGTAAAACAAGTTTCACAATACTCTTTGGGAAGTCTACTTCCTGAAACCATAATTTTTAAAAGCAAGATTTTGGAGGAAGGCCTTGTTTAGAATCAAAACATTATAGGTCACTTTTGAAAAAGAAACTTCAAATTTTTCTAAGTATAAACATCAGCATCTTTTTCTCAACTTTGACTCATCACAACTACTAGCTCAAGCATCCAAATGATTTCACTATTTACACATTGTAAATATTGTGACCTTATCTTTCAAATTCGTCAAGAATTATGCCCTAAGACCTCTTAAACAGTGAACACCATGAATTCAAAGTTGGTACCTTAAAACTGAAGTTTTCTCCAAAGTCAGAATTTGAAATCCATAATGTGGCTAATAAACACCAAAATATAGCTCATTTTTTATCTAAATATGTTTAACCAACTTGCCAAAGTGGATTAGAGCCTTGAAATGCAAGGTTTGAGTGAGTTTTGATCCATATGGAGTCACATGTTTCTCATGACCACGACCTCTCATGATTTCCCTCCAAACTCCACTAATTCTTCCAATTCACATTCCCATTCACTTCCCTATAAATATATGACAATATTTAACTAATTTACACAAGCTTTGAGATCCAAATACACCCTGCCAAAGTGAATTTACAACTCAAAAATTTGAAATTCCATTTCACAGTTTCAAGCTCTCTCTTCACAATTTCATTAAACATTCATCATCCTCCATAAACATACAAACTCTCCAACACTTAAACCAAGCAAATCGAGCCATATTTTGAGTTTCAGAAGTTCACTTTCAGAGCTATTTTTGTGAGCCTGGTTCAGGTAGTTTTCTGAACCAAATCGTTCCAAATAAAAGCCTATTCTACTTTACTCATCCTTCTAATTCTTGTGCTTCTTACCATTTTTAAAATCATTGAGAATTGAGTGAGAAATCCCAACCTAAAGTGCTCTCAATTATTTTTGTTTTCTTCATTTTTCTCTTTTCTCACTTTATATAAATTTTTCACGAGCGTGAGGTTAGGATCATCTTGAAGAGACAAACCAAATGATATTAGTCTGAGCTTCTAACGTTTCTGTTTAAAGAATATCAGAAAATCTCACATGCATGGTGTCTGAAGGCTGAAGACGACCTACGTGTCGTTCTTCAACCAATGAACGCTGTACATTTGTTTTGTTTTCATTGGTTATTTGTTTTTTAATTCAACATGTTTTTGCTGAGGGTCCATGATATGCACAACGCGCTAGATCCTTTGGATATGTTTACTAATGCGTTTTGACTTTCATCCAATGGATCACATTTTATCTTTTTATTTTATTATAATATGATTTAAAAAATGATTTGGTGTGATTTCCAATAGTGACCATATCATGCACAGCGTGTCAGATCCTTTGGATCTGCTTATTAACATGTTTTGACAATGACCTGATGGTCCACATTTTTTTGGTTTTATTTTTATTTATTTGTTTTAAACTTCAAATATCCATAAAAAATTCATTTATGGTCCAAAAATTATGAAAACATTCACAAAAATATTTTGGAATATTATCTTTCTGATTTTTATTTTTTTACAATTTTATTTTTGGATTTGATATTTTTTATGATTTTTCACTTTCTTTTAATTGTTTTAATTGTTTAAAATCATTTTCTGATTGTTAAAAATTCTTAAAAAATAATGGAAGGGACCTTTGTTCCTTTGGCAATTTTTGATGACTTTTTTTTTATTTTTATTTCTGATTTTACTATTTGTTTACCATTTTTTTGGTTTGTTTTACTTATTTCTTTTATTTCTAAAAATGGTTTCTGATTTTAAAAAATTCTGAAAAATTTGTCAACATTTATTGAATCATATTTGACCTCTGACTATTTTTTAGGATTTTTATTTGGTATTTTAATATACTTTGTGTATTGTAGCGATAGAAATATTGAGACTAAGTCATGGGATTGACTTAACTCGCACAAATCAAAATCAAAATTGCCACAATGCTTTATTTTTTCCAAAGGAATGGGAAAAGAGAGAATAACCCAAAAAGAGGGGGGAAAGATTCTAGGTAAGGGGTTTGGTTATGTAAAGGGAAGGTATTAGCACCCTAAACATCTACGGTACTCCGCAGGAACCTCTTTATAAAATTTGTATATTTTGGCTACAAAATGTTGTATATAAAAAATAGATTGTGGCGATGAAAAAAGAAGTATTTTTTTATAATTTTTTCACCCGCCGCAGTTGCGAGCCTTTAGTGCCTACGTACCACCTTCCGTATAATAGGGGATCAGGGTACTCGTAGTTCTTCTTTTTATAAAATAAAAATAAAATACAACTGTGTTGGTTAATTTTAGGAGACAAAACGTCATTATGATTGTCCGTGTGGAAAACATACTTACTACCCACAATTATGAGAAAGGAGAATTTGAGTCATCTCAAAGTGGAGGATATGGCTTGGATTTTAAAATCAACAATGCCTCACTCAACACCCAAGTGGAAAATATCTCACTTCACTACATATTGTAGAAGTATAGTTGTTTGCATCACTACAAGGATTGACAAGAGTTTAATTTTTTGAGAAAATGTTTTTAAAGATAAAAGCCAAAATGGAAAAATAGTTTGAATGAGATTCATTGACTTTTAGTCTTCTCATAAAAAATGTCAAGGTATTGTTAAGTTGATTGAAATTTGATTAAGAAATAGTTTTTGAAAATACATGGACATAAGTCCAAGTTTACTAAGAAAGTGTTCAACTTTTAAAAACAAGAAGATTTTTCAAAAGGAGGGAGAAGATTTTTGAAATTAAAGAAGATTGGAGGAGATGAAAAGATTATCCTAAAGCATAAGGTAAAAGCTAAGGAGAAAGACCATCTAACCAAACAAGAAGCCAACACTTGAGATAATGAGTCAATGTAGAATTCCATCCTCTGGATTTGAAACTAAGCATAAAAATAATAAATCCCTTAAGAATACCAAGCTTCAAATTGTATAAAGTCTTTGCAAAAATTGGGCAGAGTAACGACTGTATACAGATTTATTCCCGATCACAGACAAAAGCATGTAATCACAATAACCTACACACAAAGAAAACAATCAAACAACCCAATTTCTTGAGGAAAACCCCCAAGAACTCCAGACAAAATAACAAAATAGTCCAAGAAGTCCATGTCTTCATAATGGCAAGGATGGTAACCAAATAGTCCAAGTAACATTAATGTTTTTTTTATGGTTTAAGTTGGTTATTAGGTATCTTCAAAAAGAAAATGAAAAGCTCAAGTGAGAAAAATAAAAAGACATAAAAGTAAATGCCCAAGTGATCAAAGATGAAAAATAACATGAAATGTAAATGCTAAAGTAAATGGTACATAAAGTAAAAGCATAAAATAAAAACATAAAATAAAGTCAATTGTTAGGAATTAGTGGTTAGTTGGATGACCATCTTGAAACTTGTATTTGGAACTCATTAGAGGATTGGTAGAACCAAAGCCTCTCAACAACAAGTTGAATTTGCTTTTTGCCAAGTATATCATCCATTTAAGAATCTCAAAGCAATACTTAATGATCAATGATGTTTAAGTGATCCACTTTGAACAAAATTGATGAAGTTCCATTAGAGGATTGGTAGACCCAAAGCCTCCTAACAATGGATCTCAAGGTTATTTGATCAAAGGGTTCAAATTAACATACTTGGGCTTGCAAACATAGGTTTGTACCACAAATGATCATTTTCTGAAAACAAGACAAAATTTAGCGCTATGTTAAGCAATCGTAAGTGGACTTATATATAAGTTGCACCTATTTTGAGGTCGGTCAATAGAAATCTATGCACTTCATGTTTTGAGACATGATATGAAAATCATGCTCCAATAACACTTGGTACAATAAGAATGGGATAAGATGAAGAGGGAAGGGGAAATGAATAAACAACATTTGAACAAAAAAGTTAACCAACCTATTATTAAAATCATTCATCAATTTTTATGGAGTTAAACTCGACATTCTGGATCAAATGATGTTAATAAAGTTCATGATCAAAATTTTAATCCAAGATTAGCCAGAATATAAACAAAAATAAAATTGCATTTAAAAATAAAAGAAAATGGTTTTTTAAAATGATTATAAAATGGAAATAAGAGAGAAAAATAACAATTATATTCAAATTAATCAAGAAAAAATAGGTAAGATCATAGAAAAATCAGGAATGAACTCAAATGTTTATATGAAATTTTTGGTAATATTTTAAAGTAGAAACTATTTTTAAATAAATTTAAATTTTTCAAATAATGGAAAAAAAATCAAAAATAGCAAAAATTAAGATAAAATTCAACAAAAAAAATCAGAAGGTCAAAAACAATGAAAATGAATTTTATTAAAAAATTCAGAATTAAAAAATGTCAGAAAGTATTTTCAAAACAATTAAAATAAAGAAAACAAGGAAAAATTTATAAAAAAAATACCAAATATCAAAATAAAAATATGAAAAATTATTAGTGAGAAATTCTGACTTGGTGAGAAATTCAGTTTCAAGTTGCCAAATTCAAATCAATGGCATTCTCAGCTCAAGGGATCTTAGGTCATGATTCTTGAAGCTTTAGAAAGAGGATGTTACAAGCTTTACAATGTGTAAAGAATGGGATCAAATGGATGTTTGATCTGAAATTTGTGATGAGTCAAAGTTGAGAAAAAGAGGTTGACTTTCCATACTTAGACAAATTCTAAGTTTTTCTTCAAAAAATGACTTATAATGTCTTGCATCCAAACATGGCTTTCCACTTGAAATTTTCTCTTGACAAAAAATATAGCACGAAGTAGGCCTCTTGAATGTCATTTTTAAACTTGAACCATTCAAAATCTCCAAAAATTGAGACAGTTATGACTTGTTGAAGTTGGCAAAAATTCAAGAAATGACCTATAATCTTTTGCATCCTTAGGGTATCTTCCATTCATTTTCAAGCTTTACACATAAAATAAAGGTTGAATTTCACATCTTTAAGATCATTGTTGAAAAAGAATGTGCTCAAGGAGATAAAAATTGATCAAGTTATGGTCATTTGAAGTCACATAAAGGAATTTGAGGATCCATCTGGAGGACTTGTAATCTTTCTTCATCATCAAGTTTCTTCCACACAAAATTTATTTGAAACTTTTGAAGTTATTTGTTAATAACCTTTTTAAGAGAAATATGTCTTTGTAATCATTCAAAAATAAGAAAAGATGAGCAAGATATACCCCTTTGAAGTTCAAAACCCTAGCTCCTAAAGCCATAAAATGTCTTGGGGATTCTTTGCAACTTTGACCAACCTTCTTTCACAAATACTTTTGTTATGTGATTATAAGTTATTGAGGATGATGAGGACTTGTGATCGTTGAAATTAAAGACTTGTGATCATTGAAATTAAAGACTTGTCCAATTGAGTCAAACTTCTTCAATCAACCCTTGTACTTTTGAACTAATTTTGACAACTTGAGGCATGATGAATCATGAAATGCTTTGTCATGATATTAATCCCAAACATCTTTAATCATGAGGCTAGAATCTCAAATGAAGATTTATTGAGGAAGGCATAGAAATGAACTCTTGAATCCATAAATCAATCTTGATGGGAACGTATTGTGCTTTTACTTACAACATCAACAATTGGGGAAAACACTCATTGTATTTATTAGTTAAAGGATAATCAATACAAAACATGGATGATCACAAAATAAAAGTCAAACTGCTTGGTTATTCCTCCTAGAGAAAAAGCTAAAGATAGGTAGAAAAACCAAAGTAATGTGATCTTGTTGTGATTAAATTGATAGGATGTGATGAAGGAATATTAGGGACAAAAATTGGGGTACAACAGCTTCCCTTATTTAAGTGTCTTCTATCCGGAGGTACTAAGATTAAAATATTCATGTCGACGCGATTGAAGATACTTAAATATAAAATAAGCCCTATTTTTTGCCCTAAGATATCATGCAATGCTTATGATTATGAATACAGATGAATAAATCTAAAGGGATGCAAGACACCACTGGGATGTAAAAAAAGTAAAAAGAGGAAACAAAAGGATAACTTGACCAAGAAAATAAATCACTGATGAAGAAAAGACAAGACTCTATTGGGGTAATTCCCAAGAGAGGATCTAAAGCAACATCAACTCAAAAATTGAGGAGAGAGAGTGAAGGATAATAGTGATCGATAGATAATTGCGAACTACCAACTCACTGAGGAGATAGAAAAAAAGTAACGTCGACCTCCTGGGGAAAGGAATGATAAGATAATACCAGCAAATTTCAAGATGTATTCAGTACTCATGATTGTAAACAAATGAATTTCTTCAGAATAATTGAATCTTCAATAACGAACTACGTTCCATAATGACAAGGCTACCATTCATTGGAAAATAACATTTCAAAAATGAACTACCTTTCATAATGACAAGGCTACCATCCATTGGAGTAACAGAATCCCAACAACGAACTACCTTCCATGATGACAAGGCTACCATCCATTGGAGTAACAAAATCTCAACAACGAACTACCTTCCATAATGACAAGGCTACCATCTATTGGAGTAAAAAAATCTCAATAATGAATTACCTTCTATAATGACAAGGTAACCATCCATTGGAATAGCAAAATGTCAACAACGAACTACCTTCTAAAATGACAAGGCTACCATCCATTAGAGTAACAAAATCTCAACGAACTACCTTCCATAATGAAAAGGATACCATCCATTGGAGTAATAAAATATTAACAACAAGCTACCTTCCATAATGACAAGGCTACCATCCATTGGAGTAACAAAATCTCAACAACGAACTACCTTCCATAATGACAAGGCTACCATCCATTGGAGTAACAAAATCTCAACAACAAAATACCTTCCATAATGACAAGGCTACCATCCATTGGAGTAACAAAATCTCAACAACAAACTACCTTCCATGATGACAAGGCTACCATCCATTGGAGTAACAAAATCTCAATAATAAACTACCTTCCGTAATGACAAGGCTACCATCCATTGGAGTAACAAAATCTCAACAATGAACTACCTTCCATAATGAAAAGGCTACCAACCATTGGAGTAACAACATCTCAACAACGAACTACCTTCCATAATGACAAGACTACCATCCATTGGAGTAACAAAATCTTAACAACGAACTACCTTCCATAATGACAAGGCTACCATCCATTAGAGTAAAAAAATATGAATCTTCTCTGGGAGCTATCAGATTCGCTGGGGGAATTATAGGTTACTCAAATAAAGAGGCCTGCTTCTTGCTGCTATGAGGAGGAATTGCAATAATGACTCCCTGGAGAAAGAAAATATGACTTCCTAAGGAAAGAACATGGAACTTCTGGAGAAATGCCAATATAATTCCTGTTGAGGAGATAAAATCCTCTCGTGCAAAATAAATGCACATTTCAAACTAAAGCTCAAAGCTTTAAGAAACCCAACTAATAATATTGTTGAGGGTGCCCATCCCAGCCAAAAATAAACCGGAATGAAGCAGTCAAACAAAAGACATCTCTTGAGAAATAAAATCAAGATGGAATCATAATTCTATCTGGGAAATGAGTTAAATAGGAAGGCTAAAGCCAAATTCTCCCATGAGGGATAACTCAGTGGAGAAATTGAAAGAATATACACTTTTTGCTTAATGTTTACATTCTAATGGAGAAAGAGTAACACAACTTTTGCAAAACAGGGTAAATACCAACCAGATATATATTTAAAAAATGCAAATGATCAATGATTATGCATGATGTTGGTATGAGAGTACGAATGTTATCGTGTATATGCTTGACAAAACAGACATATAACCCTGGGGATAAACATATGACAACCAAGTGGGTATCATCAATACTCGGCTAAATCACATTTAGGATGGAAATTCCATGAGATAGTAAGCACTAACTGAGGAAACAAACTCCTATTTCATAACTTTAATCCACTGGGAAAGAACAAGAAAATTAACACAAACATGGTGATATAACATCTTCCTCCAAGTTTCACCGGGGAATTACACAGATTTCAGCGAGGGAAACAAAATGTTCGAAGTTCACACTTCTTCCATGGTTGATTTCCTTCTGGAAAACAATATCACCTCATTGAGACATCAATTGGGGATGACATATTGACTTTATTGGGGAGGGTAATACCATATCTTAGGAGGGGACACCTAGATATATTCTTCAATACTGAGAGTGATAATTGCACCAACTTCTCTGGGGAGAAAGTACGAAAACCTCATGGGGACAACAATTTCAGAGAAATACATCATCTCAACTTCACCAGGGGAAATCAAGAAATCAAACACTACAGTAAGAGACTTATGGGGATTTTAAATCCAATCCAGCACTCGGCGGGAGAAAACCCAAAACGCTGATAACCATTTCAAAACATCTTCAATAAGACATTGCCTTAGGTCGACTGCCGAGCAAACAAATAATATGTCAGTACTACTGAAAGGAGATATTTCGCAAATGAGTCCAACTCAGCATGCATGGGGAGAAAATACTTTTATTTATGTGAGTGAAACCTTCACTAGGGAATTTTGGACAGAGCCATCATGCAAACCTTTGAGTTTATCCATCCTTGAAGTCACTAATTTTGTTCCCCTTGTATCATAAAATCTAGAGCAATAGGTAATTTGTAAATTCTTTTCAAAAATAATTTTTGTTATTTAATCTGTTTGCTTTGATCATTACTATCAGTAATAAATGAAAGCTGTATAAGCTGGAAAAAAATAAGAATTGCAAATAATTGGACAAAAGGCTCAAACTTTATTAATAGAATGGTAGTATGCAAATGGCAAAACTCCATAGATAATTACAAAGTTTGGAACATGGTAATATATATTTGGAAAAGATACATTTAAATACAATGACCATTATTCTCCCTAACAACTTTGAATTCCTGAGCCGAAACTTTGGTCGAAGGGTAGTAAGATCCAAGCAGATTGTTGCTCCATTGATCAAGTCTTGTCTAATACAGTTACTTTCTAGAAAATCCCTAACTTTTGCCTAGGTCTCCCTTGTGGGTTTTCGACCTACCAGGAAAATTTATTCTGTTTATGTCTCTAATTTTTTCCTAGACCGCCTTTTTGTGTTTTCGGCCTACCGAGACGCTCTTTTTTGCCTAAGCCGCCCTTTCGGATTTTCGTCTTAGCGAGTTGTTCTTTTATTTTTATAGGTGAAGTATTTCTTGAATCAGTGCACCGCCATAGAAGGCTTTCTTGACAACATATGGGCCTTCAAAATTGGGAGTCCACTTTCCCCTAGAATCTATGTTAAAAGACATGATCTTCTCCTTAATTAAATTCAACTGGTCAAACCTGTTCTGGACCCATTCAGCCTCTGACAACTTGGCTTCCATTATTACTCGCAATGAGGGAATTTCAACTTCAATGGGGAGCACTGCTTCCATGCCATATACAAGAGAGAACGAGGTTGCTCATGTTGAAGTGCGTACAGATGTTCGATATCCATGCAGAGCAAAAGGGAGAATTTCATGCCAATATTTATAAGTAACAACCATTTTCTGGATTATCTTCTTGATGTTCTTATTGGCCGCTTCAATAACTTCGTTCATCTTTGGTCTGTAGGAAGATGCATTATGGTAAATAATCTTAAATTCCTCACAAAGTTTAGACATCATTTTGTTATTCAAATTTGAGCCATTGTAAGTGATAATCCTTCTTGGCACACCATACTGACATATGAGGTTGTTCTTAATGAAGCGTATTACCACATGTTTAGTGACATTAGCATATGAAGTTTCCTCCACCCATTTGGTAAAATAATAAATTTCCACTAAGATAAAACGATACCCGTTTGACGCATTTGGTTCAATCATCCCGATCATGTCAATACCCCACATATAGAAAGGTCATGGGTAAGAAATAACATTGAGAAGTGTCGGAGGTACATGAATTTTATCAGCATAAATTTGGCATTTATGGCACTTAGAAAATTTATAACAGTCAGATTCCATTGTCAGTCAATAGTAACCTACCATAAGCATCTTTTTCGCCATTGAATGTCCACTGGAATGGGTACCAAATAAACCTTCATGAACCTCATGCATCAACGTGTCTGCTCTTGGGCGGTTCTACCATACGACTAGCTTGGGAAAATGCCCAGGCTCGGCCCGACCCAAATTTTTTTTAGTATTCATGTTTTTTTTAAATAAATAAAATTAAAATAAAAAGAAAAAATATTGGAACCTAGAATTGAAAAAACCTAAAGAAGGAAAGGATTATTGATAGCAGTCGTCACTGTTCTCTTTCCTTCTCTGTTCAATCTACGGTCGCCAACTTCTCTTACAGTTCTATAACATTCCTACAACAAGTAATGTAAAACTCTAACTTGATTATTAAATAGAATAGGTGTGTGTTTCTCTTTTTATATAATACAAATATATTACATGTGTTTGACTTCGTCTGTTAATCTATTTGATATATTTGTCACAACAAGAAATAAGGATCTAGAGATTACTAATAATATGCTGGTAAAGAATTAGATAAGCACGTATATAATTTCTCTTTTTGTAATTTTATTTCACTGGAAATTTGATAAATGTTCAATGTAAAAAGTTTAATTTGAGCCAGCAAACTAGTACAAAATGGAATTGACATATTTACAATTACAAATCAATTAGTGATTATGCTAGTTGCTATTTTTCAAATGAAACTTGTAGTAATAAGTCTATATATTATACTTGTTTAATTCCATGTTTGATTCTAATTTATTGATTATAGTTTAGGTTGTTTGATTAACCATGTACTAATTTATTTATTTATTTATTAGAGTTTAGGTTGTTTGATTAACCATGTACAATTACAAATACTAATTTATTTATTAGAGTTTTAAATTTTGTTTTATTTGTTTCAAGAGCATTGTTTATTCTTATTTGTTTTATTTGATTATTATTCTTTTAAACTTTTAAACTATAATTTTGTAATTATTTTATCTTTTGTTCAGAGATGAGGAGATTTTTGGTTGCTAGAGAAAATATTGAGAATATGAATGTTGTGCAACCAGAAGCCGAATTAGAACCACTGTCTAATATGGTTAATAAGTTTAATCCAAATGAGATTGTGTGTGGTCCAAGTCGTAGGAAATAAATTAATGAGTATGCTCTAGATATTCTAGACCAAGTGAGGAGGGTATATATATTGAAGGGTCCAATGCAACCAAATTTTCCAAGTTTTCCTCGTACTCCATTTGGGAGTATCAAAAGATTATTTAGTAAACCATGGAATAAGAATTATACATGGTTAGAATACAGTGAGATGAATAATGCACCTTATTTTTTCATTGCTTTCTCTTTAAACAACCCGGGAGGGCCGAGCACTTTGGTTTTGGAGTCTTCACTAAAAGCGGGTATAGATTTTGGAAGCATGCATCTCAAGGATTGAAATATCATGATTGTAGTCATAATAGTTCACACAAGTCATGTGTCAAGCACTACGATGATTATAATAATCAAACACAAAGTGTTACAAGTAAGTTTGTTAAAGCAACCAAGGATTCAGAAGAATTGTATAAGATTTGTTTGACTTGTTCTGTAGATTGTTCAAGATATCTCATAGCACAAGGCATGGCTTTCTGTGGACATGATGAATCCTCTACTTCTCTAAGTAAGGGTAATTTTAGAGAGATGGTGGATTGGGTAAAACTTCAGAATGAACAAGTGAGGGATGCTTTTGACCGTGGTGGAAAAAATTGCACAATGACTTCTGGTGACATTCAAAAGGAGCTTGCAACGTGTTGTGCACATGAAGTTACAAGGTGATTATTGAAGAAATTGGTGATAGATAATTC
Source organism: Vicia faba (assembly GCA_948472305.1). Taxonomy (NCBI): domain Eukaryota; kingdom Viridiplantae; phylum Streptophyta; class Magnoliopsida; order Fabales; family Fabaceae; genus Vicia; species Vicia faba. Next base: position 1,425,751,746 of record OX451735.1, on the reverse strand, counting down.
TCAGTGCTTATTGATGAGTCACATGATATATCCGTCAAATAGCAAATGGCAGTGATGTTGAGGTTAGTAGTTATATTTTCAAATTTTCATTACCTATTATTTTTTATGCCACCAAGTAAACTTATTGAATTTATTTTAGGTTTTTGAATGACAAATGGAATGTCGCAGAACAATTTATTGCTCTACATCATATCCAAGATACTACGTTAGAGTCATTAAAGAATGATCTTTATGGTATTCTTGATAAGTACATGTTATCGATTTCAAGGATATGAGGAAAAGGTTATGACGGAGCTTCAAATATGAGAGGTTAATTTGATGGTTTGAAAATAAAAATTCTAGATGAAAACACTTATGATTTCTATGTTCATTTCTATGCTCACCGTTTGCAATTAGTTGTTGTGTCTGTTGCTAGTAGTTGTTCATCTATTCATGATTTCTTTGAGTACATCTCCTTGATTGTTACCACAACAAGTGCATCTTGGGAGAGGCAGGATGCTTTGACGAAGGTATAACACCAAGATATTTTAAATAAACTTGAGAGTGGTGAGATATCTAGAGGAAAGGACTTGCACCAATCATCTAGTCTCACTAGACCCGAGGATACTAGATGGGGTTCACATAATACTATATTGATTCGTTTGGATCATATGTGGTCCTCCATGTTAAAGGTGCTTAGTATGGTTGATGAAGATAGATGTGGACCATCTCAAGAAGCAGGTTTGATAGAAAAATGGAGAGCTTGAAATTTTCTTTCATTTTTAAGTTAATGTTAAAGTTGTTTGGTATCACAAACGAGCTTTCAAATATCTTGCAAAGAAAAGATCTTAATAGTGTAATTGCCATGGAATTAGTTGATGATGTCAAAGCTAGGTTGGCCACAACGAGAGAGAGTGATTGGGTTAATTTATTTTCCGATGTCCAAGATTTTTGTGTTGCTAAAGGTATTCTGGTTCCAAATATGGATGGAGAAATACCGGTTCATGGTCGTTCAAGGGTATAAGGGAGGACGATCACTAATCTTCATCATTACCGTGACGATATTTCTTATGTTGCTATTGAAAAACTATGTGTGTAGATTGATCATCACTTTAGTGAAGGAAACAACATTATCCTTAATTACTTCTCATGTCTTGACCCCAAAAAATGTTTCTCCAAGTTTAATGTTGATAAGCTTGCTCGTCTTGCTGATATTTATCATGCAGACATTTCTGATGATGAACAGGGAACAATAAGGGATCAACTTGACACTTATGTTCTTTAAGTGAGAAGAAATTCTTCATTTTACACTTGTGAAGATGTTTAATGTTTGGCTATGAAGATGGTTCAAACTGAGAAACATTTGGTATTTTCATTCGTTTATAAATTTATTGAGTTAGCTTTGATATTACCGGTGTCGACAACATCCGTTGAAAGAGCTTTTTCAGCAATGAAAATCATCAAGTCTAAATTTCACAATAAGATCAACGATGTTTGGTTCAATGACTTGATGGTATGTTACACTGAGTGGGAGATATTCAAGTCACTTGATGATATTGATATTATTCTAACATTTACCGTAAGAAGTCTTGAAAAGGACATTTTCCTCGTGATTTTATTTAACCCGCTATTGTAAGGTTATGTTTATCTCTTTTATTTAAAACTATATTTTTGTTGACAAAATGACGAGTTTTTTTTTATTTTGATTGATAACTATTTATATATTATATACAATGTGAATTTGTGGTCTTTAATTTTTTGCCCAGGCTTTATAATTTTTCTGACTCTGCCACTGTGTATGCTTCGTGTCTATCCACACATCTGAGCAAGACCATGTCATGATTTCTTTTATAAAGTACATATTCATTAAGGAAAAAGTTGCCCGCCAAACTTATTAATGTCTTTCTATCCTTATTTGATGCACCAATTGGGTATTCCTGGGTTCGGAGAAAATACTTGATATCAAAATACCAAGGTTTTTCATCTACCACATCCTCTGTTGTAAACGCATGAGTCGGTCTATCCAAATGTTGTACCATAATACGAGGCACATCATTCCAAGTATTCGCTTGATACATAGAAGCCAGAGTTTCCAATGAATCCTCCATATGATTTTCATCTCTTGGAATATGATGGAATTCAACTTTGTTGAAGAAGGGTAATAGCATTCTAGCATAATCTTTGTATGGGATCAAGCCAGGGTGACGAGTATCCCATTATCCTTTAATCTGGTTAACTACCAATGTTGAATCACCATACACATCTAGAACCTTGATTCTAAGATCAATGGCCTCCTCGATACCCATAATGCAAGCCTCATACTCTACCATATTATTAGTATAATCAAATTTCAGTCTTCCAGTAAAAGGAATGTGTGATCCATTAAGAGTGATGATCACTACACCAATTCCTTTTCCGTAAGCATTCATTGCTCCATCAAAAACCATGCCCCAAAGAGATTCAGGATCTGGACCTTCTCTAGGAAACGATTCATCATAATCTTTCTCTTTCAAGAACATCACATCCTCATCAGGGAAATCAAACTTGACATATTGATAGTCATCTACCGGTTGGTGAGCAAGATAATCCGCCATCACACTTATTTTTATGGCCTTTTGAATGTGGTATTCAATGTCGTATTCTGACAATAACATTTTCCAGTGCGCGATTCTCCCTGTGAGAGCAGGATTTTCAAAGATATACTTAATTGGATCCATTTTGGAAATCAACCAAGTAGTATGATTCAACATATATTTTCGCAACCGCTTTTCCGCCCAGGCTAGAGCACAACATGTTTTTTCCAGCATACAATACCGCGACTCACAGTCAGTAAACTTCTTACTGAGGTAGTATGTGGCATATTCTTTCTTTCCTATTTCATCTTTTTGTCCCAAAATACAACCCATAGAACTATCCAGCACTGTTAGATACATGATCAACGGTCTTCGTTCAATGGGAGGGAGCAAGATAGGAGGTTCAAGCATACATTCTTTGATACTTTCAAATGCCCTTTGGATCTCATATGTCCATACATAACCTTGATCTTTATTTATAAATTTATATATCGGTTCACTTGTTACAATCATGGGGGAGATGAATCTGGAAATATAATTCAGACGTCCAAGGAAGCCTCTAACTTGCTTCTCAGTCCTTTGCGCATGCATTTCTTGGATCGCTTTGACCTTATCTGGGTCAACTTTAATCCCTTTCTGGATGAAAATAAAACCCAACAACTTCCCTGATCAGACACAGAAGGTACATTTATTTGGATTCAAGCAGAGATGGTACTTCCTCAAATGTTGAAACAACTTCAACAAAACTTCCACATGCCCTTCTTCGGTCTGTGATTTGATAATCATGTCATCAACATATACCTCAATTTCTTTGTGCATCAGATCATGGAATAGGGTTGTCATAGCCCTCTGGTACGTTGCACCAGCATTTTTCAACCCGAAGGGCATCACTCTGTAACAGAATATTCCCCAAGGTGTGATAAACGTTGTTTTTTCCATGTCCCCAGGAGCCATTCTTATTTGATTATATCCGGAAAATACGTCAATGAACAAGAATACTTTAAATTTTGTTGTGCTATCAACTAGCATATCAATATGCGACAATGGTAAATCATCTTTCGGACTAGCTTTATTTAGATCTTTGTAATCTACGCACATGCAGACTTTTCCATCTTTCTTTTGTACAGGCACAATGTTGGCTATCCATTGAGGATTCACTGATGTCACAAGAAAACCGATATTAATTTGCTTTAAGACTTCTTCTTTGATTTTACTGCCATATCAGGGTGAGTTCTTCTCAACTTCTGCTTGACGGGCGGGCACTTTGTCTTCAAAGGCAAATGATGCTCCACAATATCAGTATCTAGACCCGACATATCTTGGTAATACCAAGCAAAAATGTCCACATACTCTTTTGATAGCTCAATTAACCCGCTCTTCACATCAGGATGCAACGATTCTCTAATCTTGACTTCCTTTGGCTCTTCTTCTGAACCCAAATTGAATGTTTCCAATGACTCTTTATACGGCTGAATGACATTTTCCTCGTGCTCGAGCAACCGTGAAACTTCTTCTGGAATCTCATCATATTCTTCTTCTTCCATCCCAAACATAGGATATTCAAAGTTGGGAGAGGGTGCAGGGTTATTGTATTGAACATGTTTATTAATTAGTCTGCACATGTGGTTTGTGATTGCTTTTGGAAACTGACACATATATCTAGTGATTATGTAGATTTATTTTCAATTATTATTTTATTCAAAAGGTTTTTTTTATTATTACCATTTTCCATGAAAAAGAAGAAAAATCAAAGACACAATTTTGAGAATCAAAGACAACTTTTATTTATGGTTTTAATGATCAAAGCAAACAGATAAGCCCATACAATATTAACTTTCATCTTGGACAGAATGAAATCTTTTTGCAAAGAAAAAACAAATTACTTTGAGACATGGATGCAAGACGGAACATCATAAGTGACCCAGTTCTGGATTCTGACTCCAGGCATCACATGACTCGACATTTCCTTATCTTCGTCATCATCCTCAATAGCATTAACTCCAGAAACAGTTGGATGAAGGCAGCCTCCGCTATGGAAAACATTATGATAGATGCTCATAGTAGACTTTGGCTTCAAACCCTCTCCTTTTCCATTCTTCGTAGAGAATCCTAAACCAGCCATGTTCTTGTTCACTGGAGGATCGACGACCTGTCACCATACTTTACTCGGACCATTGCGCACAACCTATTCAGCTTCTTTGAATGAAGCCATAGAATTTTCATTCCCTCTTACGTTATCAACAGATAGAGCCTGGAAATGCGTCCCAACAGTAGCTTCATCTTCCTCCATGACACCGAAAGATGATAAATGAGATATTAGTAATGCTTGCTATCCATTTATAATAACCATTTTGTCTTCGCGCACGAACTTCTTCTTTTGGTGCAGAGTGGAAGTGACAACCCCTGCTTCGTGTATCCATGGTTTTCCCAATAGACAATTGTATGTTGGTATAATATCCATGACTTGGAAAGTAATCTGGAACACATGCGGGCCTATGTGAATAGGCAGATCGACCTCCCTAATAACTGACTTCCTTGATCCATCGAAAGCTTTGACAATAATACCACTTGGGCGCATATGAGCCCCTTTATATTTCAACTTCATCAGCGTACTCCTTGGTATCACATTCAAGGCGGATCCATTATTAATCAGCATATTTGATAATGAATCGCTTTTACAGTTCATGGATATATGGAGAGCTAAATTGTGATTCCTCCCCTCGTCAGGAAATTCATCATTGCAAAAGCTTAGGTTATTACATGATGTAATTACCCACCACACTGCTGAATTAATCTAGTGGCATGTCATACTCCACGAAGGCCTGGTGCAACACCCTCATTAAAGATTCTCTATGGGCAGTAGAATTCATCAACAATGCCAAGATATATATCTTTGAAGGAGTCTGCAACAACTGATCCATAATTTCGTAGTCGCTCATTTTGATTATCTTCAAAATATCATCTACGTCCTTCTCCAGGGTTGTACCACTGAATTCCCCTGCAACCTTCTTATCTTCAACACTTTCCATAACCTTCTTACTAGTATTATCATTTCCTATAACAACTAGTGCAAATACACGACCGCTTCGGGTCACTCTACTAGTCTCATCAATATTTCCAACACTAGACAAAGGCTGGATGGGAAATTCCACACCATCCTCTAAAATTTTACCATTATACTTGTACGATACAGCTTTGTCTGATTTGTAAGAAACGGGCCCTGGCAAGCAAATCACCACAGGGGCAACAACTGGCTTGCTACAATATTCAATTTCAACAGGGGAAGAATCACTGAAACACGACACAATCACATTCACACCTTCTTCAAAAAAAATTGACATCAAAGAATCATCATCAAAGAACATACCCTCATCTGAGGAGAAGAATTCATCCGCGGAAGCATATTCATCATCTGATTCTTCCTAAACTAGGAAAACCTCAATTTCATTAACCTCATGGTAATCATCTCTTTGGCCTGAAACCTTGATAGTTACATTATCCAATAACATCTGAATGCCTTTTCTTACAATTGAACATCCTTGGGAATCCCTACAACAAACCCGACAAGATCTATAATGGTGCTTTACCTGACATACCATGTGGCAGAAAGTAGCATGCAATTGTACGAGATCATCATTCATATGTTCCAAATCAAAGATCCTAAATTCTCCAGGACATCCAAAGGCCATGTTGACTTCCTCCTCATACTCTTCCTTAGGCCTGAATATATGGATGATGCCCTCATCCATCATCTTCTGCAAATCAGCCTTTATCTCATCGCAACCTTGTACGTTAGTACTACAGATACCACAACCAGCATGGTCATGAGTATAATAACTAAACTCGCAAAGGTCTACATGCATCTTTACCAAGTCTCCTCTGACCAAGTTGATATCATAAATGCGAAAGTCCCCTGGACAACCAGCAACCATGTTAACAGCATTCGCTCCTCCATGCTTTGGGAGAGCATTATCTTTTACATTATGACTGACATCTTTTAAGGATAAAAGGCAAGATCTAACCATTTTCTATACTTCAGACATTAGAGGATAACAATTTTCTACAATATGCCCAGGTGCACCCTGATGAAAAGCATACGCCTGATCTGCCTTGTAATACCAAGGTAAAGGGGATGGTATAGCAGGAAGTGGCCTAGTCTGGACCAACATTTTCTGGATCAATGTTGGGACTAGCTATGCATATCTCATAGGGATAGAGTCAAAAGGATCTCTCCTCTGATTTTGTCCTTGACTTCCCTGAGGGGCTGGTATTTGATAAGCAACAGTAGTCGGAGCCGCATTTACAACTGGAGTTACCGAGGAAACCTATTGATGGAGCTGATGATTTCTTCTAGAGGGATTAACCCTTATTTCTTAAATAACAACATTTATCTCTCCCTTTTTCTTCTTAACAAATCCATATGATGGCTTCTTCACATTGCTAGAACCTTCACTTTTTTTCAGACGACCTTCTCTTATAACCTCTTCCAAACGGAGGCCCATTCCCACCATTTCAGTAAATTCATTGGGCGCACTCGCCACCATTCTCTCATAGTAGAATGCACCTAGTGTCTTCAGGAAAATCTTTGTCATCTATTTTTCTTCCATTGGAGGAATCACTTGGGCAGCTACCTCACGCCATCTTTGTGCATATTCCTTAAATGATTCTTTGTCCTTCTGGACCATGGACCTTAGTTGATCACGGTCGGGCGCCATGTCCATATTGTATTTGTATTGTCTGATAAATGCTTCCCCCAAGTCATTAAAAGAATGAATAATGGCACTGTCTAGGCTCACATACCACTTCAATGTTGCACTAGTTAAACTATCTTGAAAGAAATGAATCAACAGGCATTGATCATCTGTATGAGTAGACATTCTTCTTACATATATCACCAAGTGAGAACAAGGATAATTTTTCCCTTTTACTTTTCGAACTCCGGTACTTTCAATCAGGTATTTTCACATTTGGCACCAAACACATATCATTCACATTCTGCCCAAACAGCTCTTTTCCTCTGAGGGCCTTCAACTTTTTCTGCATTTTATCAAATTGTTCTTGAAAATTGTTCATTCGATCACAGAAACCCAAGCTTTCACTTGGTGGAGCAATAGGACAATACACATCAACATTAGCAATTGGGACCACATTCACCGAGGGAGGTGGAGTATAGTGAACCTCGTTTCTAGAAGTATGAGTAATGAGCACGACAGGAGGTGCGGGAGCAGCAGTTGTCTGAGTTAGCGGAGAAATATGAGGATTTTGATAGAAACCTTATGGCATAATGTTCTCTGGCATTCTCCAAGGATATCCCGGAGGCATATGGTTTTGAAAAGCAGCTGGAGTAGAAGAAATAGAAACAGTCAGAGCTTTAGTAGTATCCCGGTGGTTGATTCTGAGAAGCTACCAAATATTCCATAAGAGCAGTAAGATTGGTCATACCGGCCTTCAGAGCAGAAACTTCCTCGCGTAGCTCGTGATTCTCTTGTTCTAGGTTATCCATCTTCCTTCTGAAATTAGCTTGGGTATTGTACTGGTGAGACAGCTTGCTGAACAAAGTAAAGGAACTCAGTAAGACACCTGGACATGCACAAAAAATGCAAGAAGTATGTACAATATAATGTATGATATACAAGTCACATGATTTATTTTATTATTATTTCAAGGGACTTAAAGATTTATAAATAATTTTCAACTATCAAAGTAATAAAACATTTGAAATACTGAAATGTTTTATTATAATAACTTCAAAATGGATTAAAAGTTTCAATAATTCTAAGTACAAAATGAAAATAAAGTCTAAAACCTTAAGAAACAAAGTTGATGGAGATCACTCTACACGTTAACGCTTCCCTGTAAGTCTGACAATCTGAGCTTTCAACCTCTGGTTTTCTTCTGCATATCTGGTGGCAACCTCCTTCCAATTATCTGAATCAGGAAGTGAGCAACTAGGGCCTGATTAAGGATTAGGGGAAAATAAATCCCCTTGCCTCTCCATCGTCTCTACATCCCGAATCTCAAGAATATCAATCAAGTCGTCTTTCTCCTTTATGTCTTCTCGGTAGGAAAACTCTAGAGTCTGGAACTTTTTCTTTCAAGCTTCCTTTTCCTACTGCATCCTGACTAAAATAAGTTGTAGCTCTTCCACATCATCCAATAGGGTAGGAGTGGTCTTCACAAACATATTAGGAATAGGTTCTTCCCGAGAACACGACATCTTCAACTGAATAACTCTCGCTTGTACCCACTGAAGATATGGCTCCAAAGAAATAGCCCCCTAGGTCCCAAGTCCTTCCTACTCTTCCTGTGAATGTGACACCAAGCCTTTGCAATATGCTCCCTAGATTCCTTATGGTATTCTCCATCTTTCAGGAAGAAACTACTCAAATGAATACTATTTGGCTTATCCCTCACCGGATATCCAAGCTGTCGTCGTGCAAGAACATGGTTGTAGTTAATTCCTCCCTTTTTACCAAGAAAAGGTTCATTGGGGAAACTACCACAACTATCAGCCATCTCTACACCACGATAAGCCTGATGATACCAAACGATATCTGAATGAGTAAGTTCCATGACCTTTAGAGCCCAATGAGGTTCCTTCTGGACATCCCAAAAAGCATCAGATCGAGGCAAATGAGAATTAAACCACTGATACAACAGAGGCATGCAACAGATGATCATCCCTCCATGATAAGAATCCCTAAGATGAATAGAGTAATAAGAATCACCATACAATGTAGGAACTGGGTTTCCAATCATAAAGATCCTGATGGAATTTATATCAATAAATTTGTCTATGTTAGGAAATAAGAACAACCCGTAAGCAAGTAGAGCCAAAATGGCCTCAAAAGCAATCGTACTCTTCATCCTAGCAAAGTAGCAAGCTTTCTCCAATAAGAACTGAGCTGGTAATCCTCTAATCCCTCCTTTAGTAGTCATGTGGGTTTCAACCTCAGACTTCCCCAAATGGATCAAAGCAGAAATCTCATGTGATTTTGGCTCACCCTCCAAACCAGTAAAAGGAACACGATCGGTAATGGGCAAACCCAGCAGATAAGAATACTCTTCTAATGTAGGCATCAATTGATAGTTAGGGAAAGTAAAGTATCGATACATCGGATCATAGAATTGGAACAAGGTCGAGAGAATAACCTCCTTCATCCTGAGCTTCATGAGAGAAATAATGGACCCATACTTCCTCTGAAAATCTGTAGAACACTCAATCTTGGGAATCAGACTTATCAACTCATTTATCTTGGGATCTTTGAAACTATACTTCCCGGTCTTTCTTTTTCTAGAATCCATAGTTAAAATGTACTTGATATATTCACAAATAGTCAACTTTTAAGTCCCTCGAAATAAAATTTCTTTAAGAGATGCTCATGGATGCATGAATACATGATGCAACAATCACACACAAAATCACAAACATAGGGTTCATAGGTTCAATGTCACGAGCATGAGGTCGAAGGTACTACCCATAAGGTGTGGTCTAAAATTTATCACCTGTCAAACAAGGTTCAAGAGGTTCCCAGAGTCTACATCCTTCCTTCGGATATTACCAACTTCCTGATTAACTCGATAATTAGTAACATTCTCAAGAAAAACTCGCCCAAGCATAGTATCGCGTGACAACTATTTCTGGATTACTCCGTCATAGCTTCCGCACTACACCTAAAACGACAATATGGGTTAGGTATTCTACGGTCCTCAGATTCAGCAGGCTCCCAGGTCGAAAGCAACTCGTCTTCCAGATTACTCGTTAAACGACAATGAAGTCAAAGGGGCCTCCACTGAGTGGGGGATCTCAGGTCTCCTTTTTGGGATTACTCCCTCAAAGTTTACATGACTATACGACACATCCTATCTTAAGTTTTCCCAAGTATGGGTATAGGACATATGAGAAATCACCAAGCACCCTGAAAACCAAGAAAATCCAGACAAACATATATACAACATATAATATATAACACATAATAGCACATATATAGATATAAACAAAGATAAGTTCAACCCACTTAGGTATGGACCAATAATAGGTCAATCTTTCCCCAGTGAAGTCGCCATTTTTTCGTAGTGGTAGAAATGTTGAGACTAAGCCATTAGATTGACTTAACCCGCACAGATCAAAATAAAAATCGCCACCGCGCTTTATTGTTTCCAGAGGAATGGGAAAAGAGCGAATAACCAAAAAAGAGGGGGGAGAGATTCTAGGTAAGGGGGTTGGTTATGCAAAGGGAAGGTATTAGCACCTTAAACATCTACTGTAGTCTGCAGGAACCTCTTTGTAAAATCTATATATTTTGGCTATGAAATGTTGTATATAAAAAATAGATTATGGTGATGAGAAAAGAAGTATTTTTTTAAATTTTTGTACTCGTTGTGGTTGTGAACCTTTAGTGCCTACGTACCACCTTTCTTGCAATAGGGGATCAGGGTACTCATAGTTCCTCATTTTTAAAAAATAAATAAAACACAAGTGTGTTGGTTAATTTTAGGAGACAAGATGTCATTGTCATTGCTTGTGTGGAAACATACTTACTACCCACAATTATGAGAAAGGAGAATTTGCTTCATCTCAAAGTGGAGGATATGGCTTATATTTTGAAATCAATAATGCCTCACTCAACACCCAAGTGGAAAATATCTCACTTCACTACATATTGTAGAAGTATAGTTGTTTGCATCACTACAAGGATTGGCAAGATTCTATTTTTTTGAGAAAAAGTTTTTAAAGATAAAAGCCAAAGTGGCAAAATAGTTTGAATGAGATTCATTAACTTTTAGTATTCTCACAAAAAATGTCAAGGTATTGTTAAGTTGATTGAAATTTGATTAAGAAATAATTTTTGAAAATACATGGACTAAAGACCAAGTTTATTATGAAAGTGTCCAAGTTTTAAAAACAAGTAGATTTTTTAAAAGGAGGGAAAATATTTTTGAAATTAAAGAAGATGAGAGGAGATGAAAAGACTATCCTAAAGCATAAGGTAAAAGCTAAGGAGAAAGACCATCTAACCAAACAAGAAGCCAACACTTGACATAATGAGTCAATGTAGAATTCCATCCTTTGGATTTGAAACCAGGAAAAAAAATAATAAATCCCTTAAGAATACCAAGCTTCAATTTGTATTAAGTCTTCAAAAAAATTAGGCAGAGTAACGGCTGTATACAGATGAATTCACGATCACAGACAAAAGCATGTAATCACAATAACCTGCACAGAAAGAAAACAAATAAACAACCCAATTTATTGAGGCAAAACCCCAAGAACTCCAGACAAAATAACAGTTGAAGTCACAAGGTCTCATGAAAGGTCAAAGCATCTAATCCTAAGTCCAACAAGTCCATGTCTCCATAATGCCAAGGATGTTAACTGAATATTCCAAGTAACATTAAATTTTTTATGGTGTAAGATGGTTATTAGGCATCTTCAAAAAGAAAATGAAAAGCTCATGTGAGCAAAATAAAAAGACATAAAAGTAAATGCCCCAGTGAGCAAAGATGAAAAATAACATGAAATGTAAATGCTAAAGTAAATGGTACATAAAGTAAAAGCATAAAATAAAAACATAAAATAAAGTCAATTGTTAGGAATTATTGGTTAGTTGGATGACCATCTTGAAACTTGCATTTGGAAATCATTAGAGGATTGGTAGAACCAAAGCCTCTCAAAAACAAGTTGCATTTTTTTTTGCCAAGTATATCATCCATTTAAGAATCTAAAAGTAATACTTAATGATCATTGATTTTTAAGTGATCCACTTTGACCAAAATTGATGAAGTTCCATTAGAGGATTGGCAGAACCAAAGCCTCCTAATAATGGATTTCAAGGTTATTGGATCAAAGGGTTCAAATTAACATAATTGGGCTTGCAAACATAGGTTTGGGCCACGAATGATCATTTTCTCAAATCGGGACAAAATTTAGCGCTATGTTAAGCAATCGTAAATGGACTTATATAGAAGTCGCACCTATTTTGAGACCGGTCAATAGCAATCTATGCACTTCATGTTTTGAGACATGATATATAAATCTTGCTCTAATAACACTTGGTACAATCAGAATGGGATAAAATGAAGAGGGAAGGGGAAACGAATAAACAACATTTGAACCAAAAAGTTAATCAAACTATTGTTAAAATCATTCATCCATTGTTATGGAGTTAAACTCGGCACTATGGATCCAATGTTGTTATTAAAGTTCATGATCAAAATTTTAATCCAATATCAGCCAGAATATACACAAAAATAAAATTGCATTTAAAAATAAAAGAAAATGGTATTTTTAAAATGATTATAAAATGGAAATAAGAGAGAAAAATAGAAACTATATTCAAACTAATCAAGAAAAAATAAATAAGATCATAGAAAAATCAGGAATGAACTCAAATATTTATATGAAATTATTGGTAATTTTTTAAAGTCGGAAACTATTTTTAAATTAATTTAAATTGTTCAAATAATGAGGAAAAAAAGATCAAAAATATCTAAAATTAAGATAAAATTCCACAGAAAAAATTAGAAGCTCAGAAACAATGAAAATGATTTTTGTGAAAAAATTCAGAATTAAAAAATGTCAGAAAGTATTTTTAAAACAATTAAAATAAAGAAAACAAGGAAAAATTATAAAAAATACCAAATTTCAAAATAAAAATATGAAAATATATTCATACAGTCAGAAATAATTCATAGTATTTTTGTATTTTTTTTTCATAATAATTGGATAAAAAATAAAAAAGTTATGAATTTTTTAAATTTAAAACTATTAAAATATAAAATCAGAAAATAAAAATAAAACTAAAAAGATGTGTACCATCAGATCATAGTCAAAATGTGTTAGTAAGTTGGTCAAGTGGACCAGACGCCTTGTGCTTGATATGGACCTTATTTGAAAATGCATTAGATCAGAAAAAGGGAAACCAATAAAATTAAACAATTGGCGTGCTATCATTGGTTGAGACGAGATATGTCATCGTCTTCAACCTTCATACGCCCTACAATGGAGATTTCATGAGTTTCTTCAAATGGAAAATTTATAATCCCAGACTAGTATCATTGGATTCGTCTCCTCAAGACGATTCTAACACCACCATCGCGCCAAATTTATATAAAGTGTGCAAGGAGATATGGATCAAAAACTCAGAAAATAGTGAGCACCTTTCAGTTGAGATTTCTCTCTCAATTCTTAATGGATTTAAAAATTGTTAGAAGCACAATAATCAGGAGAAGAGGTAGAGTAAGTTAGTGCTTTACTTTGATCCAAATGGTGGAGAATTCTACCTGTTTTAAGTTCAAGAATAAAGCTCTGAAACTGGACTTATGTAGCTTGAATTATGGCTTGTTCTACTTGGTTTAGTTATTGAAGAGATTGTATGATGATGAAGGATGATGAATATGCAAAGAATTTTGGAGGAAAAAGCTTAAACCTCATAAACTGATTTAAAAAATTTTAAGTTCGTGTGAGGTTTTGACAAGGTGCATTTGGCTCTCAATGCTTGAGGAAATGAATGGAATAAGGTCTTCTATTTATAGGAAAATGAATAGCAATGAAAATTAGAAGAAATAAAGAAGTTTGGATGGAAATTCAGTGGAGTTCAAGCACGAGTGAAATGTGACTTCATTTTCATCAAAACTCATCCAATCTTTGTGTTTTGAAACGTTAAACACCTTTGGGAAGTTTATTAATCAAGTTTAAATCAAAAACACACACAAATCTTGTGTTTAAAAGCCACATTATGGATTTAAAAATTCTGACTTAGTGAGAAATTCAGTTTCAAGTTGCCAAATTCAAATCAATGGCATTCTCAGCTCAAGGGGTTTTAGGTCATGATTCTTGAAGCTTTAGAAAGAGGAGGTTACAAGCTTTATAATGTGCAAAGAATGGGATCAAATGGATGTTTGAGCTGAAATTTGTGATGAGTCAAAGTTGAGAAAAAGAGGTTGACTTTCCATACTTAGAAATTTTCTAAGTTTTTCTTCAAAAAATGACTTATAATGTCTTGCATCCAAACATGGCTTTCCACTTGAAATTCTCTCTTCACAAAAAAATGGCGTTAAGTAGGCCTCTTAAATGGAATTTTGAAACTTGAACCATTCAAAATCTACAAAAATTGAGAGAGTTATGACTTGTTGAAGTTGGCAAAAATTCAAGAAATGACCTATAAACTTTTGCATCCTTAGGGCATCTTCCATTCATTTTAAAGCTTTGCACATAAAATAAAAGTTTAATTTAACATCTTCAAGATCATTATAGAAAAATAATGGGCTAAAGGTGATAAAAATTGATCAAGTTATGGTCATTTGAAGTCTCATAAAGGAATTTGAGGGTCCGTCTTGAGGACTTGTAATCTTTCTTCATCATCAATTTTCTTCCACACAAAATTTCTTTGCAAATTTTGAATTGATTTGTTAATAACCCTTTGAAGATAAATATGTCTTTGGAATCATTCAAAAATATCAAAATATGAGCAAGATATGCCCCTTTGAAGTTCAAAACCCTAGCTCCTAAAGCCAGAAAATGTCTTGGGGAATCTTTGAAACTTTGACCAACCTTCTTGCACAAATACTTTTGTTATGTGATTATAAGTTATTAAGGATGATGAGGAGAAACTATTACAAACCAAAATCACTTCCCCATATTGAGAACTGAAGGAGATATGCACTTGTGATAATTGAAATCAAATAATTGTCCAATTGAGTCAAAAAATTTCAATCAACCCTTGTACTTTTGAACTAATTTTGACAACTTGAGGCATGATGAATCATGAAATACTTTGTCATTATATTACTTCCAAACATATTTAATGATGAGGCTTGAATCTCAATGAAGCTTTGTTGAGGAAGGCATATAAATGAACTCTTGAATCCATAGATCAATCTTAATGGGAATTGTGATACGGTGGGAGAACTGACTAGTTTTTTGCGTTCGTATTCGCACTTGTGCGGTTGAGCAAGAGTCGCCACCGACTTTTTGTTTTATCCTAAAGGAAAGGTTAAAAAAGCACAGCAAAAACCTTTTGAGATATTTTCTTGGGTTCGGGGGGTAGATTATGAAAAGGGAAGGTATTAGCACCCTTTTCATCCATGCTTATCCATGGGCTCTTAGTTACTTGGTTTTTTAGATCACTTGCCTTGTTTTTCGATTGCTTGAAAATGGTGTGCGTGTGGGTGCTTTTTGAAAATATTTTGGAAGAAGATGCCTTGTCTTAGGCAACTAATGTATTTGACTCGTGATTGAGTGTTTTACAAAAGTGTGGATCTTTTCGAAAAGATGTTTCAAATGTTTTTGAGAGTTTGTTTTGAAAGTGTTGTGGATTGTGGTTTTTGAAAAGAAGGCAAGTGTTTTTGCAAATTGATCTCAAGTAACTAAGAGTTTTGTCTACCCTATTGTACTCAAAGGTTTTTGTTATGTTTTAACCCCTTTTAACAATTTTGTTCCACCATTGAATTTGGTGGACAATCTTGCGTTTAGGAAGTTTATTCGGGACGGGCGCGGGTCATCGTATGGACCATGAATGCAATGATGCCAAGTGTCTTTGGCAATTTGCTTTGAAGGGACTATGATCATTCCGTTTAGGCAACATTCGAAAGCGTCATCGAGGGACTTATGATCATTTGATTTTGTTTAGCCAAAGATACTCGACGTGCAAGCATGGCCCATTTTGGAAGGCAACATGGGGGATTACCCTAGAGGGTGCAAGTGTGATTGTGTATTGATTACATGTATTTGTCTTGTATTAAGTTATCTAGCGTTTGATTTTATGTACATGCAAACCCTAGGTCTAACCATGGTATAATTGGAAAACTGTAAATTGCGGAATGTAAAATCTACGCTATTACAAAATAGTATCCGGGAGTGGGGGTACAAGTGTATGAATGGGGATGAGACTTATAGTATCCAATAAGTTACAACCAAATCGAATTCGCAATCAAATGTAAATATCGAATATACAGATATAAGATAAACAAATGTGTATAGGGTAATGTGAATGGATTGTGTAAGTGTAAGTATGAGACGTATATGTATTGTGTGTAATTATTTACAGGTGCAGAATGTGAAATTAATGCGAGATTAGGGTTTTTGACCTAAAGAAATGTTTACTTAGTCTTGTATTTTGTATTTAGATATGTACAATATTTTAAATTAAATGCTCAAGTTTTAATTTAAATTGTGAATAAAATATATCATGGTTTATTATGTACAAAAAGTGTGTTAATTAAGAGAATTGAATTTTGTATAAAAAAGAGTGTATTTTTTATATTGTTATGTACAAAATATATTTTAAGAAATTTAAATTATGCAAGAAAATGTATATTTACTTTAGTATGTACAAAATATATTTTAATTAAAAGAATAGAAAAGGGTACTTTCAATTTTAATTATGTGAAAAAAGAAAAAGTATTTTATTATTTATATACAAATATATACTTAAAAGAAAAAAAAGATATTTTCAATTTTAACTATATGATAAAAATGTATGACATGTACCAATTATATTTAAATTAAAAAATTATGTACAATGTATATTTCAATTATATATCAAGAAATAAATTATGTATGCTAAAAAGAAATGCATTTTAATTGTCTATTAAAAAAATGTTTTCAAGTTAATTGAATTAAGTATATATAAAAAAGGTGTTTTAAATATATTGTAAATATTAAAGAATGTAAAAAATGTATTTTGTATTAAAATGATTTTGTAAAGAAAAAAATGTTTATATAGTATAAAGAAAAAAAGGTTAGTGTTTAAGTTTTGTTGTGAAGGAAGTAATTTAGTGGGCTTAGGCGGATATTTACAACGGGTCAGGCCCATGGATTGTTTGGAGCAACATTTTTAGGGTTAGGGAATGTTATTCAGTTTGGGAACATGCTTAGGGTTTGGGACGGCGCCGTTCGTGTTCGTTCAACGTTCTTTCCATCTTCGTCTTCCCGAGCGACTCTTCCATCCGGCCACCAGTGTCACCCTCAAACCTCTCTTCCCTCCATGGCATGAACTCAGCGTCCTCTTGATACAAGGTTTGTTTCAACGTTTAGGTTCTTATCTCTTTTTTTTTACGAATTTGCGTGTGTTGCTTTAATTTGAGTTTTGATTCTTAAATTTGTACTATTATGAGGTGGTGAAGAAGAAAAGGGGAGAAGATTGGCTACCTTCGTTCTTGGGAGATGGAGGAGAGGCGGAGTGGAGGCGCTGAGGACGGCCGGTGGGTGGAGAACGCAGTGCTGTGACGAACTTATCTTTGCAAGGTCTCCTGGTACTTCTGTATTAACCCTCTTGCTTAGGTTTTATGATGTGTTCTGAAAACCCTATCCTGAAATAGATTCATTTCTTTATCTTTTTTCTTCTACTACGTGTCGCCTTTGAGCATTTGTATGCCTTTGAATCGTTGCCTTGCCTATGATGAAGCTTGCTTCTGAGGCTCTTGAATTGCCTTCTGAGATTGATGCCCTTGGAATGTATTTTGCCTGTGATGAAAAGCTTATGAGTTCACCTCTTTCCTCTTCTCTACTACTCACGTTGCCTTTGGATGAACTTTCTCTCTTCTTCTTGAACACTGTATAATTGTTGCCACTGTACGCTTGTTTATGTTGCCCTGTGATGTTTATACTGAGGGCCTAGTGTTGAGTTGCCATGAACTTTGTTCTCTTCTTCTGACTTTCTTCTGATTTTGCCCCTTGAATGATCGTCGAGTTGGATGCCTTCTGAGATGTTTTATTGCCTATGATGAAGGGATTCTGAGGCTTAGGAGTTGGTTTGAATGCTTGGATATGTTTGAGGGATTATGTTGGTTATTTCTTCTGCAGGTTTGACATATACTAGTTCATGTTTTTGACTGGTACATGGCTTGAGTTCTGGTTTGACAGTACGGTGGTGTTTTGGGTTTAAGGTTAGGCTTCAGCAGGTTTATGAGGTTTTCTTGGTGGTTAAGGCTTGACAGCAGGTTCTGGTTAGGCTTGGCTTAACAGAGTTTTGGTTGTTAGGCAGTATGGTCAGGTTTTTGGGGTATTAGCAGGTTTGATTGTTGTATTTTGGTAAGGCTGATTCAGGTTCACAGTTTTGAATCTTAGAGGCTTTAGTTCAGCAGGTTTTAGTCTTTTGGTGATTTTGTGAGGTTTCAGGCCTTGTATATATTTTTTCTCTCTGTGTTCATGCAGTGAGGAGTCTTTGTATATTTTCCTTCTTGTTATGCTGTACTGTCTAAGCCTAAAGCCTGCCTCTTATCTTTCTTCTTCTTTTCTCTATGGTACAGTAGGACATTATAATATGATTTTATGTTGTACTTTCTTGGTTCTGAAGGGGCCCCTTTATTCTGGGAAATGATGATTAAGATTTAAGTTGCTTGCATATAGGATTTCCTCTGCATCTTTATCCTTCTTTTGACAGCTTTGTGTGCTTTTATTGATATCTTTCCAAAATCTTTGTCAAATCTTTTTTGACAGTCTTGAGTAGATTTGTACTTTGACAGTAAATTGCTCTTTTGGCTTTTGATAGAAAGTTGGAATTGGATTATACAGTTTGAACTTTGGAATTTATGCATTTGACATTTTAAAAATTATGCATTTTGACATTTTCCATTTATGATAAAAATCTTCCCTCTTTGTGAACCGGGAGAAATCCCGTGATTTGTAGAGAGGGTCAACTGATCCCAGTCAGTGGCCTCTAATGATGAGCAAATTTTATCAGTCTTTTTTAATTCAACTGCTTTCTGACTTTCTCTTCTTCTTTTTGCAGATGAAAAGTGGAGCACCGGAGCGAAGTGAAGAATGAAGAATATTAGAAATAGGATAGTTTTTATTTTATTTAATATTTAAATTAATGTAAATTATTGTTTGTAATTTAAATTATAAACAACATTTGTACAAATAATTCAAATATCAATAAAATCTAAATTACCCAATTAATTCTAATTCTCTTTATTGTTTATTTATTTATTTAAAACTCTCTGAATTAAAACAATTGAAAAATAAATTTCAATCATTCAATTTAGAATAATAAATAACTTAAATAAAACAATATTGATCAATTAAACCCGTCTTTTACAATATCCAAAACAAAGTAGCAGTTAATCAAAATAGACTGATCAAACTCATTCCTTTTTCACTGATTCTTTTGCCAAGCACTGTAATTCCAAACTGCATGTTTCTTTTGACTGACTCAAACAACACATCATGAATTCAACCCAACTGCCTCTTTTACTGATTAAGTCAAAACCATACGAATCCAACCCGAATCTTGAAATAAACTGTAACGTGCTGTGGAATTTTAATCTTTCTGAGAATATGCCCACAAAACCTTAACTCCTGACTAAATGCCAAATAGCGTTCGCCTGATCAAAATTGAACCAAAAATCATCCAAAACCCTAAGCCAACTGTGAAACAATCCAGAGTCCTGAAAATCAGTAAAAACCCTAATTTTGCTTGACTGTTAAGAAAAGTCCGTTTGTCCGAGTCTTGAGTCAGTTTGAAAAATCAGGAAAGGCTTGAAGCAGAGATTTCTTGTGGGAAAAAATACGAGGGCAAATTTTGGGGTACAACAGTTGCCCCTGTTCAATCTTCTTGGACCTGAAGAGTTAGATTGGCAAGTTTGCCTTTCGCGACTTGAAGGTAAAAGAAGATTGGACACTAAAGTGCCCAGAAAATTTGCACTCGTCGATGTGACGGTAAATGTGAATGGGCTTAAAGATGCCATTTGGTGATGGGCTTAAGGATGCCATCTGGTGCGATAGAATTTTGTCGGGGGATGGGCTTAGAGATGCCATCTGAGAATGGGCTTACAGATGCCATTCGGCGACTGCTGGTAGGAGGATTGGCTTATAGATGCCATCTGGAAATGTTGAAATGTATGTCAATGGTGAGTGGACAAGTATCAGAAAGCCGCCCATGCTTCGGAACATCTCTGAATTGGGGTCCGAACAAACAACAGATTGACGTCCATATCTGGAGAATCTGTAAGCTATCTGAGATTGAATAAGCAATAGAGCAGCATCCGTTGTTGGGACGTGTCCGTAAACTATTTTCAAAAATTGTGAAGAGTCTGAACAAGTTGGTAGATTGACATCCGTTGTAGGGAAGAATTCGTAAACTGTTTCAGAAGTCTTGAATTTGAAGAGGAACCGGTGTAGGGTTTCTTGATGATGCGTCTGAATGAATCTGGAATAAGTATCAGAACGTCGCCGTGTCTGGGTCACATCTGAACTATTTCTG
Organism: Vicia faba; assembly: GCA_948472305.1. Lineage (NCBI taxonomy): Eukaryota > Viridiplantae > Streptophyta > Magnoliopsida > Fabales > Fabaceae > Vicia > Vicia faba. The sequence continues at coordinate 1,425,730,988 of OX451735.1, read as the reverse complement.
GATGAATTTCGGGAGTTGATCTGTGTCTGTCGACTGATCTTACCTGAAAAGGCAAAGGGTTAGTTGTATGCAACGTTATGATGTATGATGCAATGCCTGTGACATTAATGTTTATGACATGAATGTAATGAATGCGCATATAAGCTGATGAGCTAATCTTGCCGAGGATACATGAATCCGAGATGGCTGAAGATAAAAGCATCTTGACTGCTGCCGGGGAAAATAAATCCTTGGCTGCTGCTGGGGAAGAGAATTCCTGATGACCTCTACTGGGGAGCTCCAAACTAGTAGACTCATGCTGGGGAGGTCAGATTTGAGAACCTTCAGCTTGATGGGAAGTAACTCTGGCGACTTCACTAGGGAACTCAAGATTTGCCCTTTCCAAAACTCTGTGGGGAGAAGGTTCAATGGTCTGGCTCCGCTGGGGATACTGAAGCTTAAACTCTGAGGGGAATTTAATTCCGGCGGATTCCCTGGCTGGGGATTTGCAAAGATAAGTTACTGTTGGGGTATTTTGATGAACTCCGCTGGGTATAGGGAGAATTTTGGCGAGCACGATCTTCCGTGGTGGTTAGCTTGAGAAGAATCTGAACAAGCGATAGGTTAACATCCGTTACTTGGAGAACCCGTGAACAATTTTCAGAAATCTTGAAGTCGAATCAGCAATAGAGCCGCATCCGTTGTTGGGAAGCGTCCGTAAACTAATTTCAAAGGTTGCATCTGAACAAGCTGATAGATTAACATCCGTTACTTGGGAAGAATCCATGAACTGTTTTCAGAAGTCTTGAAGAAGAATCTAAACAAGTGATAGGTTAACATCCGTTACTTGGAGAACCCGTGAACTATTTTCAGAAATCTTGAAGTTGAATCAGCAATAGAGCCGCATCCGTTGTTGGGAAGCGTCCGTAAACTAATTTCAGAGGTTGCATCTGAACAAGCTGATAGATTAACATCCGTTACTTGGGAAGAATCCATAAACTGTTTTCAGAAGTCTTGGGAAGAATCTGAACAAGTGATAGGTTAACATCCGTTTACTTGGAGAACCCGTGAACTATTTTCAGAAATCTTGAAGTTGAATCAGCAATAGAGCCGCATCCGTTGTTGGGAAGCGTCCGTAAACTAATTTCAAAGGTTGAGAAGAGTCTGAACAAGTCAGTAGATTAACATCCGTTGTTGGGAAGAATCCGTAAACTTGTTTCAGAAGTCTTGAAGAGGAACCGGTGTAAGGCTTCCTGAAGATGAGCTTGTGTAAAAACTGCATCGGGTTTTGAACACTTTTGGCATTCGAATGCCCCAAGTGGTGATGTAGATAAATTCCTGGCTTATTACAGGTGTTGGTCTACAATCGGTCGTTCACAGATGTTTCCTGGATTGTTACAGGTGTTGATCTGGAATTCTTCAGACATGCCCTGGCTGGATACAGGAATCGAATCTGGAAAGGTGATAGTTGATAGATATGCCCTGGCTGGATACAGGAATCGAATCTTCGAACTCTTCAGACGTTCCCTGGCTAGATACAGGAATCGAGTCTGGAAATGTGGTCAACAGATATGCCCTGGCTGGATACAGGAGTCGAATCTGGAAATAGTCGTCAACAGATATGCCCTGGCTGGATACAGGAATCGAATCTTCGAACTCTTCAGACGTGCCCTGGCTAGATACAGGAATCGAATCTGGAACGGTGATAGTTGATAGATATGCCCTGGCTGGATACAGGAATCGAATCTTCAAACTCTTCAGACATGCCCTGGCTAGATACAGGAATCGAGTCTGGAAATGTTGTAATTGATTTGTTGAACACTTTTGACATTCGAATGCCCCAAGTGGTGATGAAGGAGTCTCGAATCAGATTACTCTGCATATTGAGAGATTTCTTGAAATCTTGACTGGACTGCCCCAGGTTAACTGAACTTTGAAAGATCTGTTGGACCTTGACTGGACTGCCCCAGGTTAACTGAACTTTTGAAAGATCTGTTGGACCTTGACTGGACTGCCCCAGGTTAATTGAATTGTGACATGTCATGCCCCTTGTTGATAGGAGATTTGATGGAAGTGTCATCCTCTTGAAGTGATTTTGACTTACTGAGAGAGTTTTCGTTCCTCCGAACATTCGCTGTATGAATTTCTTCGCTGTCAAATAAAAGGGTCAAATGCAGACAGTGATATTCGAATAATGCAAAGTTTATGTTTGTCTCGAAGTTTTTTTTTCGTTTTGAAAAATGCGTTTTTAGCAGAAAACTTTTCATAAGACAAGTTAACACAAGATTTAGAGCAAAGCCCTACAGGAGTCAGGATACCTTTTGTAACAGTATGCTTTCGAACTAACCCATGCTTCAATTAGGACTTTTGAAGGGTTGTAACGTGGCCTGGTTCACGGTTTAAGAAACAAAGGATAAAGGCTCAAAGTATATTTGTACCCACCCGCTCTTCGTAATGTTCTTCAACCTAAGCTCAGCTAATTGTGCGTCACACTCTGTTTTGAGTTTGGAACGGCTTTTGGGCGATGGTTCACCAGTTGAATTTGGGGAGACAGTCATCATCTCTCTTTCTTTTTCAACATTTTTTCATGTTGTTGAGGATTTTGTAATGACCTCACTATTTTGATTTTGATTTGTTATCCCTAACTTTTGCCTAACTATTACTGTTTTTCCGGGATTACAGTCAGCGGGATGCCCCAGCTTTCTTAAGCCTCCTTTATAGGTTTTGGCTCAGTGGGCTTTTCTCTTTTGAGAGATTGACTGTCTATGTGATAGGGAACCACCCTTGTCTTTTGATTCCAAAGGAATGCTTTCTTTTTTCGATGTCGTTCGTTGTATTAAGAACGGAGAGTTTGCGACTTTAATGCGCATTTTCTTTTGAATTAACTGAGATACTACCCTGCCCCGGGTTTATATCAAAGGTTTCGATTGTTTAGAACAGAAAACTCCTACTTCTTTGGCTCGAAGGGGTTGACTAGGGGTTAACTTCCTTATAACTCCAGTGTTTGGGAATTGAAAGAAATGCCTGTACATCATCAGCACGGTCCGTTCAAAAGCATACTGTATAAGATCATGGTATTGTTTCGTCATCCTCCCTCTAAAGGCTTATAGCTTTTTATCAAGAGTCAAATATCATAAAGAAAAGCAGTAGTGAAACGAATGGATGAATTCAAGACAAACACATGCAATGCATTAATGAAAACAGAGTTTAACATCAACAGATAATTGTTTGACAGCAAAAGAAATTACAACTTTGAAAATTCAAAAAGAAGCAAAAGTCTTTCAGCTTGAGCTTCGTCACTTCAAGTGGACAACCCTTTAACGGAAGATTTTCATCTCGCCATCTGGCATGAATTCCAGCACCCCAATGTCGATCAGATATTGAATCTTGTTCTTCAAGGCCCAACATCCGTTGGTGTCGTGTCCCGGGCTGTAGGAGTGGTAAACACAGAATGCGTCGGGATTATAGTGAGGAGAGGAGGTATTGAGCTTCTGAGGAGGGTCCTTTACGGTAAGCAAATTGACCTCCAACAGGCGCTTCAGTATGAAGAATGATGGTATTTCAGTCTCCGTAAACTGTCTTCCCGACTTTTCTTGTTTACGCCGATTGCCCCGTTGACGCTGGCGAGGTTGTTGATGGGATTGTGACCCTGAAGCAAGCAAAGGAGCTTTCCCCTTGTCTTCTTGAGTTGATGGAGGATGAGCGGTGACTTGCTCTTCGACCTCAGATGTTTGCCCCAGTTGGTTGTTTGGAAGCAGTTGGCGGACAAGAACTCTGAGTTCCTCTTGTCTTTGAGATAGGTCTTGAATGAGAGCCATCTGGCCCACCAACTGTCCCATCATTTGAGTCCTCAGTGTTGTCAGATCAAACTGCAGCTCCACAATCTGATCACTCCTGGCATTGTTGGAACTCCCCAAGCCTTTGGTGAGGAGAGCTTTCATCTCTTCTTGCCCTAGAGACAAATTCAGGAACATCTCCTGCAGCTGAGCAGTCTGGTCTTGGATGTCTTTGACAGACCGTTCTAGAGCCATCTCTTGCTGAAATAAACAGCAGGAGAGTAAGGAAACCTGAAAAAGGAAAGATTGTCAAAATGCAATGCATGATATGTGGATGCATGCTTTCAAGGATCTCTTGGGGTAAACACAAGAAAAATGTTAGAGGTTGAACCCTGCTCTTGGATTGGAGATCTCTGCACCGGTGGACGTCCTTCCACGAGAATCAAGCTCACCATGTCAAGTGGGTCATAGCCACTGATTCAAGTTGTTGTTCTTGGACTTTGATTGGAGAGCTTTGTATCGGTGGATGTCTTTCCACTAGAATCAAGCTCACCATGTCGAGTGGGTCATAGCCACTGATTCAAGTTGTTGTTCTTGGACTTTGATTGGAGAGCTTTGTATCGGTGGATGTCTTTCCACTAGAATCAAGCTCACCATGTCGAGTGGGTCATAGCCACTGATTCAAGTTGTTGTACTTGAAATTTGATGGTATTGGTTAGAGGAGAAACCTCTTGCCCCTTGGTAGACGTCTAGTTCAAAGTAACCCTGCATCAAAAGAACCTTCGAGATCCTTGAAATGGTTATTGGAAATGCTATGGTATGATGTTATGATGTTATGTACATGTATGCAAAAAAAGCAGGCAAGTGTATATACAGGCACACATATTCACACAAAGCAAACAAGTCCTTAGGTTTAGGCTTGCATGAGGTTCAGGTACTACCCTCTTTCAGTTTGTTGGTTAAAACCTGTCCTATCAAAAGTAACCGGGTTCTAAAGGGATCTCATATCATTGGCTACCCTCAATCGGTCATAACTCCAGCATCGCAACCTTTTCTCGCGGCCGGAACCATCTCGAGAGTTTAGCCTCAATGAGTGTAGCATACTGCTACTGTTCTAATGGCCAAGTTGGTCAATTTAGGGTTCTAAGGTCGGTTGGTGCTTAATGACTCCTTGGAAGACCCATATTCTCCCCGTCTTACACGAGGGATATCGGTACAGACCAAGACGCCACACCAACGTAGCCACTGCTTCACCCATGTCGGTATACGCCGGACAGGTCCCTCACAGATTATGCTACCTAAAAGGGTTTCCCCAGATCCGGGTTAGGATCTATAAAACTCCGATACAAAGCCCACAAATGTAAAGCAAACAAAGCAATCAATTGAAAATAAAGGTGATCTAAACCCTAAGGTAACCCCACTTTTAAGTTGCTTCCCCAGCAGAGTCGCCAGTTCTGTGATACGGTGGGAGAACTGACTAGTGTTTTGCGTTCGTATTCGCACTTGTGCGGTTGAGCAAGAGTCGCCACCGACTTTTTGTTTTATCCTAAAGGAAAGGTTAAAAAAGCACAACAAAAACCTTTTGAGATATTTTCTTGGGTTCGGGGGGTAGATTATGAAAAGGGAAGGTATTAGCACCCTTTTCATCCATGGTTATCCATGGGCTCTTAGTTACTTGGTTTTTTAGATCACTTGCCTTGTTTTTCGATTGCTTGAAAATGGTGTGCGTGTGGGTGCTTTTTGAAAATATTTTGGAAGAAGATGCCTTGTCTTAGGCAACTAATGTATTTGACTCGTGATTGAGTGTTTTACAAAAGTGTGGATCTTTTCGAAAAGATGTTTCAAATGTTTTTGAGAGTTTGTTTTGAAAGTGTTGTGGATTGTGGTTTTTGAAAAGAAGGCAAGTGTTTTTGCAAATTGATCTCAAGTAACTAAGAGTTTTGTCTACCCTATTGTACTCAAAGGTTTTTGTTATGTTTTAACCCCTTTTAACAATTTTGTTCCACCATTGAATTTGGTGGACAATCTTGCGTTTAGGAAGTTTATTCGGGACGGGCGCGGGTCATCGTATGGACCATGAATGCAATGATGCCAAGTGTCTTTGGCAATTTTCTTTGAAGGGACTATGATCATTCCGTTTAGGCAACATTCGAAAGCGTCATCGAGGGACTTATGATCATTTGATTTTGTTTAGCCAAAGATACTCGACGTGCAAGCATGGCCCATTTTGGAAGGCAACATGGGGGATTATCCTAGAGGGTGCAAGTGTGATTGTGTATTGATTACATGTATTTGTCTTGTATTAAGTTATCTAGCGTTTGATTTACGTACATGCAAACCCTAGGTCTAACCATGGTATAATTGGAAAACTGTAAATTGTGGAATGTAAAATCTACGCTATTACAAAATAGTATCCGGGAGTGGGGGTACAAGTGTATGAATGGGGATGAGACTTATAGTATCCAATAAGTTACAACCAAATCGAATTCGCAATCAAATGTAAATATCGAATATACAGATATAAGATAAACAAATGTGTATAGGGTAATGTGAATGGATTGTGTAAGTGTAAGTATGAGACGTATATGTATTGTGTGTAATTATTTACAGGTGCAGAATGTGAAATTAATGCGAGATTAGGGTTTTTGACCTAAAGAAATGTTTACTTAGTCTTGTATTTTGTATTTAGATATGTACAATATTTTAAATTAAATGCTCAAGTTTTAATTTAAATTGTGAATAAAATATATCATGGTTTATTATGTACAAAAAGTGTGTTAATTAAGAGAATTGAATTTTGTATAAAAAAGAGTGTATTTTTTATATTGTTATGTACAAAATATATTTTAAGAAATTTAAATTATGCAAGAAAATGTATATTTACTTTAGTATGTACAAAATATATTTTAATTAAAAGAATAGAAAAGGGTACTTTCAATTTTAATTATGTGAAAAAAGAAAAAGTATTTTATTATTTATATACAAATATATACTTAAAAGAAAAAAAAAAGATATTTTCAATTTTAACTATATGATAAAAATGTATGACATGTACCAATTATATTTAAATTAAAAAATTATGTACAAAGTATATTTCAATTATATATCAAGAAATAAATTATGTATGCTAAAAAGAAATGCATTTTAATTGTCTATTAAAAAAATGTTTTCAAGTTAATTGAATTAAGTATATATAAAAAAGGTGTTTTAAATATATTGTAAATATTAAAGAATGTAAAAAATGTATTTTGTATTAAAATGATTTTGTAAAGAAAAAAATGTTTATATAGTATAAAGAAAAAAAGGTTAGTGTTTATGTTTTGTTGTGAAGGAAGTAATTTAGTGGGCTTAGGCGGATATTTACAACGGGTCAGGCCCATGGATTGTTTGGAGCAACATTTTTAGGGTTAGGGAATGTTATTCAGTTTGGGAACATGCTTAGGGTTTGGGACGGCGCCGTTCGTGTTCGTTCAACGTTCTTTCCATCTTCGTCTTCCCGAGCGACTCTTCCATCCGGCCACCAGTGTCACCCTCAAACCTCTCTTCCCTCCATGGCATGAACTCAGCGTCCTCTTGATACAAGGTTTGTTTCAATGTTTAGGTTCTTATCTCTTTTTTTTTTACGAATTTGTGTGTGTTGCTTTAATTTGAGTTTTGATTCTTAAATTTGTACTATTATGAGGTGGTGAAGAAGAAAAGGGGAGAAGATTGGCTACCTTCGTTCTTGGGAGATGGAGGAGAGGCGGAGTGGAGGCGCTGAGGACGGCCGGTGGGTGGAGAACGCAGTGCTGTGACGAACTTATCTTTGCAAGGTCTCCTGGTACTTCTGTATTAACCCTCTTGCTTAGGTTTTATGATGTGTTCTGAAAACCCTATCCTGAAATAGATTCATTTCTTTATCTTTTTTCTTCTACTACGTGTCGCCTTTGAGCATTTGTATGCCTTTGAATCGTTGCCTTGCCTATGATGAAGCTTGCTTCTGAGGCTCTTGAATTGCCTTCTGAGATTGATGCCCTTGGAATGTATTTTGCCTGTGATGAAAAGCTTCTGAGTTCACCTCTTTCCTCTTCTCTACTACTCACGTTGCCTTTGGATGAACTTTCTCTCTTCTTCTTGAACACTGTATACTTGTTGCCACTGTACGCTTGTTTATGTTGCCCTGTGATGTTTATACTGAGGGCCTAGTGTTGAGTTGCCCTGAACTTTGTTCTCTTCTTCTGACTTTCTTCTGATTTTGCCCCTTGAACGATCGTCGAGTTGGATGCCTTCTGAGATGTTTTATTGCCTATGATGAAGGGATTCTGAGGCTTAGGAGTTGGTTTGAATGCTTGGATATGTTTGAGGGATTATGTTGGTTATTTCTTCTGCAGGTTTGACATATACTAGTTCATGTTTTTGACTGGTACATGGCTTGAGTTCTGGTTTGACAGTATGGTGGTGTTTTGGGTTTAAGGTTAGGCTTCAACAGGTTTATGAGGTTTTCTTGGTGGTTAAGGCTTGACAGCAGGTTCTGGTTAGGCTTGGCTTAACAGAGTTTTGGTTGTTAGGCAGTATGGTCAGGTTTTTGGGGTATTAGCAGGTTTGATTGTTGTATTTTGGTAAGGCTGATGCAGGTTCACAGTTTTGAAGCTTAGAGGCTTTAGTTCAGCAGGTTTTAGTCTTTTGGTGATTTTGTGAGGTTTCAGGCCTTGTATATTTTTTTTCTCTCTGTGTTCATGCAGTGAGGAGTCTTTGTATATTTTCCTTCTTGTTATGCTATACTGTCTAAGCCTAAAGCCTGCCTCTTATCTTTCTTCTTCTTTTCTCTATGGTACAGTAGGACATTATAATATGATTTTATGCTGTACTTTCTTGGTTCTGAAGGGGCCCCTTTATTCTGGGAAATGATGATTAAGATTTAAGTTGCTTGCATATAGGATTTCCTCTGCATCTTTATCCTTCTTTTGACAGCTTTGTGTGCTTTTATTGATATCTTTCCAAAATCTTTGTCAAATCTTTTTTGACAGTCTTGAGTAGATTTGTACTTTGACAGTAAATTGCTCTTTTGGCTTTTGATAGAAAGTTGGAATTGGATTATACAGTTTGAACTTTGGAATTTATGCATTTGACATTTTAAAAATTATGCATTTTGACATTTTCCATTTATGATAAAAATCTTCCCTCTTTGTGAACCGGGAGAAATCCCGTGATTTGCAGAGAGGGTCAACTGATCCCAGTCAGTGGCCTCTAATGATGAGCAAATTTTATCAGTCTTTTTTAATTCAACTGCTTTCTGACTTTCTCTTCTTCTTTTTGCAGATGAAAAGTGGAGCACCGGAGCGAAGTGAAGAATGAAGAATATTAGAAATAGGATAGTTTTTATTTTATTTAATATTTAAATTAATGTAAATTATTGTTTGTAATTTAAATTATAAACAACATTTGTACAAATAATTCAAATATCAATAAAATCTAAATTACCCAATTAATTCTAATTCTCTTTATTGTTTATTTATTTATTTAAAACTCTCTGAATTAAAACAATTGAAAAATAAATTTCAATCATTCAATTTAGAATAATAAATAACTTAAATAAAACAATATTGATCAATTAAACCCGTCTTTTCCAATATCCAAAACAAAGCAGCAGTTAATCAAAATAGACTGATCAAACGCATTCCTTTTTCACTGATTCTTTTGCCAAGCACTGTAATTCCAAACTGCATGTTTCTTTTGACTGACTCAAACAACACATCATGAATTCAACCCAACTGCCTCTTTTACTGATTAAGTCAAAACCATACGAATCCAACCCGAATCTTGAAATAAACTGTAACGTGCTGTGGAATTTTAATCTTTCTGAGAATATGCCCACAAAACCTTAACTCCTGACTAAATGCCAAATAGCGTTCGCCTGATCAAAATTGAACCAAAAATCATCCAAAACCCTAAGCCAACTGTGAAACAATCCAGAGTCCTGAAAATCAGTAAAAACCCTAATTTTGCTTGACTGTTAAGAAAAGTCCGTTTGTCCGAGTCTTGAGTCAGTTTGAAAAATCAGGAAAGGCTTGAAGCAGAGATTTCTTGTGGGAAAAAATACGAGGGAAAATTTTGGGGTACAACAGGAATGTATTGTGCTTTTACCCACAACTTCAATAATTGGGGAAAACACTCATTGTATTTATTAGTTAAAGGATAATCAATACAAAACATGGGTGATCAGAAAATACAAGTCAAGGTTTTGGTGATTCCTCCTAGAGAAAAAGATAAAGATAGGGAGAAAAATCAAACCCTAAGGTGGTCTTGTTGTGATTGAATTGATAGGATGTGATGAAGAAATCTTAGGGACAATAATTGGGGTACAACAGCTACCCTTATTTAAGTGTCTTCTATCCGGAGGCACGAAGATTAAAATCATCGTGTCGACGCGATTGAAGATACTTAAATATAAAACAAGCCCTATTTTCCTTTTTATTAACCATTTAAATATTGTTTTATTAAATTTTTTTATTTTTTTGGTTCTGACTTGGATTTCATTTGGTTACAAATTCCTTAACCTCATTGGATCATAGGTGTTGATAGGTTGAGAAACTAATTTCATACAACGCATCCCCTCCCTCTTCATCTTATCCCTTTCTTACTTGTACTATATGTCGTTTGAGGATGAACTACATATCATTTATCCAAACATATGGTACATAGATTGCTATTGACCGGCCTCAAAGTAGGTGAGACTTCTACATAAGTCCACTTAAGATTGATTAACATAGGGCTAAATTTTGTCTCGATTCGAGAAATGATCATTCATGGTCTAAACCTATATTTGGAAGCCCAAGTATGTTTAATTTTAAACCTTTGATACAATAACCTTGAGGTTCATTGTTAGGAGGCTTTGGTCTTATCAATCCTCTAATGAACCTTCATAAACTTTGGTCTAAGAGAATCATTTAAACATCGTTAATCATATGTTGTCTCCTCGAGAATTTCAAATGAATGATATACTTGACAAAAATCAAATGAAACTTGTTACTGGGAGGCTTTGATTTTATCAATCTTCTAATGAGTTTTCAAATGCAAGATTCAAGATGGTCATTCAAATGACCTCTAATATCTAGCTTATTAACAATTTACTTTTACTTTCATGCTTTTACTTTACGCCTTTACTTTTACGCACCATTTATTTTATCATTTACATTTCATGCTATTTTCTTCTTTGCTCAGTTGAGCATTTATCTTTATGTCATTTTTCCTTTGCTCACTTGAGCTTTAATTTTCTTTTTTAAGATACCTAATAACCAACTTGAACAATAAAAAGCTTTAAGACTACTTGGACTATTTGGTTACTATCCTTGGCATTTTGGAATTGTGGACTTATTGGACTTACGAGTAGAGACCTTTACCACCCTTGGGACCTTGTGACTTCTATTGTTATTTTGTATGGAGTTCTTGGGGTTTACCCGGAGAAATTGGGTCTTTTTTCTTGCAGGTTATTCTGATTATATGCTTTTTCCGTGATTGGGAATTCATCTGTATACAGTCGTTACTCTGCCCAAATTTTTGCGAAGACTTAATGCATTTGAAGTTTGGTACTCTTAAGAGGTTTAATATCTTTGCTTGTTTGGTTTCAAATCCAAAGGATGGGAATTCTAAACTGACTCATTATGTTAAGTGTTTTCTTCTTGTTGGTTAGACGGTTCTTTTCCCTAGCTTTTACCTTATGCTTTAGGATAGTCTCTTCATCTCCTCCAACCTTCTTTAATTTCAAAAATCTTCTCCCTCTTTTCCAAAACTATTTTTATTTTATAAACTTGAATCGCTTTCACAATAAACTTGAACTTAGGTCCATGCATTTTCAAAAATATTTTCTTAATAAAATTTTAACCAACTTAATCGTACTTTGACAGTTTTGTGAGAAGACTAAAAGTCAATAAATCTCATTCAAACCATTTTGCCACTTTGGCTTTTTACTTTAAAACTTTTCTCAAAAGATTAGACTCTTATCCATCCTTCTAATGATGTGAGCTACTATACTTCTATGATATATAGTGAAGTGAGATATTTTCCACTTGGGTGTTCAGTGAGGCTTTGTTGATTATAAAATCCAAGTTATATCTTCCATTTTGAGATGATGCAAATTCTCCTTTCTCATAATCGTGGGTAGTAAATATTTTTTCCACTTGGATGCGACGATGATGTCTTGTCTCTTAAAATTAACCAAGACATATGTGTTTTAAAATTTTTAAAAGGTGAACTACGAGTACCCTGATCCCCTATTGCACCGAAGGTGGTACGTAGGCACTAAAAGTTCACAACCACGGCATGTGCAAAAATTGTAAAAGATATTTCTTTTCTCATCCCCACCATCTATTTTTTATACAACACTTATATCCAAAAAACACAAATTTTCAAAGAGGTTCTTGCGGAGTACCGTAGATGTTTAAGGTGCTAATACCTTCCCTTTGCATAACCAACCCCCGTACCTAGATTCTCTCCCCCTCTTTTTTGGTTTACTCTCTCTTTTCCCATTACTTTGGAAACAATAAAGCGCGGTGGCAATTTTTATTTTGATCTGTATGAGTCAAGTCAATCCAATGGCTTATTCTCAACATTGCTACCGCTACACACCTAAAGCGAACACTTTAACTTTGGTCTAGGCAGCAACATCCTTCTTCGGCTTCTGACACTGGGTACTAATATGACCCTACTATCCGTAATTGAAACATGATGGACCTTCATTCTTACATTCAAGAGCATCATGACCCGTCTTACAATATTTGTATCACCTCAGCACCTTATTCTCACACTCACTAGAACAGTGACCTAGTTCACCATACCTATAACACTTGATATTAGTGGGAGCTTCTCTCTTACTTGTCTTCTTCCCATCATAAGTCTTTTGTTTCTATTTATTAGTTGAGGCATCATAAGGCTTCTTACGGTCTTGATACTGCTTTCCATTTTTATCATTCAAACTCTTATAGTAAGCTGAATGAGATTTACTATCTTCTTCATAGATCCTATAGTTGTTCACCAACTCTGAAAATACACGGATCTCCTTATATCCAATTTCCCATTTGATTTCCAGTTGCAAACTATTCTCAAACTTGATACACCTCGAGAACTCAGCAGTCACTTCACTATAATATGGATAATAGTTGGCCAGTTCCACAAACCTCAAAGCATACTTAATCGTAGTCATGTTCCCTTGTTTCAGCTCCAAAAACTCAATCTCTTTATTCCCGCGCACATGCTCGGTAATGTACTTCCTCAAAAACTCCCTACTAAACACAACCCAAGTAATAACTTCACACACTACTGTCAGTATCTGACGGGTGCCAATCTACTGGTCATCAACTTCCTCTGCCAGTTTATGCATGCCAAACCGCACCTTCTACGCCTATGAGGATTCCGTGACTTAAAAGATCCCGTCAATATCATTAAGACAAGTTTTTTCTCCATCAAGATCATATCTACCTTTGAAAACATACGGATGATTCCACTTAAATGTCTCCAAAACATGAGATTCATCATTCCCGTCAGCATTAGGCTGATATTGCACAACCTGAGCAACAGCCTACAAAGCAACAGCTATTACAACATCATTTCTTCCAGCCAATCTTCACATAGAAAACTAATGTCAAAAACACGTATCGACAATGTACTCACACTAATCAACCGACAAGACATACACATCATAAGAAAACCAGGTCGGACGGACCGACGTACTCTATTACCACTAATGTAACACCCTTTTAAACCACAAAGAATATTCACAAAATAATACAATAATTAAATCAAAGTAATGTACCAAAAGGGTGTCGCATTGCTTCAAACAAACTTCATAGTAAAACACATCCTATTCCGTAACACATGTTTTCAAAAACTGAGTACATTAAGTACTTCATTATTAACAACCATATTTTTTCAACTTGTTCATAGTGAAAATTCACAATTCCGAAAATCTTTATTAAGATACTTCTAAATAACTTCATCAAGTCAAAACAACTCAAATACCACAATGGTAGTTCAAATCACAAAATAAACAGGGTAACATGGTTATTTAAAGAAAATGATCTCATCCCCGATGTTACATATCATAGCCAGACCCCTTTATTCTACAAGAAATAAAGAACACACTCATCTATCCTCTAAGACTCAACGTACTATTCTTGATTACCTGCAAGTTACCCACGTATAGAAGCAAGATTTCCAAGCAACAAGGGTGAGTAAATCACAATCATTATAAAATACATAAGGAGTAAATATAGTAGTTATAATACAACACTAAGTAAAACACCACATCATTGAAACCTCATGTCATACGCACACTTCATGGCATCATAATACTCATTAGACACATGGTAGTAGAATCAATTAGCAATCATCACAAACACATATTCACAAAACATCATTCAGTAAAATCATCATGCAATGCCACATATAATGAGATGCAACTTGGTTAGATTCATGCATGTGGTACCAAAACTTTATTGATGACACCCTCATTATTTCTCAAAAGATCCCCATTAATAGCATCAATTCTAGCTTTGAACTAGAGCACATCACCAATTGCACTTAATCCTCATAATGGGATTGATGCCATCACTAAACTATTAATTCTACAAAATTCACTTGAACAACATCCTACAACCATCAATGGGCTATGCCCTAACATATGGCATGAATGCATGATGAAAAACATATTAATAACCAAATGACCACTGCTAGTCAAAATGCATCATCATTCATATAATCATCATAATATTAACACACACTACATAATGCAAAACAATATCATCATAGCATTAACAAACCATCATATACACATACGTCATACTAAAACAATCACGAATCATCTTAGTCATCAAATCATAGGTAATGAAAAAATACATCATATGGCTCTTTTTATTCCACCAAAGTATAGTTCATCAGGTTAGCTTCCTAACGCTTCAAACGGTGTGTCAATCGGAGTCCTGAAACTCAAGTTAAGACACTTTTAAAAATGCTACTGATGTCCATAGCCTCGTGCTCGCCCGACGAAGTAGGATTCTCGCCCAAAGCTCACCCGATGATGAGGGAGCGATAGCACCATCATTCCCTTCTGGTCTCCATCGCCTAGTGGCACATCTTGCTCGCTCGATGCTCTCTTCCCGCTTCTGCATTGCCCTGCGATGCTCAAGCGACAAACCACCTCCCATACAAAAATCCAGGGACTATGTTTTTCACCCCATTCTCAGTGTTGCTTACTCGCCCGACGCTGCTGGAGTGAGGCTCCATCGCCCAGCGACACACATCCATCACCCGATGATACAACCCAAACAAGACTTCCCTGTTGCAATTTCTACACCGCAAGTCCCAATTTCTATATGATTTCTTCACAACAAAGGTCTCAGTTCATCATAGATTCTCTTAGTTTCATCATATGAATCAATTCTAATCTTACCGGTTGATCAAAACCTAAGGTGGACCGAGATAATGACGTCTGCTTTGCTGGAAATATGAGGATGTTGACTCAGCCAATCATCTGTTTAGATATATCTGAACCTAGGGCTGGTGATGGTGATTCTCGATGAAATTTCCCGTGAAGTTGGACCGCTTCTGAGCTTTTATTATGATCTTCATGCATTTATGGTGGGTTCCCGCATGAGGTTTCAAAACCCAATAATTTGGAAGATCGCACCTTGCGTGGGTTAGGTTTTAGCCTGGCGGGCAGGCACCCAATGCTTTTAGAGGGAGTCATCCTTGTGTATGTTTTTTTTTGTTTTAAGTGAGAGCTCTTGTCGGGGACAAGGTCCTTGTTCCTTTATGTTCCATTTCACTTGATTAGTTGTGGAAGGATGGATTTGATTTGACGTCAAATTCACTTTTGTCCTCTACTTTTCAAGTAAAAGGGCTAGCATCACTAAAGATGAAGTCATGAGCGAGCAAGGTGATTCTAATTTAGATTTGTCTGAGCGTACTTCCATCGAGGATATTACATCAGGGAAACATAACTTCGAGCCGAGCGTGCCGAGGCAAAATGCAACTAAGCAGGATGTCCTTGTGGATCTCACGGCTCCTAAGGAGTGGATTATGTTGGGTCCTCGAGAGATCCCTTGCTACTTCACCGACCACCAGGATAAAGTGTTCGCAAATGTCGTACCGGGATAGAGCTAGAGGGTGCCTAGGAGGAATGGGAAATCTATATCCCTGGGAGGCGCCACCGCATCTACTCGAAGTATGATGTAAATTATCTTCCCATGTATGAGACCCTCTTTAGGGATATGGTTCTCCGGCTTCCCTTCACTGATCTACAGGTGTCAATCTTTAACTATCTTCATCTTGCTCCCTCCCAATTCCAGCCCAACTTGATAGCCTTTCCGTGGGCTTTCAAGATCGTGTGTGATTATCTAAACATTAGGGCCACCGTCACTTTGTTCTTCTACTACTTTCATCTTTAGAGGGGTATAGTCAATGGCTAATTTGGATAAGTCTCCTTAAAGTAGGATAAAGGGAAATTATTCAAGGCCTATCTTGAGTCTGTCAGTGACTTCAAGAGCAGGTACTTGTTAGTCCAGTCCGTGTCGGTGAAGGCGGTCCTCAATGTTTTCATGAGTGTCCCTCTGGTGGGTGAGGACGGGGAGCCACTGAGGACTGAGGATGGAGTTGGTGCAGAGCTTCAATTTTCATTGAAACATGGAGCATTTTGACCATGGGACCGATTATTACATAGTAAAAGGGGAGCAGTTGAACCCTGAGGACCATGCTGGCTATGATCGTCTATTGGCTTTTGTTGCAGGGATTCCCCTAATTCAACGTATGGGAAAATGGGGAAGGCATGTTGTTGACGAAGATGGGAAGATTGTGTTCGAACCAGGACTTATAAATTTTAAGGAGCTCCTTGAGTGAGAGGACCCTGTGAAGTATTTAGGTATTCATTTTTATTTTTGAATTGCTCTTATACTGAAGTCCATGTTTTTCTAATACATGCTTGTTTTATTGCAGAGAAAATGTGTACTCCTCAGCAACGCATGCTCAAAAATGTTGTGTCCAATGCCAAGAAAGCACATAAGTTGATTACAAAGAGCCTCTTGGGAAAGGATAAGCTTGGCTTGCCTCTGACAGGGTTAGAAACTTCTTCTTCGGGTCCAATTGGTGGGTAGGCTTCTCCTCTTCCTGTGAGCTCCAGGTCCAAGAGGCCATGTTCGGGTTACCTGATAGATCTGACTGGGTAGCCGAGTCTGCGAAGTTCAAGGTGCCCCCATATTTATAAAAAAGAAATATCTTTGAAGGAGGCTCCTTGGAAGTCCATTAGGCAGAGTCCATGTTCTACGGGGAGATGGATCGTTCGAGAAAGAGGGCCCTGTTGGCTCAAGACATTGTCTCCCTAATGAGGATTCTGGGGGAAGTAGTGATTCATTCAGAGGAGGGGAGCACTGAGGTGCTGGAGTTGAGAAAAACTCAGGAGGCAAACAAGACCCTTGAGGGGAAGTTGAAGAAGGTGAGGGTTGATTTTGAGGAAGTGTCAAAGGCGAGGAAAACTCTGGGCGATGAGAAGGATGCTTGGAAGGTCAAGAAGAAAACTCTTGAATAAGGGGTGAAGGAGCTCAAGTCTGCTGTGGATCCTAGAGAGGAGAAGCCAGAGGATGTCGAGGGGATGACGACAAGGGCCGAGCTGGTCGCTCGCATTCAGCAGGCTGACGATGTTGCTCTCGTGGATTCTGATAATGGTTTCAAGAACGCGGTGGCCTGGATCAGTCTGATGAACCTAGGAGACGACCTTATTTTGACATGAACTTGCTTCCTTCATAGAATGGTGGATGGTTGAATGGTTATTCTTGACTTCCTGTTGGCATCCGAAGGTCATGCGGTCAGTTCCCTTGAGAGGCCTGTGCAGTCACAACCTAACACTGAAGTGCCCCCTGAGCCTGAAGAGCAGCCCCAGCCCGTCAGTTAAATGGAGCTTGCAATTTCTTTGATCTGTTTGGCCTGCGTGCCGTTTTTATTGTAATATGTTTTGGGGCTTTGCATGTTTAATGTAATCTCTAAACAATTGTGGTCCGCGTGGCCTACTTGCTCGTATTTTGGATGGGGGCTACGTGCTCCCTTTATGTAATGCTTTGCCAATTGCGGCCTTCGTGGTCGCCTTTTAATTTTCCAGTTGTGGTGGTCATTTATTCTAATCTGTATTATTTAAGTGTTTTTAATTTTGTTCTTGCATGATTTATTGATTATTGTCAAAGGGTTGCATGTTTGCATTATGGTTCTCCAGTGAGGGGAACTGGTCAAACGGCCAGGGTAATTTCCGAGCGTGATCCGGAACTCAGGTCTCGTTTGGAGCCTGAGCTTGGTAGCGTGAACTTCACATCGCGAGCTGGGAGTTCTACCATCATGGTACAATGATGATGGAGCTCATTTGAGTTTTCCATATCGGGATAAGAATCTGCTCGTTAAAAGAGTAGAGACTTGCCTCTTTGTTTAATTCAGAGTGCGGTGCTTGTACCTGAGCACACACGCATGGTCGGGACTATTGTGTTCATCATTTTTATAGATCACACCGACTATTTTTAGCGCCTTAACTATAATATTGCTTCATTTTTTCGGTATTCCAAGGTCGAGCAAGTTGTTTCCCGTTTAAATTTTCTAAATAGTAGGCCCCGATCCCCGTTTTTGCATGGACGCGGTAGGGGCCTTCCCAGTTTGCGGCGAGCTTTCCCTCACGAGCCTCCTTGTGATTTCCCTCATGCCGTATGACTTTTGCATCACATCGTATGGAGTTTTTTTGTTCGAGAAAGGCTTCTCATAAGGCCGCCCCAATTCGGACTTCCTCGACAAGGTCGAGCTCTTCTCTTAAGACTTAGTTATTCATTTCTTATTCAAGAGGAGCTTCAGTCCGTCTCAACGGTTCTCTGATCTCGACGGGGATGACAGCCTCAGTTTCATATGCTAGTCGGAAGTGTAACACCCTAAATAATCCTCGCGTATTTTAAAAATATTTATCAGATTAAAAATCGAAATAATTCCATTTAGGATGCTACCTTTAAACAAACATGCTCATACTTTGTGATATGTAACAATTACTACTTCAAAAATTATTGAAAATAATTATAATAACAAAACACATTTGAAACTTTAACTTTTATTGCAGCAAAAAAATCTTAAACAAAATATTTATTCAAGTCATAGCTTTTCTTCTCACCTTCTTGCTTTTTCTTCCCCAATGTTATGATCGTTCCAAAAATACGATTCAACTTCTCACTTCTTTTATTTTTACTAATTTAACCCTTAGACCCCTATTATGATCTTCCATCCTTACCATTACTAAAACTCTTGCAATTACCATCTCGCCCTCATTATTTCTACTCATATTATCCCATTTAAATAATTAGAACCCCGCCTTACCTTGGATTTTTTAGTTCTCTTCCTTTCTCCAATTCCATGATCGTACAAATGACAACCAAACTCTCTAATTTTATTGTTGTCATTCTTACACATAGGAACCTTTCTATGATATTTCACTTATTCCTTCCCTTAACCACATAAGTTTACCAACAAGCCCTTCATATTTATACACCAATATTATTTCTATTTCAATTATTATATTTTATTATTCCCTTATAATAAAATAATCTCACTATATAATTATATAACTAAATGATTATTTAACAATTACTAATATTATTTAATTTCTCTAATTTTAATTAAATAATGCTAGTAGCTACTTACTTCCACCACCCTCAGGTTTTACACAATTACTCCTACACCCTCGATACCTTACTTCTATACTTCTAAGGAAACTACTCCACACCAAGGGTATCACAACACATCAAAAACGCCCACCAACGCATACAAATGCATCACATCACATAATTAATTTAATAAAAATAACTCAAATGAAATCGGGGTGTTACAACTCCCCCTCACTTAAAATATTTTCGCCTAAAAAATTATCTGATACGAACAACTATGAGTATGACTCTCGCATCCTACTCTCCAACTACGACGTCATGTTTGGTAACATTTCAAATAACACTAACATTCTACATCATTTACCATACTACTCCTACAAAATGCCATGCTATCAAGTTATGGACGCACAAGTTCATTTCACCCTCGTACCCGAATCCTTGTCATAGGAAACAAGACAACAACATAGTTTAAGAACATATAGCTCTATGATATGAACATTGTCTCCTTCATTTTATCACATACCAATAACGTCATAATAACATCAACATAACCATAATACTAAATTCATTGACACACAAGTCAATACCATAATGCTACGATTCACCAATCAAACATGTAAATCAATACATCGATAGGCATGGAATTAACATGAATAATATATAAACATATCACCTATCACTTCCATTGCAGAATATCCATTGATCTGCATCATTCCCCCAGGCTTCTGATGTTTAACCCTTGACCCCTAGCAAGTTACACCGCACAACAAACTGTGCCACACCATGCTTCAGCTGCGTCACCCTGGTTCATCTACTTCAAAATCATTGTCCTCATTTTGTTTTCCATCAATAAACAGATCTACAAGTTTCACATCTATTTTAAGACTCTCTTTAATACCTACCCTGAAATTATTGTTCACTTTAGATATCCTCAACCTTCCACTCTACGGTGTTAGCCCGCATACTAAATCAAATCTCCTCACTGTTCAATGAGTCTCAACTCTTTCATATCCATTCCTCCATTAGGTTCACGCTAAATGGTGAACAAATATCTTCTTAATAGAACGTCAATCGATGTACTCATTATCAAGCTGGCAACACAAGTTTATCCCATCTAACACGATCTTGTCTACTATCAACAAGATATTAAAGGTGATCAGTTCCTCAATTTGTCAATAGGTAGTCAATAACCATGCTGGAGCATAAACCATCGTTACTAAAATATAATAGTGTTCCCTTAGAACATATGCTCAAAGTCACCTAAAGCACCATGGTTCAATAATCTCCTTTGATGTTTACAAATGCTTCCGTAATTTCCTTTAAATCTCACCACATCGAGGATCCATCTATTTTCAGATTTGATTCTCATTCCAATCGCAATCTCAATAATACCATCTCCATATCCCAGTTGGTGATTGAAACTCTCCAATTCTCCTTGGCACATGTTGATACTTTTACATCACAAACATGATTCTAATCTCTCTCTAATTTATTTTCCTTTACCATTACCTCTATTTTCCTAAAAATCTATAGTCACTTTAATCATTCTTAATTGGCTTAAACTGCACCTCTATGCACTTCTCCAATACCACCATATCCTTCTTAATACCAAACATCGCTTTCCCTTAATTAATTCATTAACAACATATCTTACTTGACCTCGTCTCAACTAAATTACGATAATAACTTGTTAAGCCCAAAAAGCTTCTCGTCTCTATAACCGACTTCAGAGTCTCTCAATGTAGAACTACATCTACTTTGGATTGATTTAAAGATACCATTACTTGAAATAACATTATCAGTAAAAATCATTTCCTTATGCAGTAATCTACACATTGACAAGTTAGCATAAAGCTTCCTCCCTTTCGACGTTGAAATTCACATTGCAACGTCCATCATGCCTATACCATGTTTTAAAAGTTTCCCTCTAATTGCTTCTTCAATTCATCAAACTCTAAAGTGTACATCCTATATGGTGCTATAGGAACATGTTTGTTGCCAAGGACAAGATCAATAGCCAACTCAACCTCTCATCCAACATCACCATATGAATATATATCATTAACACACATCCCAAGCAAAACAATACACAAATACATGTCATTTTACACAATCTCACAATGATTAAATCACCTACTTCTAACAAGAACATTTTTATTGGAAAGACTATCGTGCTAGCTTTCTAACGCTTCAAATGGGGACTCAAACGGAGTTATGGCTCGAAAGTCATGAATTTTTCAAAATTAGAATTTTTCCAGCCCGCTCACTGGAAACCGATTTCTGCAAATGGGGGAACCGATTTCTGCACTGCAGAATCACTTTTTCTGCATTTTCTACCACGAAAATCACTTATTTTCATACCCAAACGCCCCCAAATCCCACATGATGCACAATTCCCGTTCCAATTTCAAATTCCTATTCACCCACATCATTATCAGAATTTTAATTCACAAAAGCAACACATTTACTCATAAAATTATTCAATTGATTCATATTTATTTCATGCGATACTCAAACCTCGAATCCATATTATCTTCATTCATAAGTTTTAGACTACGACACTGGATCTAGAGGGGGATGAATAATTCCCCAAATAAAATTTATCTTTCAAAAGGATTATTTAAAAATTATTTCAAAAACAATGTTAAGCGGAAGGATTTTGGCCTAGATCAATATAATAGTCTAAACGAACCTAGTTATTGGAAACTCAGATATGCACAAGCCTTATCGAAATAGCATAATGATAAAATAAATCAACATAATAATATCTCAAATTAACTTTTTAATATTCAACACAACGGTTTCCTATTTCCAATGAAATCATATTAAAAACATAAAATGACAATTTATCAAACATGTGGCGTGCAATCATTTTTTAAGAATTTTCTTTGAAATTTGTTGATATGAAAAAACACTTAAAATAAAAGTGATTATAAGCTAATCAATAAATAAATTTAAACTTTAATAATCAAAGAGAAAGTCTATACGAATCAATCGATCAAATAACACATTCAACAGATTTCATATGGAGAGTAAATGAAAGTAAGAGATAGAATATTGCAATTTTCCTTTGAGCTAAACAACCTAAAAAATTTATCAAACACTTGGCATTGCAATCAAAGTTTCAAAATTTTCCTTTATGTTGTGTGTATATAAAAAAGAACTTATAATCAAAAGTGATTATAAGTAACTCAACACAAAATTCAAAACAAAAAACAATTTCGGAAAATTCCTATGCATCGATAGATTACTCAATTCTATTTGACAAATCGATGTTATAAAGATTAAAACAAGTAAAGAAATAAAAGAAAAGAGACACGATGATTTTTTTAGAAAGTTCACCAATCATCCTCGCTATGGCTACATCTCCCCCCAATTCCAAATTTATAATTAGGATAATTTCTTACTTTGACAAAGTATGGTTACAAGAGAAGTGTTCAAGAGAAATCCTACAAATCCTAACTGTTTGATGTTGATTCAACCCCTTCTCTTTTTTTGATCTTCAACAAGACCAAGACCGATAGATGCAACCTATTTTTCGTTTAAGTTTCTTTCTTGAAAAGATTTCAAACACTCCAAGGTTCCTTACAATGATTTCAAACACTCAAAGGGATTTTTCACTCGAGTAAATCTGATCGCACACTATCAACACGAGATCACCGATTATATCTTCCAATTCTTGCTACTTCCTTAAAAATATTTAAAACATTCTAAGGTTCCTTGAAAATATTTCAAACACTCTAAGGTATTTTTTACATGGATGATTCCTTCTCGCACGATCTTGCACAAAAACCCCTGAATTCAACAAATGATTTTGGAGAACGTAACCGATGGTTTTTCCTAGATGAAGACCCCTACAAGAAATCAAACCAAATCAATTAGAAATATTCAATTCTTCCTCTAGATGGCACCCCGATGGAATATCATCACAATGTAATGTCGGTGTGTATGCGTAGATGGGAAGGTTGAAGATGAAGAGAAAATGTAGGATCATTTTATGGTATCATCAAGTTAGAATGATGCATGAATGATATACTTATAGTTGGAAACATTTAGGGAAAAAAAGGACAAACTTAGAATAAAAGAAATTGAAAATTTGACCAAAATAGATGTTATGTGTCGACCTCAAACTCGTATGTGTCGATACATATATTATAAAAAGAATGCATGTGTCGACCGAATGACTTTATGTGTCGACCTAAACAAGTCAAAAGCTACAAGCTTTAAAACGTGAGTAAATGTGTCGACCTGAAATATGGATGTGTCAACACATAAAATAATAATTTCTTCAATTTCGGATATTTTTCAGTATTTGTCGACCTGTGACTTACAGAAGCTTACATGTATCGACCTGAAAACGAATGTGTCGACACATGCAATGCAAAAATATGCATAAACTGTTTTTCAATGTGTTGGATCATTTTCAAAGTACTTTTTGATGATTCCTAAGACCTATAATACATAGGAGTGCCACAAGACATAAGGATATTATTGTACCCCAAAATTTTCCCTCTCTTTTCTCAAGACATTTCTCATAAGGATTTTCAAAAGCTCAAGTTTGCACAAGTATTGACTAAGTCAAGCCACCTCCTCAAAACTGATACCTCAGAATTAGGGTTTGAGTTTGCACAAGTACAATTGGATTTTTAATATTTCCTATAGTTCCCATGGATCATATTGGGCTTTCAAGCATCGGGTCAAAGAGGAAACTGTTGAAAGGGAAAAGTAGATAAAAAAGGTGTGCAGTTGCAAATAGTCATGTCGAATTCAAAATCAGGTTAAGGTTGTTCTAACCACATGACTGATTGAAAGGAGTGGTTGGCATATTTTGACAAGTCGGAGAAGATCAAGCTTGCTTCGATCCCCAAGCTTCGACTGGGAAATGGCTTCCTTCGAGCAACCTACTTCGATCCACCTCTAAACCCTTCGACACACATATTTTTGACACTATGAATTACAATTTAACACACCACCTAATTCATTGTGTCTAAACAATGTATATTCATCATGGTTCTTAGTCTTCTGAATCATTCGACCTGCACTCCCTTCGTCATTATGTATGCAATCTGACTCACATTTCTACAGTGTTCCAAATTCATCTTCCCATATGCTACCTTCTCTCAGAGATAATGGAACCTCATTTCGACTGTGCTTGCTTCGACCATGTACTATTGGGTTCTACGCTAGATCGATAGCTAACATGTTGTATATCTTCATCCTTACTTCGATCCACAAACTTTGAATGGGAAATGTCTTACTTCGAGCAACTTGCTTCGATCCACCTCTAAACCCTTCGACACACATAGTTTTGACACTATGAATTACAATTTGAGGTGTGGACGTTTGAGCTTTCGACCATTTAATCAACTGATTACTCAAGATATGGTTACTGGTAGAAAAGAAATCCAGAAATTCTTTTGTTTCGACTATGCTAATGAGATAATCTTGCATACTCAAAGTGGTACATTCATATGAATATGGTTCATTCTAAGAACATACAATTGGTGGAAAAAATATTGTTTTGTCTGTTAATGAGTTTGGTCGAAGGTTGTGGATCTATGTGATCAAAATGAAAGGACGAAGTAAGTGGTACATTCAGATGAATGTGGTCCATTCAAAGAACATACAATTGGTGGAAACAAATATTGTTTTGTCTGTTAATGAGTTTGGTCGAAGGTTGTGGATCTATGTGATCAAAACGAAAGGACGAAGTAAGTGGTACATTCAGATAAATATGGTCCATTCGAAGAACATACAATTGGTGGAAACAAATATTGTTTTCTATGTTGATGAGTTTGGTCGAAGGTTGTGGATCTATGTGATCAAAATGAAAGGATGAAGTATTAGACATCTTTTAGAGATTCAAGATGCTTCCTGAACAAAGTCATATATGCTGCCAAGCCCAAGCTTGTTGTACTGTCCACATAACAATCTAAAACCATGTTAAAAAACAGTGTGTATTACTTCTATAAAACAGCCTTGCACCAATATGCCAAAACACTCAAAAATTGCTGCAAAATAGTCTTACTATGTTACTCATAAACCAATCCAAGCCTGTATTATCTCAGTCTCATATTTGCACCATATTAGCATATAAGAGCTACACCTCAAAAGCTATGAAAATAGCATATCCAAACAGTTCAAATTTTATTTGTTTTTCTCCCAAAACCCCAGCAAGACTCTTCTATAAATAAGTTGTTTCACAACACACAAAGGGATGGCTTTTGGAAAGCAAAAAGGATAATAAAAAAAAGAGAGAGGAGAGAACATGGATGTTGAATCCTTAAAACACTCTTAAACCCAGAACCAAAAAAAACAATGCCTTTGTTCTTTTTCGAACTCAAGAACATTTAAGGAAGCAACTCAAGTTCGAAACAAGAATTCCAGCTTCAAGGTAAGTCTTCTTGACTTTAAACCCTCCATTTAAAGCATCATTGATTATTTATCTAGGAAGATAACATGTAATAACCATTGCCTTCGAAGCTAACCTTTTGTTTGTCTTCCTTTCTTGTCAATTCTATGTTAAGAACTAACCTGTGCAAACCATAAAACAATGTTGGAATGAAAAATTACAGCATCATTCGAAACAAAGCCTTAGGCTTCGACACATACTCCCTTACAGACCCAAATAGAAGGGGAAAAGGGTGCATGATTTGACACATAATATTATGCTTCGACTCATACTGAGTTCGATTTGGAATTACAGGGTCGAAAGAAGGATATGTTCGATGCATACAAGCATGCTTTGACATATGCTTCGATACATAATATCAAAAGATTTGTTTTTTTCCTCTCTTTTGCGCTATTTTTTACATATTTCATATATTTTCTTCATAGCTATTTATAATACGGTGGGAGAACTGACTTGGGTGTTTTGCGTATGATCGCAATTTGTTGCGGATAGCAAGAGTCGCCATCGACTTTTCTTTTATCTAATAAAGGAAAGGGTGAATAGAACAGGAAAGAACTTTGAGATTATCTTCTTGAGTTCGGGGGGTATGTTATGAAAAGGGAAGGTTTAGCACCCTTTTCATCCGTAGTTATCTACGGGCTCTTAGTTGCTTTCTAGATCATTGCTTTTGTTTGAAAATGTGCTTGTGGTGTGGGTTTTGAAAGTATTTTGAAAACGTCTTTGTAATGGTTCTCGTTTCTATAAAAATGTGTACAAAGTGTTGGTTTTGAAAATAGTTCAAAGAAGTGTTTGTGGAATGTGTTTTTGAAAGTGATTTTGAAAAGTGTCTTTGTAATGGTTCTCGTCTCTATAAGAACGCATACAAAAAGCTTTGTCTTTTGAAAATGTTTTCAAATGAAAGTGTGAGCGTATAAAATGTTTTTGTTGTGAGCGGGTGAGCAACTAGGAGCATCCAACCTACTCAAAAGGTCTTAAACGTTCTTTTCCTCCTCCTTTAAATGTTGTTATCTTACCATTGATTTGGTAAGAAGCTCCATCATTAGAAGTGAAGGGATGGGCGTGGGACGTTTGTATAGTCATGATAGCAATGTTGTGAGATATGTTTGCATTTTTCTTGAGGGACTAAGATCATTTGTATGGCAACATTCAAAGCGTCATTGAGGGACTATGATCTTGTATTTTTTATTATTTTTGCTAAGATGCCTCACATGCATAACATGACCATTTTTCATAAGGAAACAAGTGGAGTTAACCTTAGAGGTGCAAGTGTGCAAGTGTTTTTATTTCATGCTTGATTTATCTTGGATTAGTGTTTTATAAGATTGATTTTATCTTCCCATACAAATCCTACGTTACTAGCATTTATATGAAAGCGATAAATTTCGGAAAGTAGATATCCTACGCTATTACAATCACTTGGGGATGGGGAGTACAAATTTAAAAATGGGGGTTGCAAGAAATTAAAGTCCTAATTATCTATTACAACCATATTGAAATAATGTACAAGAATTGCAATGTAAAATAGATTTGTTTTGTTTTTGTTAAGAGAAGAAATAAATTTGCTTAAGGAAATGTTTTTAGCCTTTTTGTTTTAAAAGAAATAAAGCAAAGTATATGAATATAAAGTATTTTTGGTGTTTTTGATTAATGGAAATAAAAGTGATGATAAAAATAGTAAAAGAATAAGAGTTAGAGTCAGTGTGTTGCTGAAACAATAGAAATAAGAGAGAGCAGAAGTTCTGACTCTGGCACGCTGTAAATCAGAAAGAAAATGTTAGCAAAAATGGGGAAAGCCAAAAATTCCGGGTCTAGACGCACTAAGGTTTTGGGGTTGCTGGGAACAAAGGAAATCCTAGAAGTTATGATTGCTGAGAGAACCTAGAAGTTCTGATGTAGCTAGAAATCTAGAAGTTCTAGTGTTACTGGAAAGCTAGAAGTTCTGTTAATGGGTAAGTGAGTTGATGATGCTGTTGGATTAGAATACCTAGAAGCGCTGATCCAGGAGTACTGTTTTGACAAACAAATGAGGGCTTTATCTAGAAGTTCTGGTCCAGGCATGTTGTTTGACAAACAATGGAGTAATAGAAAATGTTAAGAAATAAACATAAAAGATGTTTCTAGGGCTAGAACCCAGGACCCTTAACACTAATTCCTTAAGCGCGCGCTCTCTACCACTGGGGTGGCTATACATCCGATATTAGAAGCAAAAACATAAACATATATTACAAAGTAAGTTCTGATGATGAACTTCATCTTCTTCTTCGCGCCAGCCAGAGTATCTACAACTTAGTCATTTCTCAACCAAAAATGGAAAATGCAAATATAGAAGTTATGGAAAATTTCATCATGGTTTCAGAAATACAAAGCATCAAAACTGTAAACCAGAAGCAAGCGTGAATTTTTCTAATCCTAATTCTGAACCTTAATTTTCTTAAGAAGTTCTGATCTGAAATTCTCTCTACTTAGGCCATAGAAATGAAACCTATGAATATGTACAGAGTTAGATCCATGATGTCTACATTGTGTCTTTGAAATTGCAATCCTAACAATGCCTAAGTAATGAGATGGAAATCAGAAGAAACTTAACTTGCATTTGGAAATTGTGCTGTGAGTTAGAGCTTGGTTCATATTATTGTGATTTTTGGTCAGCTTCCTCAAGTTCTCAGAAAAACTAAAGCAAACCTTAGCTTGATTTATGGATGGTTGGAATGCTCTGGAGAACTCAAGATGCAAAGTTTTTGATTTTTGGAATGGGGATTGGTGGAGATTGTATTACAGTTTGAAAATAGAAGTTTGGAAAGCTTCTACGTGTATACCAGAAACTATGTGGATGATTTGGTCAAGTAACACACAAGGAAAATTAGAGTTTGGATGAAAAAATTAGAAACTAGCAGGTTGTGTTTGTGTTGCAGTTTCAGGTTCTTGGGAATTTTCAGCAAGGTTTCAGGGCTTTTTTCCCCTCCTCTAGTTTGTAGATGAAGTTGAATTTATAGGAAAAGGATTTAGAAGTTTGTGGAAGTCAGGAGTACAACCATCACATGTTATGGATCACTGACTTGTTTTTAAAGCAAGTTTAGACAAGCATGGTTTCAAGGCAAGGTAGGGTTGTTAGAAGCTTTAAACACGCCTAATCTGAGTTTGTAGGCATGATTTGTAGGGAAGTACACTAAGAAACAAAGTATGGACTCAAAATAAACTTTGTACAAAAGTTTACTTTTCAAGGACAACAATGGTACTTTTATGCCACACGTGGGAATATCTTTTGGATAAAGGCTTAAACAATGGGATAAAGACTCAAAAGTTTGTATAAGCATTAAATTATGATGATATTTAACAAGCAAGAAGGCCTTCAACATAAGATTATGCATCATAGTTTGAAACTGGATCATAAGTTCAGCATAAACGTAACTTAGATTAAGAACAAATGTCCAACTTATGATCTTTGATTCTCCCTGCTTCAGCGTGATCTGAAGGAGTTCTTAGACTTTTCAGAAAGCTTGTAACATACTTTGTAATCCCTTTTTGAATCAACTTTGCAAACTCTGATTGTGCCTACGTGAAAACTGGCTTAGAAGTTCTAATCAAATTCTGACTTGGAAATGTTCAGAGTTTACTAAGTGTTTTAGTTTCGTGGACGTGTCTTCAAGCATTTATAACTTGAAATCACATCATTTCTAGGAGGATTTCTGTTCTGCAATGTTTTATATCTCAATGAGATCTATAACTCTTATTTCAGAAGTTCTTCCTGAATCATCTTGCATCTTGATGAAAATCTGGCCAAAAGTTTTGAACTTATCATACTTTCTTAACACTTAGAAAAATTTCTAAGTGTTTAGAACTTTGACTTTTCCAAGGTAATTTTGAATTTTTATTTTCTTGATGAACCAACTTCATATTCTAACATGTCTTAATGAAATGTGATTCTTGAAAACTTTATTTTGATCAAAAAGTTAAATTTTGACTTTTCAGTGTGTATTTTGACCATTTTACCCTTGTGCCAATCCAAACCTAAATTGATGTATCAGTGCTGCAAAATTGAGTCATGAGAGATCTGGTGAGGAAATTATTGAGAAACGAGAGGGAAAATTTTGGGGTACAACACTATTTAATATGATTTGTAATAGATAATTAGGTTTAATTTCTTGCAATCCTCATTTGTACATTTGTATCCCCCATCCCCCAAATGATGTAATAGTGTAGAATATTTATTTTCCGCAATTTTATTGCTTTCATAAATGTTAGTATATAGGGTCTGTATGGGAAGATAAAAAATCAACCTTAGAAAATCCTAATCCAAGACAAGACAATGCATGAAAAATAAACACTAGCACACTTACACCTCTAGGGTTAACTCCACTTGTTGCCTTGAGAAAAATGGTCATGATGTGCATGTGAGCCATCTTAGCAAAAATTATCAAAATACAATATCATAGTCCCTCGATGACGCTACGAATATTACCTTACAAATGATCTTAGTACCTTAAGAGAAATGCTAAGATATCTCAAGTATTATCATTCATGACTATACGATGACCCACGCCTGTCCCTTCACATCCAACGATGGGGCTTCTTACCAAATCAATGGTAACATAGAAACATCTAAATGAGGAGGAAAAGAACAAAGAGCTTTTGAGTATGTAGGACGCTCGTAGTTTCTTGCTCACAAACTAAAACCATTTCCATACTTACACTTTCAAAACATCTTGAAAAACAAACATATCTTTGAACTATTTTCAAAACCAACACTTTGTATACATTCTTATAGAGACGAGAATCATTACAAATATTGAGGAAATAAAGGCTTTTTCAAAATATTTTCAAACTTGCACCAAACACAAACACATTTAAAATAAAGCAATTTCAAAAGTGATCTAGCAAGAAACTAAGAGCCCGTAGATAACTAGAGATGAAAAGGGTGATAACACCTTCCCTTTTCATAACCTACCCCTCGAGCTCAAGAAAATATCTCAAAGTTTTTTCATATTCTTTTCACCATTTCCTTTATTGGATAAAATAAAAATCGGTGGCGACTCTTGCTATCCACAACAATTGCGATAAAACGCAAAACATCCAAGTCAATTCTCCCACTGTATCACAGATACCATCCACCATACTGAAATTCTATTTTCCAAGTTTTGACATCATTAAAAACATCTAATAGTGAAATTGCACTCACAAACTCCCCCTTTTCGATGATGGAAAAACTTGTGACGATGCATTTCATGTAGTTATCGAAGGCTAACCCTGACTTTGTGCTTTTCATCTTTATCTCGCATATTCTTCTCCTTATTTGATAACATCAAAAAGAAAGTAGGCAAGTCGTGAGAAGTATCATATTCTAATACCAATAATAATATATCACACAGAGGCATATTTGAAAAGAAGAGCATACAATTACATATACCCATATATATGTAATGATGCAAAAATAATAATAGATAACAAGCATAAAAGATTACCAAACATGTAATTCAATTGCATGAATAATAATGAATGTGATGCAAGAGCAAGCTAGTTAAGTTACTTTTATAGCGTTACAATTTTATAACAAAACACAATGGAACTATTAATGTTGCACACGCGTGTGTCTAGCATAGTGACAAGAACATGTCACTACTCAATCCGAAATGAAAATGTTTCCATAAAATATGACTCAACTACAACATGAACCGTACATGCAATTAACTTTCTCACATTCAACTCATACATAAACGCAAGAAATAATAATATAAACACATGCTTGTACATACAAGAACAAACTTATACAAATATGAAAGAATCAATACATGAAGTCATTATAAGCATATACATTGAGAACACACAATGGCTATCAATCAAAAAAATTGGAAATGAATATTCATGGTTTTCATTATTTGAGAACATAGCAATCATTTTTAATCAACTAAACGTGTACTAAGAAAATCTTACTTTCAAGGAAAAATTAAGAACAATATTACCTCACACTTGATGGAATGTAATTTGCACTCACATAATGTAAATACTCAAACAAGGTGTTAGAGAAAAAGTATAAAAGTGCAAGCTGTAACACCCCTTCTAAAATACCCCGAATAATATTAATTATATCAATGATTAAAGACATATTCCATCAGAGTTAACACGGAACAAGGGATGTCACAATTATGAAATAAATAAAACTTCCAATAAAACAGTAGTCATGCTACACTGAGGGTCATTATTCAAATAATTCAATCAACTTAAGACCATTTCTTACACAGCGGAAAAATACCATAACCAAAATGGAATAAACCAAAACATAATTATTCCCAATGAAATTCAAAGAAATAATTGAATAATAACTAATTCCTCAACTAAACGTTCCACAGTGTTACAACCTATCAGAGCACGACACTGACACGCGGACATAAAGTAACATAGCTCTAGAGCCATCCTCACCAACTCCTGAGCTGCTAACTTTAATCTGAAATTGTTAAAGTAAGGGTGAGATTTCTCATAATTAACATGCATTATAAGCTTCTCAATCAACATTATATCACAAGCATATTATTTCACCCATTTTAGCATAAATTCAGGTTCAACACGTAGTTCCAATCATACAAGTCATTATGCACAAATCAATAATCAACCAAAGAATTGTAACACTGGAAAACATCCTAACATGTTACAATTCCATGCAAACACAAATGCAGACACAATGCATGTGGTACCAACACGTGACCAAGTCACCTAACACTGATCCATCATCAACCGGATACAGCAACCATCGATTCGTCCATAAACACCCGGACACGAATCCAGCCTAACCACCCATTATCACTCGGGTATCGGTTAACGGCAATACAAGTCAAATTCCACACAATGGGAATTAACTTCACCAAAACAATGCATATGCACGCACATCACCAGCATGCAACATCAAATCAGTCTATGAAATACATCAATTTATCATAACTGAACCAAAACCAAAAAAAACATAATATCATTATTTATCATACACACATCAAACAGCATAAACATGCACTTCATCCACCAAGACCTGATACAATCAATTATCATGGATACACCATTGCATATACACCAAATATGCACATAATAACAAACCGCATAATCGGAAAGTCAACACATTTTCAAAATAAAATCAAGTTATAGTTATTTTCTTCATTTTATAAAATAGACTATTTAATTTAAGAAACAACGTCCAAAATGGCGACTAAAATGGAATTACGGTTTGAAAGTTACGGATTTTTAAAGTTTAATATTTTTCAAAAAGTTACAGCAGAACCCGGTTCCTACATATGCAGGAACCGGTTCCTGCGAAGTTCAAAAATCACCCTTCTGGAAAATGTATGGGAACCCGGTTCCTACCTATACAGGAACCGGTTCCTACGTGCAATTTTGCCAGTTTTCATAACTTCGCACAGTGGAACCCGGTTCCTCCCCACTGGGAACCGGTTCCCACGACCTGCAGAGCCTAAAACTGCTATTTTTGACAGCATTATGTATCTCAATCCATTCCTTTTCATTCCCATACGAATCCAACTCACAGCAATGTCAAAATAAGTCATAATGCATGATTCCAATGAGATTGTAACACACCATAACATCATACAATTTCCTCATAATATCAAATTGAAACAAAACATAAAAATTCATGGAATTGGGGTTTGAATTTCATAAATCTAACGATCCTAAATTGGGATTCCTAACAGGCTTAATCAATCCTATTGATCCCAAAACCTATAAGGCATATTAACTAAATGAAATCACCCCTTACCTCGCGATGATCCTTCGAGTTCATGGCGTTTGGCTTTTTCCTCTCTTCTCTTCTCTTCTCCAATTTCACGTATAATGACTTTTCCAAATAACCTTCTTTTTCTTTTCCTTTCTATCCTTCTTTTTATATTCCTTTTATTATTTTCCAAATAATAGTAATAAATTAGTTATTATTTAGTAGAGCTTTTTACTTCATACACCTCTAATTCAACCTTACACCCCCTGGTCTTCCTTTTTAATTTCAATAAAATAATTAAATTACTAATTAGTAAGAGTAGAGTATTTTACCCCTCACACCCTCTAATCACTCTTCACACCACCAATACTTCTTTCCTTTAATTAATTAAATTAATTCCAATAATCCAAAAATACCAATAATTAAATTTCCAATTAAATTAATAATTAAAAATTCTAATTATTTAATAATCGGATTATTTGGGGTGTCACACAAGCATCATAATAAAGAAGGCAACATTTGAGACATTAATAATCCCTAATTCCATATGTTTGTTGAAAGATGGTTTGGTTGCAAACATTTCTGTAAGGACGTCGGCAAGTTGATTTTCACTATCAAGATGCACAAGCATAACATTTCCATTTTTCAACATGATTATGAAGGTAATTCCCCATGAATGTGTTCATTTCTGGAGTTACTTTATTTGGAGTCCGAGAGAGTAATTCAACTCCCCATAAGATTCATTTCAAATACTCCCTGCATAAGCTTAGAGAATTCATTGACAAGTCACATGTTAGTAGAATCAAATATGATGTGATGTCAAATGTGTTATGCTTGATTTTTAATGAAACTTAACATGCTTATGTACACATAAGTGTTTATAAAAAATACATGAAAATATAATGTGATGAAGTAATTTCAAGTATATAAATTGATAACTCACTATGATTATCAATTAAGAATTAAATTGCAAATGAACACTCATAATATGTATACCATGCATCAAGTATATCATGTATTTAGAGAAATAAACAAGTAAAAGAGAGAACTTACTAACAAAGCTAAAGTTAAATCGATATTATCTCATCGTATAATATGACGGAGGATGCACTTGCATTTCACACAGGACTCTCGAAAGAAAGTTGAACCAAATGCAAAGTATGTCACAAAGATTTTAGAGCAACACAATCTTACCACTCTTCACTTTGACAAAGTACCCAAATGTAAAACTTTTGATAAGTCCAAGAAGGTCATTAATTTGATGATCATTCATTTTGATTGAACTCTCATCATTTATCCTTTCCATGTTAGTTATCTTTCTCCTCCTCATGTTTCACCAGTTCGGGTTGATCAATACCTTCTTTGGGGTCATTGAGTGTGTCTCTTGAAGATAAAACTACATCATGAAATGAAATACCTTTTTCGAGTATTCTCAGATAGAATATCAAAAGTAACTTACACATCTTTTACCATTAAAACAAAACTTGTTGTTGCTTTCTAGATCACATAATCCATCATCTTGCCCCATATTCAATAGAATTAGAATATGGACATATGCCTTGATCCACCATAAATGAGAACTCATATTCTCTTCATAGAGTCAAGACAATATTCCTACAAAACAACAAGACAAGTTAGGTACTCAATCTTCATTGAGTATTTGGGGGTTAGTGAAACAATTGGTTGCATTTGGGAAATACAACCATTGTGACAATTTAAATCTTCACCATCACTCAAATAACTATTGTATTACGTGCTCACAATTTGAGGACCTTGAAATTGACGTCCTAAGAGCTTTAGACTTCATTCTTTCCTCCTTATCCGTGTCTTTATCCCTTTTCTTCTTCTTCTTATCAAGCTTTTTCTCATGCTTGTCCAAGCAAGTAAATTCTTGCTCATGTTCTTCAAACTTACCAATAAATGTAATGAGATCAAGTATTGTAAGATCATTAGCTTCCTTGGTCGAGGTGACCTTAGGTTTCTAATTCCTAATAAGACATCTTAAAACTGTATTAGTAGCAATTGCAATGGAAATAGTCATACCAAGTGCGTTCATACAATTAATGAGATTTGATGAACTTTTCTTATCATCATTATTCCATAGTGCTTCCGACTTTGATGTGACAATGCCATTAGCATTTTTTTGAGTTATAGCGTCACACATATCCTTGTCATATGAATTAATATAAATGTGAATACAAGCTTTCCAACAAGTATAATTTTCTTCTGAAATTTCTTTGGGGTTGTTAAGTAAATTCCTTTAGGTTCATACACCATTTTCTAATAAGAGTTTCGAAGCACATAATTAATCGGAGCTCTGATACCACTTGTTAGAATACGGCACCAGATCTAGAGGGAGTGAATGGATCCGCAAATAAAATATACCTTTCAAAAGGATTATTTAAAACTTATTTGAAAAATAATGTTGAGCGGAAGGATTTTGGCATAGATAAATATAGTACTCTAAACGAACCTAGTTATTGGAAACTCGAATATGCATGAGCCATATGGAATTAGCATAATGATAAAATCAATCAAAATAATAATATATAAATTAACTACTTTATATTAAACACAATGGTTTCCTATTTCCAATAAAATCATATTAAAAACATAACATGACAATTTATCGAACATGTGGCGCGCAATCAATATTTCAGAATTTTCTTTGAGATTTGTTGATATGCAAAAGCACTTACAATCAAAGTGATTATAAGCTAATCAACTAAGAAATTTAAACTTTAATAATCAAAGATAAATTTTATACGAATCAATCGATCAAACAACATATCATACACATTGCATATAGAGAGTAAATGAAAGTAAGAGATAGAACATTGTAATTTTCCTTTGAATTAAATAAGCTAAATAATTTGTCAAATACTTGGCGTGCAATCAAAGTTTTAGAATTTTCCTTTGTGTTGTGTTGATATGAAAAATCACTTATAATAAAAAATGATTATAAGCAACTCAACACACAATTTAAAACAAAAAACAGTTTCGGAAAATTCCTATACGTAGATAGATTAATCAATGCTATTTGACAAATCGATGTTATGAAGATCAACACAAGATCACCGATTATATCTTCCAATTTTTGCTACTTCCTTAAAAAGATTTCAAACATTCTAAGGTTCCTTGAAAAGATTTCAAACACTCTAAGGTATTTTTTACATGGATGATTCCTTCTCGCACGATCTTGCACAAAAACCCCCAATTCAACAAATGATTTTGGAGGACGTACCCGATGGTTTTTCCTAGATGAAGACCCCTACAAGAAATCAAACCAAATCAATTAGAAATCTTCAATTCTTCCTCTAGATGGCACCCCGATGGAATATCATCACAATGTAATGTCGGTGTGTATGCATAGATGGGAAGGTTGAAGATGAAGAGAAAAAGTAGGCTAATTTTATGGTATCATCAAGTTGAAATGATACATTAATGACATATTTATAGTTGGAAACATTTAGTGCAAAAAGGACAAATTCAAAATAAAAGAAATTTAAAATTTGACCAAAACAAATTTCATGTGTCGACCTCAAATTTGTATGTGTCGACACATACGTTATAAAAAGAATGCATGTGTCGTCCTGAAGGACTCTATGTGTCGACCTGAACAAGTCAGAAGCTACAATCTTTAAAACGAGAGTAAATGTGTCGACCTGAAATATGGATGTGTCGACACATAAAATAAGAATTTGTGCAATTTAAGAAATATTTCAGTATGTGTCGACCTGAAGATTCTATGTGTCGACCTGTGACTTACAGAAGCTTACATGCTTAAAAACTAAGTTACACGTGTCGACCTGAAAATCGAATGTGTCGACACATGCAATGCAAAAACATGTAGAAACTGCTTTTCAATGTGTTAGTTCAATTTCCAAGTAATTTTTGATGATTCCTAAGACGTATATTTCAGAGGAGTGCTATAAGACATAAGGAGACCGTCCACCATACAGAAATGCTATCTTTTTTAGTTTTGACATCATGCAAAACATCTAATAGTGAAGTAGCACTTAAATAAGAATTTGCATGGACTCTTCAAAACAATTCATAAGTACTTGGGTTAACTCTCAACATTTCATCCCAAGGATGATATCAAGCTAATCCAACATCTTTCTATATCGACAAGTCACAATCATCCCTTGAAAAATATCAAGACTCACACAAAACTGGTACATCATTAGCCATAACATCGCCCTCTACTCCTAGAGATATGAACAACAAAAGTACCTGATATTTCCCTCTCAAGGATACTTTAAATGACGGCTAGGAATAATTCCTGAATCCTTACTTCCTCTGAATTCGGGAAACAACACAATCTCACCAATCTTTGCACTCATGCAATTCACAACACACTAAACCAATTGTTCACACCTGAACCATCTTAGAGAAGCACAAGCTTCTTCTCCACTTGTTTCAAACTCACTCCTGCAACCAATTAGTTAGAAAAATAAGCAAGTATTGACAGTTTTTCACACACATGTCGCGTACCAAGGAATAAACAACATTAGACAACTTGGTTGGATGGACCGACCTGCTCTAATACCAATTGTAACACCCTAAATTCCCCGGCAGTTAATAATATAAAACTCAGAGTAAATATTTTTTCTTCAAAATACATTTAGGATGCTACACTTTCTCAAACAATTCATAATTTTCTCAAATTAATAAAACGGATACATAACACCTTTCGGATAAACATGATTACCATAGTCTTAAAAATAAAATTTATTAAGCAGCAGAAAATAATTTTGGTCCATTATTCAAAACAACTTCAATCCAACATGAATCATAACTTAATTATCTAGGAGTTTAAGATACTCCAAAACAATCACAAAAACAATGAAAAATATAATAAGCGTTTATCCTCTAATTTGATGTTACGTATCAGATCAAAACGTTGACTCTAAAACAATACTGAAGAGAAAGCTCTTCGAACTCCACAACAACAAACTACTTCTGACTATCTGCACATTACCCACATAGGGCAACATTCAAACAAAAGGGTGAGATATCACAACAATATAAATAAAATTATAATAATAAGTATACATAAATATTTCATGCATAATTATTATATCCATATCTCAAAACTTCATGTCATAAGAAAATTAACAAGCATAAGAACCACACACAACATCTTTACGCTAACAACAAGGCATGCAATGAGACACAACACTGACTCTATGCATGCCTTGTTGTTAGCGTAAAGATGTTGTGTGTGGTTCTTTATGCTTGTTAATTTGCTTATGACATGAAGTTG
This sequence comes from Vicia faba, assembly GCA_948472305.1. Classification (NCBI taxonomy): domain Eukaryota; kingdom Viridiplantae; phylum Streptophyta; class Magnoliopsida; order Fabales; family Fabaceae; genus Vicia; species Vicia faba. Next base: position 1,425,692,197 of record OX451735.1, on the reverse strand, counting down.
TGAGATGTGGATATAATAACTATGCTTGAAATATTTCTGTATACTTATTATTATACTTTTCTTTATATTTTTGTGATATCTCACACCTTTTGTTCGAATGTTTCCTCTACATGGGTAATGTGTAGATAGTCAGGAGTAGTTCGTTGTTCTGGAGTTCAAAGAGGTTTCTCTTTAGTCTTGTTTTAGAGTCAGCATTGTACTCTAATACGTAACATCGGGTTGGGAGATAAACGCTTATTATATTTTGCATTGTTTTGATGATTGTTGTGAAGAATTTTAAACCCTTGGATAATTGAGTTATGATTCATGTTGGATTAAAGTTGTTTTGAATAATGAACCTAAATTATTTTCCGCTGCTTAATAAAGTTGATTTTTAAGACTATGGTAATTATATTTACCTGAAAGGTGTTATGTATCCCTTTTATTACTTTGAGCAAATTAATAATTGTTTGAGAAAGTGTAGCATCCTAAATGTATTTGGATGAAAAAGAAAATTTACTTTGATTTTTATATTATTAACCGTCGGGGAATTTAGGGTGTTACAGGAAGGGATTCTCCTCGATTGATGAGTGAGATGTTGTTTGGTAGGCCTAGAGCATGACGTGCAACTCCTCGGCCCACCTCTTTTTGGTTTTGTCGAGCCTTCATTTGAGTCCTCGGAGGATCACTCTATTCGCGGCCTCGGCTTATCCATTCGTTTATGGGTGTTCGATGGAAGCAAAGTGTTGGACAGTGACAAATATGGAGATAAATTATTGGAAATTCTTGTCTGTGAAATGCGTCTCATTGTTTGTGATAATTGCTTGGGGTATGCCGACCCGGGATATGATGTTTCTCTTGTAAAAATCGAAGGACATTTTACATTGTGATTTTGGCCGGTGCCTCTGCCTCTATTCATTTTGTGAAATAATCTACAACCACTATCAGGTATTTATTTTGGTTTGATCCCACAACAAATGGACCGAAGAGGTCCAATCCCCACCTCGTGAAGGGCCAGGGAGAGGAGAGGGACTTGAGCTCTCTTGGGGTTGCTAAGTGCAGGTCCCTGTGGCGCTGGAATTCATCACGTCTCTTTACGTGTTCTTTAGCATCATGATGCATGGTGGACCAATAATGTCCTACTCATAACGCTTTCCTAGCAAGGGATCTTCCGCCCATGTGTTAGGCATTGATTCCTTTGTGGATCTCATACAGGATATGGGTGACCTTGTTTTCTTTGATGAATTTGAGGAGAGGTATAGAGAATCCCCTTTTATACAGTGTGCCTTCGACCAGGACGTAAGAGTGGGCTCTTTGTCTGACCATGTTGGCTTCCTTCTGGTCAGATGGTAGTTATCCCTTTGTGAGGTAGTTATATATTAGGGTCATCCAACAGCTATTGTCACCAATGGCACACAATTCTAGAGCCAAGGAGGGGTTCTCAATTCTTGGTCAAGGTAGTATTTCCTGTATTACAGATTTGTGCCCTCCTTTCTTTTTTGGGCCGACCATTTTTTACAAGTTATTTGCTCGAGAATTGTGTTTGCAGGGAACATGCTGCACGTTCATAGAGTTGAATTTCTTCATTCTTTCTCAGACTAGATTCCAGTATTCTGAGAGTTTTTCGTTTTTGACCTGGTATTCCCCTCGTATTCGGGAGGTGACGAGCTAGGATTCTGTGAAGATCTTTACTTCCTCGGCTCCCAAGTCCTCGACCAGGCGGAGCCCAGCAAGTAGAGCTTTATATTATGCTTGGTTGTTCGAGGTTGGTGGATAATGCGAAGTAGAATTTGATTAGTATTCCTTCCTCGTTTTCCAGTACGATACCTATTTTGCTTCTCGTCAAGCTAGAAGCTCCGTCCATGAAGATGGGATACTTGTGTGCCCAACTTGTGGGGGTCGGGGAGGTCATTTCTACTATGAAGTCGGCCAACACTTGTGCTTTAAGGGCTTTCCTACTCTCATACCTGATGTCTAACTCGAAGAGTTCTAACGACCATTTTAGCATCATGTCGACCATATAAGGTCAACCAAGTAGTTGCTTTTATGGTTGGTCTGTGTGAACCATGATGGTGTGTGCTAAGAAGTATTATCTCAGTCTCTTTGATGTGTTGATGAGTGCAAGGTCTACTTTCTCTATCTTCTGGTACCTTACTTTGGAACCTTAGAGGGCTTTTCTCGTAAAGTATATGGGCTTCTGCCCCTTGAGTGTCTCTTGAATGAGAGCAACGCTGACTACCTCGGAAGCTACTGTCAGATATAGGTATAATGTTTCTTACTTGTCTGATCTTGAAAGGACTAGTGGTTGAGAAAGTTCTCATTTGAGATAGATGAGAGCACTTTCACACTCCTCGGTCTATTGAAATGGGGCTTCTTTGGGAAGAAGTTTGGAAAATGGAAGCACGTGTTGAGCATACTTTGCCACGAAACAAAACAATGACGCGAGCATTTTGTTTAAAGTTTGGATTAATTTTTTCAAACTCTGGGTCGTAAGTTTAGAAAAAGCTTGACATTTGTCGGGGTTGGCTTTGATTCCTCTTTTTTTAAGTAGAAGCCGAGGAACTTACCTGCTCGCACGTCGAAGGTGCATTTTTCTGTGTTGAAACGCATTCAACATTTCCTCGCTTCGTCGAAGACCTTCCTGAGGTGGAGCACATGGTCGGATTCCTCTTGGGATTTCACAATCATGTTTTCCATGTAGACTTAGAGCATGTCTCTGATATCTCCTCGGGAGACCTTGTTCATCATGCGCTGATAGGTGGCGCCCGCGTTCTTCAGGCCAAAGGGTATTACATTATAGTAATAGTTGTCTGATTCGGTCATGAAGGCCGTGTATTTTTTATTTGTCTTTGCCATGGGGATCTGGTTGTATCCTGAATACGCATCCATGAAGGACAATAGTTTGAAACCAACAGAATTGTCAGCTAATTTATCTATACTGGGGAGGGGATATACATCTTTAGGGCAAGCCATATAAAGATCGATATAGTTAATGCACATGCGCCATTTTCCATTACTCTTTTTAAAAATAACTACATTAGAGAGCTAGGTTGTGTACTGGGATTCATAAATAAATTTTTCCTCTAGGAGGTCTTTGACATCCTGCTTGGCAGCCTCAGTTTTCTTCGGGGACTGCCTATGCCTACGGTGAGAAAATGCCTTAATGGCAGGATCTATTGTCAGATGATGGTAAGTTATCTTCGGGTCTAATCCATAAATATTTGATGTTTTTCAGGCGAACAAGCACGCATTCTCCTTCAAGCACGCCTTCAGTTGTCTCTTCGCCAAGTCGGAGAGGCCAGCGCCGATCTTGACTCCTTTGGAGGGGTCGCTTCCTAGGGGAGCAATTCCAAATTCCTCATCTAGAATTGGTCTCATAAGATCTGTAGGTTCACCGATGCTTGTTGACAAGGATGAGCCTTCTGCGTCGAGCATGGGCTCTTTCCCCTTCTTCTTCTTCTTCTTTTTCTTCTTCTTCTTCTTCTTCTTCTGCTCTCTGAGGTCCCCCTTTGTAAATCGGTTGTCCAGGTCGATCATGTCAACATGGGGCAACGAATTTGGTTCTTCGGAACTGTTGGGGGGAGCGGGTCTATTAGTTTCCTGATGTGTTCGCAAGTGCACATAAATATAGACGTAATATAAAAGAGTTTTGAATCCATAGAGACCAATGTCAACCTATTGTAGTCTATCGTTGCTTTGTAAAGCTAAGGCTAATGATTAATTGATTTAATGGTAATTAAGACTAAACTAAAGTTAATAGGAAAATATAATAATAAAGAGAGACTAGAATGTGTATTCAGCGTACCTTAGAGATTATGTAACTCCTAGGCTTATACTGACGTTAGAAAAGCGTTTAGTAAAAAATATCAATTTAAAGACAATATCTTACACTCTTGTGGTTTTGAATAAAGCCACATTCCTTAACCATGAGATTTTTCTCTCACTCGCCCATTTTAATTAAGGAATGTATTTTAAAAACTTAACAAGATCTAATCGATACCTAAAGCGCTATCGCCCTTATTAGGAATCGATGCCTCGTTCTTACTATCTAGTTTGACCCCAGCGCTCTCGCAGTGCCGAATCGAACCTTAGTTAATTTCTCACTCTCGTGACAAAATCATTTCAAGTAACTTCTCACTCTCATGACAAAGATAATTTAAAAAAAGACCAAAATAGATTTTTCCAATTAAATTATCAAGCCAACGTTGTTACCGAGTCTCATCGAAAATGATGATTCTCACATATCGGACTCTAAGTAATTTAGCAAGACATACTATTGATTGAAAATGAATTAAACTTAACGATTACAATTAACAATAGCATGACAATTAAATTAAAAATGACGATAATAATAAAGCGATAAAAGAAAATATGTAAAAGCAGAAAAAAGAAAAGAAAATGAAATTAACTTCAATTTGGCGACAGGATTGTTGATCCAAGAAAGTTACACAGATAACCGGCCTAAACACTAATGATGGAGTTACTCATTTTACAGTTGTGATTTCTACCTAAAACTATGAACAATACTTCCACGCACAAAGTTGGATGCCTTAGAAAATAAATGCTAGGTCATTTATATAGTGAAAACTAGTGGAAGTTATTTCCAATATTTATATGAAAAGTAATGGAGATAATGGGAAGTTGGAGAAGTAGTGGAGATAATGAGAAGTTGGAGAAGTAGCGGAGATAGTGGGAGAAAACTCCAAAGTAGTGTTGTTAGTGGGAAATTATTCTTCTGAACTGCGACATCATGGTGACCTCCACCAAGCCATTGTGAATGCCATGGCCTTAAAATATGGAGAACATGAATTTTGAGTCCATGGAGAGCGCCATGGACCCAGGGCGAACGCCATGCACCAGAAACATGGTTTTTTCTGCATTTTTCTTCCTTTCTTGTTCCTTTTCTGGTTTCTTTGCACAGTTTCTCCATAATTGATTTATACCTGAAATACAAACAGATGAAGATATAAAAGTGATAAAAACATAACATAATGACATCAAAAAACAAGCTAAACGGGTCTTAAAACATGACACATTTTCACGCTATCACTGCCCTAGGTTGAGTGCTGATGGAGCTCATGCCTTTAGAAACTGCTTCAAAACATCTCTTAGAGGCCTGAATGTCCCCGTGCAGGGTGGCGACGAGGCCGTCAGTGGTGTAATACTTCATTTTGAGGTGCATCATGGAGGGCACTGCTATTAGTTAGGCATGGGTGAGCCTCCCAAATATACACTAATATAATGGCGGGAAGTCTACTACGAGGAACTGGGTCTTGATAGACTTGGCCGTATCTCTTGCCCCGAAAGTAATGATTCATTTGATAAATCCCCAAAGTTTGGTGACAGACCCATTGCATCCCTGGATATCAGAGCCCATGTACGGGGTCAGGTGTGTCTCATTCAGCTGCAAGGTGGTGAATAGTTGGGAATACATTATATTAACCGAGCTTCCTTGGTCGACCAAGATGTTCCTGGCATCGAAGTTTTCCATGAGAGCTCGTACGAGCAACATAATTCTGGAGTTGGGGGATGCTCTGGGTAACTCTTCCTAGTAGAATGCGAGGGGGTGGAAGCCTCCTCTAAACTTGTCGAGGGTGGCACTCATGTCTGAGTTAGCCTCCGTTAACTTCTCAAGTCTTCTCTTCATTAAGCCTACAGTGTATTTGTTAAATCCACTGCCCGAAATAACCATTACTTGTGGGAATGACTCCCAAGGACTGTGCAATGAGAAGTACAGGGGGATCTTCTCCATTTAGGGTAATAAAAATATTTTGGCCTTGTGATGCTCGTGGAGACATACATGAGAGATTTGTCTGAGGAGGCTCCTGTTTCTTCGACCTATTTGGATTTTTGAGCATCTTCCCGGGGAGATTCCTTCTTTCTGTATTGTTTGAGATGCCTATCCCGGATGAGGATCTCAATGGCATCCTTGAGGTGGATGTAGTCTTTCTTTGTATGCATGTGACTTTTATGAAGCTGAAAGTACTTGCTTTTGTCTGTCCCTGGCTTGGACATTGTTTTTTGGGGGAAGTGAACCCCATCTTTCTTGAACTTTATGTTTGAGAGTCGATCAATATTTTCTCACGCGAGATGTTGAGAGGAGCATAGTCACGAAAGCGACCAGGTGTCCCCTTGTAGTCTCAACACTCCCGGGGTTTGTCTTCCATTTTCTTTTCAACCTCTCAACATGATATTGAGGGTTCATCATTCTTTGATACCTTCAAATTCTCTCTATTTCGCGAGTCCCGTGCATTGTTAGCTTCCTCTTTCTCCCCGTATTGGATGTATGCTTGTGCTTTGAGCAGGAGAGCATCCAGAGTGGCCAGTGATTCGATGCCAACTGCCTTGGAAAATTCACTGCAAGGATATAGTCCATGCTCTAAGAGATACTTTTTCATGTCGTCGATCATGGATACTTGTATGGATTCATGGTTAAAACATTCAATATATGCCCAGTGAGACTCGTCCCTCCCTTGGATGATTACCTCCAGAGACGCTTCTGACTTTAGATGTTAGTAAGATGTCATAAAGTGCTTAGAAATTTATCTTCCCAGGTTCTTCCATGATGTGATGGACTCGTCAAGAAGGCTCTTGTACCATGCCATGGCCCCTTTCCTGAGCATTATAGGAAAAATCCGACACTTGATCACTCCACAGACTCCTTTGTAGTCGAGCAATGCATAGATGTTTTTTATGTGCTCGTTTGGGTCAATGGTTCCATCGTAGGTCCCAGATGAAGGGCTTACTACAGACTGGCAGAGATTGCAGTCTCCATGATTTCTCTTGATAATAGGCTGTGAGGCTCGTCCTCATCGCTTCCATCAAGAGGTGGTGATGGAGAATGGTGGTTCCTTCCTCGTCGAGGGTTGTTGTCCCAATAGGGAAATGTGATCCTTTTTTGCTCGGGCGATAGTGAGCGGTCACGATCAAGTCGATTGTTCTTTGTCTTCTTGGAGACTGGGAAACATTGATTTTTACAGGGAGGTGTTCGACCTTGTTTCTTGATGAGAGAAACCTCTTGTTTCTTCTGCACATGAGGACGACCATGCCTTAGTGGTGATGGGCTCGGGGAGTTGTCGTCGGTGTCTCTAAGGAGGAGACTTCGACATCTTTTTTATCCTAAGCTCCCATTCTACTACTCTATTATTGGATCAAAACATTAGTTTGGTTGAGGGAAGCGAGTAGAGATGCCATGGCCGGATCGACATTGGGCGGAATTGGAACTGGCTGGAGGATTTCTGGGAGCTCCTCAGTGGGTTTCTTGGATTTCTGATTTTCCAAGAAATGGGTGTTGTTGCAGTCGGCATCAACCAAGTCAAGGGACGCGGTTCGGCCATCTCTGATGCTGGGGACCTCCTCGAGGTGGGGAGGTTTTTCGTTCCCATCCTCCATGCAAACGGGGGAGAGCACAGTCTTTCCAGAAAGATGCTGGTCATCATTATCGACCATGATAAGAGTGTTGAAATTTACTTTGGTCTTCTAGTTTTGGGGAGGAAGAAGATGGGGAAAACAATTTTCCCACAGACGACACTATTGATCTTATTGGTTGATCAGAACCTGAGGTAGGCCGAGATGATGACGTTTGCTTGGTTGTAAATATATGGATGTTGACTCTATCGTTCATCTGTTTAGAGATATTTGGACTTAAGGCTGGTGATGGTGATTCATGATGACATTTTTCGACAAAGTTGGGACGTTTCTGAGCTTTTGTTACGATCTCCATATGTTTCTGGTGGTTTCCCGTGTGAGGTTCAAAACCCAGCTGTGATGCGGTGGCAGAACCGACTGTTATATACTTGTTTTGTGTTTTGTATTCGCAAATGTTGTGGTAAACAAGAGTCGCCATTGACTTTTCTTTTATCCAACAAAGGAAAGAGTGAAAAGAACAGAAAAATACCTTTTTTGAGATTATTCTGAGTAAGGGAGTAGATTATGGAAAGGGAAGGTATTAGCACCCTTTCCATCCGTAGTTATCTACGGGCTCTTAGAGGTTTACTCATTTTGAAAGTACTTTGTGCTTTGTGTGTTTGAAAAGTGTTTTGAAATGCCTTAGTGTGGAGATTTACTTTGCGTTAACTCTTGTATTAGTCCTCAAGAGTGTTGACAAAGCAAATGTTTTTAAAAAAAAATTTTTTGAAAAGTAGTATTTGTGTAAGTGCTAAATGTTTTGAGCAAACTTCTAACAACTATCTACTTTGTACTCGAAAAGGTAGTTATTTTCCTCCTTTCCTTTAAGCAATGCTATCCTACTATTAATTAGTAGGTAGCCCTATCGTTGAATGTATGAGGGACATCGAAGGGACGTTACAGTCACGAAGGTAACTTGTGGAGACACTTTAGAAATTTTGTTTAGGGACTAGATCATTTACCGAGAGATAACTGTAGGGTCATCGAGGGACTATGATCTTTTTATTTTACGGGTCTTTTCTAAAGCATCCCCATTTCGAGGGACATGACTGCTTTATTTCCAAAGGCAACCAAAATGGGGTACCCTAGAGGTGTATATGTGCAATTGTGTTTAGTTAAAGTATTTATCTTGTGTTAAGTTTTCTAATCGTTAATTATTAAGCTCTTGTAATGCATTCATATTAACATACATCTAACAGTTAATATATTGCTACATAAATTTAAATGCAGAAATTAAATCTACGCAAATACAAGGCTTTGTGAGAGGTACATTGGAGAAATGCTGAAAATAAAGTCCTAATTACTATTACAGACCATGAGCAAATACATTAATAATAAAAATGTGAAATTAAATAAATGCGCATGAAATTGAAAATAACGTCTAAAAGCCTAATAAGAATATCTTTTTCTATTTTTTTTGTTAATTTTAAGAAGATAATTAAATTACCTTAAATCTAATTTTAATTTAAAAAGATAATTGCTAAATGTATTTAAAGCCTAATTCTAATATGTTTTTGTATTTTTATTTGAGAAAATAGTTTAAACACAAATTAAACTCTAAGTTCTAACTTATTTTAATTAAAAATGTTAAAGTTAATTAATTAATTAATTTCAAAAATTAATTATTCTAAAAAAACTAATCCTATATTTTGTTTTTTTATTTATTTAAAGTTAATATAAAAAGGGAAGTCAATAAAGAAATGAAAACAAAAGTAAAAATGCAAAGGGGGGTGTTTGTAGCGATAAAAAATGTAGCGGGGTAAATCGGAGATCGAATTATTGATTAATTCGTCTCACAAAAAGCAAGAGTCGCCACCGCGCTTTATTATTTCCAAGGGAAAAGGGGAAAGAGCGAAATAAAACCCTAAATATGCAATGTAAAATAATACTTTTTAAAAGTAATAAAAATACAAGGCATTTTTTGAAAAGAGATCTATGGTTCGGGGATTGGTTATACAGTGGGAAGGTATTTGCACCCAATGTATCTATAGTACTTTATAGGAACCTTTTGAAATATCTGTTTATTAAAATTGTTCGTTTGATTTAAAAATAAAATGTTTTGGCCGAAAAGGGGTACGGACGGGTTTTTGAAGGTACGACGACCTAATGTCGAAGTTTTGGCTTAAAAGGTATCAATTTTTGAAAAGATTGGACATTTGGGGAAAAATTGTCTTAAGTTTTAATTAGATGAAAATATTCGCGTGATTGGACTTGAAGACATGAAGTCAACAAATTTAAGTGTTTTTCCCTTGGATTTAGACGTAAACAGAATAAACAAATAAAGACAAAATAATTAACGAAAAATTATGCAGATAATGATTAAGTTATATATAATTAAATAAACAGATTAAATGGTGTGAACATGCATTTTTTAGATTTTTGTTTAATATTAAGGAAAAGAAAATGTTTTAATAGTTTTCATTTTTATGCATTTTTTTTAATATGGACAAAGCACGAGAATTAATTAAGGAAAATAAAATGCTTTAATTCTTAAATTCTATTTTTTTAATGTATTTTTAATATTAATATAATATATTTATTTTAAGAGTTATTAAATCATTTTTAAACATAATTAAAACTTAAAAGTTATTATCTTAAATCTAATGAAAATAATATTAAAATTCCTAAATTAATCCTAAACTTAAACTAATAAGATGGGTCAAATATTAAAATGTCTAATTAAATTAACTCTATTTGATTAAATTTTATAATTAACTAAATTAATAAAAATTCTAAAAAAAGGCTAAAGAGATAAAATGGAAAGAGGTGTATCAATAATCAAAGGGGGTAAACAAATAACCAAATGTATGGGCTAAGAGTTTTAAAGGGGCCCAAAAATCAAAAATAATCAGAAGCAAGATAGGGGGTGGATAAGCAGTTCGCTGGGTTCTTGTAAGCTGGGAACGGGTCATGGCCCAATTTTCATAACTTGTTTTTAGGGTTAGACAAAACTTGTTTAGTTTGGAGAAAAAGGGATTAGGGGTTTTAACAGGGGAGCCACTTCGTTCATCGTTCGTCTTCGTCTTCTTCGCGTGATTCATCTTCTTCGTTCGCTTCTGAAATCTCTCCTCTGTCCATGGCCACCGGTATCCTCCGCCTTCCTCTTCCCTCCAACGAAAGCTATGGCGATCGACGGATTCACGGTACAATCGTTTCCTAATTCGTTTAGGGTTTTATTACAATTTACATGTTATGATTTTTATATCCATTGATTCTGACTTCGTTTTATTATGTTATTGAGGGATTTTGAAAGAAAGAGAAAGATAAAAGTTACCCTTGGAGACGGAGGAGGAAGGGTGGGGGCGAGCTAGGAGGCCAAGGCGAGGGGAAGGCAGTGACGCTGTGAGCTTTGCTTTTGCCTACTTGGTAACCTGGTTTGTCTTCTTTATTGCTTAAGTTTGATGATAACTTGAAAACCTTTTTTGCAATATCTTTTCTTCCTCTTCTGTTGGCCTGGGCTTTGCCTACCTCTCTCTGACTGTATACCTTGTGATGCCTTTTTCTTCTTCTCCTTTAATCGCTCTTGTATGTTGGGTTTGGTTGCCTTGATGATTTTTGATGATGATATGCTGGAAATGCTTCTGAATACATTTGATTTTCTCTCTTCTTCTTTTCTGGTCGCCTTGTGTTAGTAGCCCAATGATGAGAAATTCTGAGGGTTTCATGTTGCCTTGTGCATTGCCTTCGTTTGGATGCTTTTGTTGGCATTTGCTTTTTGTGGCCTTGAGTTTGAATCAGGTGAGGCCTGGACTATTACAGGTTTTAGGCCTGAGGTTTAGGCTGGTATGTTTAAGTGAATTTGCTGGTTTTGGTAAGGCCTGGACAGGTTTGGTGATGATTGAGGTTTCAAGGCTTAAGGCTTTGAAATGGTTTTGTAGGTTGTGTTTGACATGGTTTACATGTTTGATGGTGTTTATGCTGGTTTTTGATATTTAGGCCAAGGTTTTACTGGTTTTGCAGGATTGGCATTTGAACTGGTTTTGCTATGTGGTCCTGGTTTTTTTTGGTTGGACAGTAGGTGGAAGGTTTGGTCCTTTAGACCATGGTTTTTGGTTTTAAGGCTTAAGCTGGACAGTTTGGTGCTTTTCTAGTTTTGCTTTGAGACTTTAAGAAATGACCCCCGTATTTTTTTGACAGTTTTTGGGTTTTGAAGGCTTGAAGATAGGTTGAACTCTCTGAATCTTTGAAGGGGGTTTGATGTTGTGTTATATCAGTTGGTCTTTCTTGGCCTATGAGGTTTACGTTACAGGTTGTATATTTTAATATATTCTGCCTTTGACCTCTGCACATATGCTGCTACATCCAGTTTGTTGGTATTCTTTTCTATGCTTTCTTTTCTTACTGTAATACTGCTGATCTGTTTTGTAACTCTTTATGCCTAAGCCAAAACCTGTAAAACCACACTTTCTTCTCTCTTCTCTCTCTTAAGTACATTTGACATTAAAATGATATGTACTTTACCTGTTCTGAAAAAGTATAGTGTTGGAAAATGATGAAAAAAGAAAATATACTTTGCTTGCATATTGGTTTAAACTGCATGCTTTCTCTTTGTCTACTGCATGGAGCCTTTGATTTTTGGCCTCTTCCTATATTGTTGGATAGTTTACGTTGCATTTGGCTTTGTGTTGAAAATGCATATGTTGTTTACTATGCTTATGATGTTGATTTATGGAATATGCAGTTTTGACCAAAAATTGAATTTATGCATATTGGTTTGAACTATGCAGTAGGCTTTTGAAAATGCAATTGATTTGAAAAATGCAGTTTTTTGACAAAAATGAATTTGTGCATATTTAAATTTGTGCATTCATATTCGTCAATAAAAATTCATCCCTTTTTGTGAACCGGGAGAAATCCCGTGATTTGCAAAAAGGGTAAAACTGATTTCAGCCGTTTGCTTTTAATGATGAACATTAAAATTAATTTTTTTGCTTTTAATTATCTATTTATTTCTGACCTTTTTTCTCTAATTCTTTTGCAGGTAAAAATCAAATGATCATCAAAGAAGTATTGGATAGAAGATGAAGATTTAGAACTTAGGAAAAAAAAAAGGATAGCTTTTATTTCATTTTAAACATTGTAAAAATTATCGTTGTAAATACGTTGGAAATAAATACGGTATTTAAACAACAATTGTAAAAATTAGAATAAAATGAATAAAATTCTATTTATTTTATCATTTATAATTCTTTAAATTATATAATAACTGAAAATCAAATTCCAATTATTTAAATTTAGAATGATAAATAATTAAACAAACATCATTGATCAATTAAGTTCTCTTCAATTAATTATTTCATTATTTATAATTCTTCTAAATTATAATAACTGAAAATAAAATTTCAATTATTTAAACCTAGAACAATAAATAATTAAATAACATCGTTTGATCAATTAATAACCTTCTTTTCAAATATTTATTTTATTATTTATAAATCTTTAAATTATATAATAACTGAAAAGAAAATTCCAATTATTTAAATTTAAGATAATAAATAATTAATAAACATTGTCTGATCAATTAATATACCTCTTTTCAAATATTTACTTTATTATTTATAAATCTTTAAATTATATAATAACTGAAAAGAAAATTCCAATTATTTAAATTTAAGATAATAAATAATTAATAAACATTGTCTGATCAATTAATAAACTTAGCGTTCAAAAATAAACAGCTCTCGACTTGAAAAAGTTATGAATTTTAAAACTGCTTTGAAAAATTGATAAAAATATGTCAAAACCCTTGCAATGCAATGATGCAGATGGGAGATGGTATCTTAGGTCAAAATTTGGGGTACAACAGCTGCCCCTATTTAAGTTTCTTCTATCCGGAGATATGAAGATTAAAATCTTCGTTTCGACGATATTGAAGGTACTTAAATACATAATACGCAAATTTTTACCCTAAGATACCGCCATTATGCTTGATATGAATGTAGTGATTGAATTCACAGAGGAAGACATTGTATGAAACAAGATAATGCTGGAGAAATCAAACACCAACAAAACACAGGGACATGGATTATACACTACTGGGGAAACGAGTCATCAACTTCAAACGACAGACTCTTAACGGCAAATAAAATTTAGGGAATACGACCTCTGACCCTAACAAAGAAGGCATCTTGCATAGGCCATAAAACAGATTATTGACCCAAAAATCTCAGTGAGCTAACAACTCAAGGTCAAAGATAGACAAAAAGTATAAATTTGCTGATAATGGATTACCGACTTCGGAAGGTAATGATTCATGACAAGCTTCTCTGCGAGATTTCCCGAGATATACCAATTAATGCTGAGATAATAATAAAATTGTAGATACACAAGTTGCTCAAATAAAGAAGCTGTCACTTGTTGTCTTCCCAAAAAATATTATGACATACAAGCTGCTCAAATAAAGGAGCTGCCACTTGTTGTCTTCCAAAAATACTATGACATACAAGCTGCTCAAATAAAGAGGCTGCCACTTGCTGTCGTCCAGGGGTGTCGATAACATACAAGCTGCTCAAATAAAGAAGCCGCCGCTTGCTGTCTTCCAAAAATACCAATAACATACAAGCTGCTCAAATAAAGAAGTTGCCGCTTGCTGTATTCCAGAAAAATAATAACGTACAAGTTGCTCAAATAAAGAGACTGCCGCTTGCCGTTTTCTAACGATGTCTATAACGTACAAGTTGCTCATGAAGAGACCGCCGCTTGTCGTTTTCCAAAATAATAATAACGTACAAACTGCTCGTGAAGAGCTGCCGCCTGTCGTTTTCCGAAGTTAATAATAACGCACAAGTTGCTCGTGAAGAGTTGCCGCTTGTTGTTTTTTGAAGATAATAATAACGCGCAAGTTGCTCGTGAAGAGCTGCCGCTTGCCGTTTTCCGAAAATAATAATAACGCACAAGTTGCTCGTGAAGAGCTGCCGCTTGTCGTTTTCCAACGATGTCTATAACGTACAAGTTGCTCATGAAGAGACCGCCGCTTGTCGTTTTCCAAAAAAAATAACGCACAAGTTGCTCGTGAAGAGCTGCCGCTTGCCGTTTTCCGAAAATAATAAGGCACAAGTTGCTCGTGAAGAGCTGCCGCTTGTCGTTTTCCAACGATGTCTATAACGTACAAGTTGCTCATGAAGAGACCGCCGCTTGTCGTTTTCCAAAAAAAATAACGCACAAGTTGCTCGTGAAGAGCTGCCGCTTGTCGTTTTCCCAAAGAGTAACTCAGAAGGAAGTTGCGATGACACTGGCAGAGAATAAAATCTTCGTCAAAGAGAATCATGAATCAATCCTTCCCGAAGAGATCACATACTTAAATGTGCAAAATAAATGCATCATTCGTCTAGGTCGCGATTTCACTGGGGGAAATCATGAGATAGCCTATGCAAGAGACAACAGCTTCATCCAGGAATAAACTAGAGGGAAAACAGTCAAATAAGAATCCAACCAATGAGAAAGTAACTTGATTGGGGATTCATCCCATCCAGAAATGGACAAGGTAAGCTAAATCAAAAATCATCTACGAGGATTAGCTCAGTTGGGGAATTTAGAAAGGAAGCACATTTTCTGCCTAAGCTAACCTTCTACTTGGAAAGAAACATGTACGTTGTTTGAATAAACAGAGTACAACCAAAATCAACGGCAAATGTGAATATGCATGCGTGATATGAGTGTAAATGAGTAAATGAATGTTATGCTGACAAAACAGACAGACAGAATATCTTGAAGACGATAAGATGTCACAAAGTAATAGATACTCGGCCAATCTTAAAAAAGACGGAAAACAACTGGAACTGGAACCCCAAAGCAACGTCGGAACGTAAAACGCCACAAGGTTCAAGTCTTCTGAGGAGTAAAGTATTCAAATCCAATCTTCTAATACCAATAGACCATTGGCATGAGACGAAGCGTACCACACTTCAGAAATCTACTCAAATGATAACCAAAACAACGCTTAACTGGAAAAACTAGGGTGTCACCAAACTTAGTACCACGAGAAACGCAAGCTCACACAACCAACACCTCATGACGATTTTGAAATAAAACATGTTCATCATGCAAGGATAAATTACTGTACTGTTTTGCGTTTCACGGCTTGACCATCCTCGGAACAACTGTTAATATTCCTTTCATTACACACACATTTTTTTTTTTAAAAATAAGGATACTTTAAATAACTTTGTTTCAAATATTTCCGCGAAAATTAAAATTTTGCCCACAAAAGGTAAAGGCTCAAATTCCATTAATAAGATGGCGGTTCGCTAACAACGCGACTCCAACGATTTACAAAAGTTTGGGAAATAGTACATGAAAGAAAGGGTTACACAAAAACAATGATCACTATTCTCCCTAACAACTTCGAATTCCGACATGTGTTCAAATGCCAAGACTGGTCTGACCAAAAGCTTGCCTAAGCCGCCCTTTCAGGTTTTCAACCTAGCAAACTGCCAACTCAAACTTAAGCAAAATACTTCTTGACTGCATCGGCGTTCATGGGACGCGGGAGCTCTTCACCGTCCATATTGGTGAGAATCAAGGCACCTCTAGAGAAAACTTTCTTAACGACATACGATCCTTCATAATTCGGAGCCCACTTTCCCCTCGAATCAGGTTGGAAAGATAATATCTTCTTGAGCACCAGGTCACCTTCTCTGAACTCGCGTGGTCGAACCTTCTTATCAAAAGCCTTCTTCATTCTCTGCTGATATAATTGACCGTGACACAATGTTGTCAATCTCTTTTCTTCAATTAAATTCAACTGATCATATCTACTTTGACACCATTCAGCCTCAGAAAGTTTAGCTTCCATCAACACTCTCAGAGACGGAATCTCAACCTCCACGGGGAGTACGGCTTCCATACCGTAAACTAGGGAAAATGGGGTTGCGCCTGTTGAAGTTCGAACTGAAGTACGGTATCCATGTAAAGCAAACGGAAGAATTTCATGCCAATCTTTATAAGTTACCACCATCTTCTGGACAATCTTCTTGATGTTCTTGTTAGCAGCTTCAACAGCCCCATTCATCTTCGGTCTGTAAGGAGAAGAATTATGATGTTTGATCTTGAACTCTTCACAAAGCTCTCTCATCATCTTGTTATTCAAATTCGAACCATTATCAGTGATGATCTTGCTCGGGATACCGTATCGACAAATGATCTGATTCTTGATAAATCTGACTACCACCTGTCTGGTTACATTAGCATAAGATGCTGCTTTCACCCATTTAGTAAAATAATCGATCGCTACCAAGATGAAACAATGACCATTTGAAGCTTTGGGTTCAATCATTCCAATCATATCAATGCCCCACATAGAGAAAGGCCAAGGTGAAGATATAACATTGAGGAGGGTCGGCGGTACGTGCATCTTGTCCGCGTAAATCTGGCATTTATGACATTTCTTCACATATTTGCAGCAATCAGATTCCATTGGCATCCAATAGTAACCAGCTCTCAACATCTTTCTAGCCATTGCATGTTCGTTGGCATGAGTGCCAAAGGATCCTTCATGTACTTCTTGCATCAGCATGTCTGCTTCACGTCTGTCTACACATCTGAGCAAGACCATGTCGTAATTCCCCTTATACAAAACTTCTTCATTGAGGAAGAAACTGCTTGCTAATCTTCTCAATGTCTTCCTATCTTTATTGGATTCCCCAGGCGGGTACTCTTGAGTTTGAAGAACACGTTTAATGTCATAGAACCACGGTTTGTCGTCGGTGACCTCTTCTACTGAAAACACATGAGCAGGTCTGTCGAGGCGCATAACTCGGATTGTAGGCACATCGTTCCAATCATTCACTTGAAACATTGAAGACAAAGTAGCTAAGGCATCAACCATTTGGTTCTCATCTCTAGGGATATGATGTAATTCCACTTTGTTGAAGAAAGTTAACAATCTTCTAGCATAATCTCTGTAAGGGATCAAACCAGGATGATGAGTCTCCCATTCTCCTTTGATTTGATTAATTACCAATGCCGAATCTCCGTAAATATCAAGAATCTTAATCCTTAGATCCACTGCTTCTTCGAGACCCATAATACATGCCTCATATTCAGCCATGTTGTTCGTGCAGTCAAACTTCAATCTCGCCGTGAACGGGATATGAGTACCTCGGGGAGTGACGATGATTGCCCCAATTCCATTTCCATAAGAATTTACAGCTCCGTCAAAAATTAAACCCCAATGGGATTCGGGATCAGGTCCTTCTTCAGGTAACGGCTCTTCACAATCTTTAGCTTTCAAGTACATAACATCTTCATCCGGGAAGTCAAACTGGATGGATTGATAATCGTCAATTGGTTGGTGAGCCAAATGATCGGCCAAAATACTCCCTTTGATTGCTTTCTGAGTGTGATACTCAATGTCATATTCAGATAACAACATCTGCCAACGAGCTATTCTTCCAGATAAGGCGGGCTTCTCAAAGATATACTTGATCGGATCCATTTTGGAGATCAACCAAGTGGTGTGGTTAATCATATACTGGTGCAGACGACGAGCAGCCCAAGCTAAAGCACAACAGGTTTTCTCGAGCAATGAGTATCGAGACTCACATTCTGTGAATTTCTTACTCAGATAATATACAGCATGTTCCTTTCTTCCAGTCTCATCTTGTTGACCAAGCACACATCCCATGGAATCTTCCAATATAGTCAGGTACATAATTAAAGGTCTTCCTTCCACCGGAGGAATCAAAATGGGATGTTCAAGTAAATATTCTTTGATTCTATCAAAAGCTCTCTGACAATCTTCTGTCCACACACATCCTTGGTTCTTTCGGAGGAGCTTGAAAATCGGCCCACAGGTAGCAGTCATATGAGATATAAATCTAGAAATGTAGTTCAGTCTCCCAAGGAATCCTCTTACTTGTTTTTCCGTCTTGGGTGCAGGCATTTCCCGAATAGCTTTGACTTTATCCGGATCTACCTCAATACCTTTCTGACTGAGAATGAAACCCAGAAGTCTTCCAGAACGAACACCAAAAGTGCACTTGTTGGGATTCAGACGGAGTTTATACTTTCTCAAACGCTGGAATAACTTCAATAAATGTCCCAAGTGATCTTCCTCAGTTTGTGATTTGGCAATCATATCATCCACGTACACTTTTATCTCTTTATGCATCATGTCATGGAACAAAGCAGTCATGCCTCTTTGGTATGTTGCACCAGCATTCCTCAAACCAAACGGCATAACCCGATAACAAAATGTTCCCCAAGGTGTAATGAAAGCTGTTTTCTCCATATCTTCTGGTGCCATCTTGATTTGATTGTAACCAGAGAAACCATCCATGAAAGAAAAGACTTTGAACTTGGCGGTACTGTCGACCAATACGTCAATGTGCGGTAATGGGAAGTCATCCTTTGGGCTAGCTCTATTCAGATCTCGATAGTCTACACACATCCGAACTTTGCCATTCTTCTTAGCAACAGGCACTATATTGGCTAACCATTGAGGATAGACCGATGTAACCAGGAAACCTGCATTTATCTGCTTCTGAACTTCTTCTTTGATCTTGTCAGCCATATCGGGACGAGTCCTTCTCAACTTCTGCTTAATCGGCGGACATTTAGGTCTCAACGGTAAACGATGCTCCACAATATCGTTGTCCAAACCTGGCATATCTTGGTAGGACCAAGCAAACACATCAACATACTTTTTGAGAAGCTCCAACATTTTCTCTTTGACTTCTGGGATAAGCAATGCTCCGACCTTAACTTCCTTTCTATCTTCTTCATCACCCAAATTGATCAACTCTAAAGGTTCTTCAAACGGCTGAATAATCTTTTCATCGTGCTCAAGCAAACGGGAAATTTCATCAGGAATCACTTCACCATCCTCTTCTTCGGCTCTGAACACAGGGAATTCGAAGTTGGGAGAGGGCATAGGATCATTGTTTTCAATGGTTAAGTCATGGATTAATCTGAACATATGATTATGCTTTATTTTAGAAATCGATTAATATGAATGTCGTACAAATGAAACAAAATATTGTTATATTTTCCTATTACTACCAATTAATTTTCATTACTATTTCCCAGAAAAAGTGAAAAATAAAACAGTAGTGGACAAAATAACATTTTTATTTATGAAGGGAAGTACTTGAAACAAAGAGCCCAGACATTTCTCTTTTGCCTTGGGCAGAGCAAAAGGATTTATTTTCAACATAGCCCGACATAAATATTTTTCGTCTTGGGCAGAGCGAAAGTTTTTTTCAAAATAAAACAAAACATTACTCAGAAATGTGCATCACAACAGGAACATCAACAGCAATCCAGTTCTGGCAAACCACTCCATGCGTCACAAAATCGGGTAAATCCTCTTCAGAATTGTCCCCTATTATAACATCAACTTCAGGAGGAGTCGGATGGATAAAACCTGCGCTTCGGAAAACCTCTTGAATCGGACGAGTAACCACTTCCTGCTTGACTCTTGCAGACACGGGACGAAAACCAAGACCTTCTCCAGACTTGTTCTCAGGCAAAGTTAACACCTGGCCCCAACCTTCAGCCGAACCACTTTCAACCACTCGTCGCGCATCCTCAAACGAAGAAATAGACGTCCCTCGCTTCTTCACTTCATTCTTGGAAACAGATAGAGCTTGGAATTGGGTTCCAACATCCTCATCAGCATCGATAAAAGAGAAAGATGACAAATGGCTTACCACCATAGCCTGCTCTCCACCAATCATTACCAGCTTTCCATGCCTTACAAACTTCAATCTCTGATGGAGCGTGGAAGTGACTGCCCCGACATCATGGATCCATGGGTGACCCAATAGGCAACTGTAGGCGGCACGAATATCCATTACTTGAAAAGTGATCTGAAAAGTATGAGGACCAATCACTATAGGAAGATCCACTTCACCAATGACAGTCTTCCTAGAACCATCAAACGCTTTGACAATTACTCCACTAGGTCTCATGGGAGCACCTTGATATGAGAGTCGAGATAATGTAGTTTTGGGCATTACATTTAACGACGAACCTGTATCTACCAACACACTTGATAAGGTATCATTTCCGCAACTTATGGAGATATGCAAAGCCATATTATGATTCCTTCCCTCCTACGGAAGTTCTTCATCACTGAAACCAAGATTGTTACACGAAGTAATATTTCCCACAATTCCATCAAACTGGTCAACCGTCACATCATGATCCACGAACGCCTGGTCCAAGACCTTCATCAAAGCTTCTCTATGGGCACCAGAATCTCTCAATAAAGCAAGCAAAGAAATCTTGGAAGGAGTTTGCAAAAGTTGGTCCACAATCTTATATTCACTTCTCTTGATAAGCTTCAGAATCTCATCATCCTCAGGATGTGGGATAGGTTCATTGGATCGGCCTATCTCAACCCTTGGTTCAACATTTCTCACTGGAATTTCTGCCGGTACGGGCCTCCTGACTTGAACTTCTGGTCTCTTCAAAGGTACTGCTGCAAAGACACGTCCACTTCTCGTAACTCTACTCACATCAGCAATGTTAACAAAAGACGGCCTTGTCGGTATAGGGACTTCTACCCCATTCTCAATCATCGTGGCATTATACTTATACGGTATAGCTTGGTCTGAGTTGTAAGGCACATGACCAGGTGGATAAATGATCAAAGGATCAACAGGTGCAGTCTGACTGTCGTAAACGATCTCTACTGATTCAGGCAAATTGAATTGCGGTATTATAACATTCACTTCATCCTCCGGATCTCTGTCATACGTAATAGTGATAACTCTCTGGTCTAACAACTTTTGAATATCCTCCTTCACAATAGGGCAATCAACCTCTCTTGAACAAAATTCACACACATTATAATCATGATGCTGCCTAACAAAGGCAAGTCTTCTTAAACTCTGATGTAACCTGATCAACGACTCTCTTATGTGTTCAACTTGAAAAACTCGAAACTTTCCCGGACAACCTTCCACCATATTCACTGAAGCTGCCCCATGTCGAGGCAAAGGATTATCTCTAACATTCGGGTTAACATCCTTGAAAGACAAGATACCATTCTTAATCAACCTCTGCACGTCCGCCTTCAGAGCAAAACAATTCTCAAGGTTGTGCCCCGGCGACCCTTGATGATATTCACAAAACTGATCCGCCTTGTACCACGGAGAAGTACTATTCGGTGCGACAGGAGGAGGCTTTGTTGTTATGAGATTCTTTCTGATGAGAGCAGGGAACAGTTCAGTATAAGTCATAGGAATGGCATCGAATTGCGGTTTTCTTGGTGAACGGTTCTGATTGTTGAATGGATAAGCCTGTTGTTGAGGCTGCTGCTGAAATGGTCGTTGTTGAGTTGGTGGGGTTTGATGAGCTGGGGTCATCAAAGCTGGGCGGACAGCCGGAGTGACTGCCGCAACGTGTGAGTAACCTCTCCTTGGTCTCCCTGGAAACAATGCGCTGACATCCTGCTCTTTTCTTTTCGGGAAAACACTTCCAAACTTCTTAGTACTGCTAGACGGACTTCCTTCTTTAACCAAACGCCCTTCACGAATCCCTTCCTCCAACCGCATGCCCATGCTTACCATTTCGGTGAAGTCACTGGGTGCGCTGGCGATCATTCTTTCATAGTAAAAGGAACCTAAAGTCTTCAAGAATATCTTCGTCATCTCTTTCTCCTCAAGAGGTGGATAGATTTGAGCAGCAATTTCACGCCACCTCTGGGCGTATTCCTTAAAAGATTCTCTGTCTCTCTGCGACATCGCCCGGAGTTGATCCCTGTCCGGCGCCATGTCAACGTTATACTTATACTGGTGAACAAAAGCTTCGCTAAGATCGTTGAAGTTGCGGATCCGAATGCTGTCTAAACCCATATACCACTTTAGAGCAGCACCCCTCAAACTGTCCTGAAAATAGTGAATCAACAAGTCATGATCATCGGAATACGTAGACATCTTTCTCACGTACATAGTCAAGTGACTCCGAGGACACGAATCACCCTTATATCTCTCAAAGTATGGCACTTTGAATTTTGCTGGAATCTTGACATTCGGAACTAAACAAAGGTCATGCGTGTTCTTTCCAAACAAATCCTTCCCCTTTAACGCCCTGAGCTCTCTCTGCATTTCTTGGAACTGATCTTGAAATTCTTCCATTCTATCAAAAAGACCCAAACTTTCAGCAGGCTCGGCAGGATAAGTAGGTTCATTCAAGTATGGCACGGAGTGAACCACAGGAGCGACAGTTGTCATTACCGGTTGCGGGAAAGGTGTTACAGACGGGATTACCGACGGCATGGCAGTAGTCTCTGGTTAAGGAAGAGACAAAGCGGGTTGAAACAAAGATTGTACGACAGGCTGATACCCCTCTGGCACAAAGTTGTAAGGCATTCCCCACGGAAAACCTTTCGGCATCTGATGCTGAAGCGGAGAGTTGATTTGAGTCACAGATGTTGGAACGGTGACAATCTCGGAAACCACAGTAGTTGAAGTCTGAATCTCAGCAGCTGTAGTCGATGGCTGATTCTGAACAGCCACCAAACTTTCCACTAGCGCAGTTAACTTTTCCATACTGACACGAAGGGTAGCGACCTCCTCACGAAGCTCATGGTTTTCCTGTTCCAGATCTTCCATCTTTCTCTAACGATTAGCTCGAGTATCGTATCGATGAGACAACTTGACAACCCCTCGGAGTGGAAAAAGAAACGAGGATAAGACTCTAGAAAACATGTGAAGTGGAATGTTGGATGAGGCATGATATGTGATGCAAATGATGATTCATTTTAATTTTTTTTTTCAAGGAACTTCGATAATTTTGCACACATCAATGGTAAAGGAATTTGGAACAACAAAAACTCAATCCATTAATCAAAAGCGGTAAATTACAACTTACAACTTTGGGACAACAAAACAATAAATTACAACTTTGGGATAACAACCCAATAATAAAAGCAGTAAACTACAACTTTGGAACATGAAGCCCATAATAAAAGCAGTAAATTACAACTTTGGAACATGAAGCCCTTTTACAGAGTTTTACAAAATGACATCAGCAAAATAAAACTAAAAGCTAAAGATCACTCAGAATCAACTTCGAGTGTTTCTTCTTCCAAACTCCATGGTACCTGAGATATCTGCAAAAATCATTCCTACGTTCCTTGAAAAACAAGTTTTACAAAAAATGTTGATGAATGCATGAATGAATGATAATGCAACAGTTACACACAAGTTCACAAACATGGGGTTCAAAGGTTCAACGTTCAGCATGGAGTCAAGGGTAAAGCCCACCCCAAGGTATGTACTAACGGTTCAATCGCACCTGTAAGACAAGGTTCTAAGAGTTCCCAGAGTCTACATTCCTCCTTCAGATATTACCAACGTCTTGATTACTCAATAATTAGCAATATTCTCAAGAGAAACTCATCCGAGCGTAGCATCGCGTAACAACTACTTCCGAATTACTCCGTTATAGTCTCCGCGCTACACCTAAAAAGGCCAAGATGGGTTAGGGTTCTACGGTCCTCAATTTCTCAGGCTCCTAGGTCGAAAATAATAATGTCTTCTCGATTACTCGGTAAACAAATATTAAGTTCAAGAGGGCCTTCCATTGAGTGGGGGATCTCATGCCTCCTTCTTCGGGATTACTCCCTCAAAGTTAACATGACTGTACTGCCCGTCCTATTCTTAAGTGTAACTTAATCCGGGTATAGGATTCGTCCTTTGCAAAAAACCCAAACAACCCCAATATAAACACATAATCAAACAAGACAAATAATAATAAAACAGATAAAACAAACTAGGCTTAACTCACTTAGGGATGGACCAACAAAAGGTCAATCTGTCCCCAGTAGAGTCGCCAATTCTGTAGCGATAAAAAATGTAGCGGGGTAAATCGGAGATCGAATTATTGATTAATTCGTCTCACAAAAAGCAAGAGTCGCCACCGCGCTTTATTATTTCCAAGGGAAAAGGGGAAAGAGCGAAATAAAACCCTAAATATGCAATGTAAAATAATACTTTTTAAAAGTAATAAAAATACAAGGCGTTTTTTGAAAAGAGATCTATGGTTCGGGGGTTGGTTATACAGTGGGAAGGTATTAGCACCCAATGTATCTATAGTACTCTATAGGAACCTTTTCAAATATCTGTTTATTAAAATTGTTCGTTTGATTTAAAAATAAAATGTTTTGGCCGAAAAGGGGTACGGACGGGTTTTTGAAGGTACGACGACCTAATGTCGAAGTTTTGGCTTAAAAGGTATCAATTTTTGAAAAGATTGGACATTTGGGGAAAAATTGTCTTAAGTTTTAATGAGATGAAAATATTCACGTGATTGGACTTGAAGACATGAAGTCAACAAATTTAATCGTTTTTCCCTTGGATTTAGACGTAAACAGAATAAACAAATAAAGACAAAATAATTAACGGAAAATTATGCAGATAATGATTAAGTTATATATAATTAAATAAACAGATTAAATGGTGTGAACATGCATTTTTTAGATTTTTGTTTAATATTAAGGAAAAGAAAATGTTTTAATAGTTTTCATTTTTATGCATTTTTTTTTAATATGGACAAAGCACGAGAATTAATTAAGGAAAATAAAATGCTTTAATTCTTAAATTCTATTTTTTTTATGTATTTTTAATATTAATATAATATATTTATTTTAAGAGTTATTAAATCATTTTTAAACTAAATTAAAACTTAAAAGTTATTATCTTAAATCTAATGAAAATAATACTAAAATTCCTAAATTAATCCTAAACTTAAACTAATAAGATGGGTCAAATAATCAAACTTAATAAAAATTCTAAAAAAAGGCTAAAGAGATAAAATGGAAAGAGGTGTATCAATAATCAAAGGGGGGTAAACAAATAACCAAATGTATGGGCTAAGAGTTTTAAAGGGGCCCAAAAATAAAAAATAATCAGAAGCAAGATAGGGGGTGGATAAGCAGTTCGCTGGGTTCTTGTAAGCTGGGAACGGGTCATGGCCCAATTTTCATAACTTGTTTTTAGGGTTAGACAAAACTTGTTTAGTTTGGAGAAAAAGGGATTAGGGGTTTTAACAGGGGCGCCGCTTCGTTCATCGTTCGTCTTCGTCTTCTTCGCGTGATTCATCTTCTTCGTTCGCTTCTGAAATCTCTCCTCTGTCCATGGCCACCGGTATCCTCCGCCTTCCTCTTCCCTCCAACGAAAGCTATGGCGATCGACGGATTCACGGTACAATCGTTTCCTAATTCGTTTAGGGTTTTGTTACAATTTACATGTTATGATTTTTATATCCATTGATTCTGACTTCGTTTTATTATGTTATTGAGGGATTTTGATAGAAAGAGAAAGAGAAAAGTTACCCTTGGAGACGAAGGAGGAAGGTTGGGGGCGAGCTAGGAGGCCAAGGCGAGGGGAAGGCAGTGACGCTGTGAGCTTTGCTTTTGCCTACTTGGTAACCTGGTTTGTCTTCTTTATTGCTTAAGTTTGATGATGACTTGAAAACCTTTTTTGCAATATCTTTTCTTCCTCTTATGTTGGCCTGGGCTTTGCCTACCTCTCTCTGACTGTATACCTTGTGATGCCTTTTTATTCTTCTCCTTTAATCGCTCCTGTATGTTGGGTTTGGTTGCCTTGATGATTTTTGATGATGATATGCTGGAAATGCTTCTGAATACATTTGATTTTCTCTCTTCTTCTTTTCTGGTCGCCTTGTGTTAGTAACCCAATGATGAGAAATTCTGAGGGTTTCGTGTTGCCTTGTGCATTGCCTTCGTTTGGATGCTTTTGTTGGCGTTTGCTTTTTGTGGCCTTGAGTTGGAATCAGGTGAGGCCTGGACTATTACAGGTTTTAGGCCTGAGGGTTAGGCTGGTATGTTTAAGTGAATTTGCTGGTTTTGGTAAGGCCTGAACAGGTTTGGTGATGATTGAGGTTTCAAGGCTTAAGGCTTTGAAATGGTTTTGCAGGTTGTGTTTGACATGGTTTACAGGTTTGATGGTGTTTATGGTGGTTTGACTCAGGTTTGGCCTTTGAACTGGTTTTTGATATTTAGGCCAAGGTTTTACTGGTTTTGCAGGATTGGCATTTGAACTGGTTTTGCTATGTGGTCCTGGTTTTTTTTGGTTGGACAGTAGGTGAAAGGTTTGGTCCTTTAGACCATGGTTTTTGGTTTTAAGGCTTAAGCTGGACAGTTTGGTGCTTTTCTGGTTTTTCTTTGAGACTTTAAGAAATGACTCCCGTATTTTTTTGACAGTTTTTGGGTTTTGAAGGCTTGAAGATAGGTTGAACTCTCTGAATCTTTGAAGGGGGTTTGATGTTGTGTTATATCAGTTGGTCTTTCTTGGCCTCTGAGGTTTACGTCACAGGTTGTATATTTTAATATATTCTGCCTTTGACCTCTGCACATATGCTGCTACATCCAGTTTGTTGGTATTCTTTTCTATGCTTTCTTTTCTTACTGTAATACTGCTGATCTGTTTTGTAACTCTTTCTGCCTAAGCCAAAACCTGTAAAACCACACTTTCTTCTCTCTTCTCTCTCTTAAGTACATTTGACATTAAAATGATATGTACTTTACCTGTTCTGAAAAAGTATAGTGCTGGAAAATGATGAAAAAAGAAAATATACTTTGCTTGCATATTGGTTTAAACTGCATGCTTTCTCTTTGTCTACTGCATGGAGCCTTTGATTTTTGGCCTCTTCCTATATTGTTGGATAGTTTACGTTGCATTTGGCTTTGTGTTGAAAATGCATATGCTGTTTACTATGCTTATGATGTTGATTTATGGAATATGCAGTTTTGACCAAAAATTGAATTTATGCATATTGGTTTGAACTATGCA
The DNA here is from genome assembly GCA_948472305.1 of Vicia faba. Lineage (NCBI taxonomy): Eukaryota > Viridiplantae > Streptophyta > Magnoliopsida > Fabales > Fabaceae > Vicia > Vicia faba. The sequence goes on along the minus strand of OX451735.1, from coordinate 1,425,665,048 downwards.
GTAGGCTTTTGAAAATGCAATTGATTTGAAAAATGCAGTTTTTTGATAAAAATGAATTTGTGCATATTTAAATTTGTGCATTCATATTCGTCAATAAAAATTCATCCCTTTTTGTGAACCGGGAGAAATCCCGTGATTTGCAAAAAGGGTAAAACTGATTCCAGCCGTTTGCTTTTAATGATGAACACTAAAATTAATTTTTTTGCTTTTAATTATCTATTTATTTCTGACCTTTTTTCTCTAATTCTTTTGCAGGTAAAAATCAAATGATCATCAAAGAATTATTGGATAGAAGATGAAGATTTAGAACTTAGGAAAAAAATAGGATAACTTTTATTTCATTTTAAACATTGTAAAATTTATCGTTGTAAATACGTTGTAAATAAACACGGTATTTAAACAACAATTGTTACAATTAGAATAAAATGAATAAAATTCTATTATTTTCCAGTTAATTATTTTCTTCTTTCCAATTATTTATTTTATCATTTATAATTCTTTAAATTATATAATAACTGAAAAACAAATTCCAATTATTTAAATTTAGAATGATAAATAATTAAACAAACATCATTGATCAATTAACTTCTCTTCAATTAATTATTTCATTATTTATAATTCTTCTAAATTATAATAACTGAAAATAAAATTTCAATTATTTAAACCTAGAACAATAAATAATTAAATAACATCGTTTGATCAATTAATAACCTTCTTTTCAAATACTTATTTTATTATTTATAAATCTTTAAATTATATAATAACTGAAAAGAAAAATCCAATTATTTAAATTTAAGATAATAAATAATTAATAAACATTGTCTGATCAATTAATATACCTCTTTTCAAATATTTACTTTATTATTTATAAATCTTTAAATTATATAATAACTGAAAAGAAAATTCCAATTATTTAAATTTAAGATAATAAATAATTAATAAACATTGTCTGATCAATTAATAAACTTAGCGTTCAAAAATAAACAGCTCTCGACTTGAAAAAGTTATGAATTTTAAAACTGCTTTGAAAAATTGATAAAAATATGTCAAAACCCTTGCAATGCAATGATGCAGATGGGAGATGGTATCTTAGGTCAAAATTTGGGGTACAACAGTGTCCTTCAATCCAGGGAGAAAAATGAGCTTTTCGATCCAGAAGGGAAAGCTTTCTTTCTATTACCCTTTGATCCAGTGACAGGGTGTGGCTTTCGATCCAGAGGGAGTTGCTGGAAGGGCCTGGTGGCTTCCCTATGAGGACACTGAATCTACAAAGATGTGTTAGCAAAATAAAACGTAGGACCTAGGTATCGAACCCAGGTCCTTCAATCCTGCACGCGTTGGGTCTATTCAGGCTATATCTGCAGCAAGTGTTAGAAACAAAACAAAGGAAGACCTGGGTGTCGAACCCAAGTCCTTAATTTTGATTACAAATCAAATGACTATAAGTATTGATGTATCATGCAAATATAAAGTTTGATCTTTTACCCACTCTTACCAATAGTTGGAAACTTCGATTTGGCACTTTCTGGATGTGGAGATGCTTGCTTCAGGGGCTGGTGATGGTTGAAAAAGTTTCAAGAAAACCTCCAAGAATGTGTTTTTTTAATTTCGTGTGACTCTCTCCTGTCATCCCAGCCTCCTTGGATCTTGCTAGTGTCTTCTTTATATAGAGGGGATGGAGGTGACAAGAGAACAAAGTTTTAAACAGCCATAAACAAGTGTTCTCAAAGCCATGAATACCATTTTGAAACATTGCAAAAGATGTGGGATTCTTGTCCCTTTTTGAATTTGAATGAACCTGATCAATTTTGACTTTCGAATGCTCTCTAGTGTTACTCTTCGATTGGCTTATTGCCTCCTTCGACTGGACCTCTTGTATAGCCTTTGAATGGGCCTTTGGTTGCCTCCTTCGAAGGGGTCCTTTGAATGGACCATTTGTGTACCCTTCGAATGGGCCTTTGGTTGCCTCCTTAGAATGGAATTCTTGAGTGTCTTTCGAATGGTTCCTTTGTTGGACCCATCTATTTGCCTTAGTTGCTTGATTCCAATAGTCCAAGTGAGGACTTCATTCTGGCCAATCAAAGCCTCCTTTGTCATGAATGTAATGCTACATGAGGCTTGGGCTGGGCAACATATAATCTCTTGCTCAGGAAGCAGCTTGAACCAAACCTCATGGATCCAGGATCGACCCAATAAACAGGAGTAAGATGGGTGGATGTCCATCACATAGAAAGTAGAATTAAAAGTCTGAGTACCCACTTTGATAGGGATGTCCACCTTCCCATACACCATTATTTTAGAACCGTCGAAGGCTCTCACCACAATGTTACTGGGTTTCAGAGTCAATCCTTTGCAATCTAATATGTCAAGGGCTTTCTTGGGCAGAAAATTGAGTGATGAACCTGTATCCACTAGAACATGGGCCAAAGTAGTTCCCCTACACTTGATAGATACATGCAGAGCATCATTATGTTTCCTTCCTCTGGGTGTTAAATCATCATCAAAAAAACCTAGCCCATTATCGACAGTGAAACTAGCAACATAGTCTTTGATTGATCAGCGGAGGTTTCTTGAGACACATGGGAAAACTTCAGAAATTTTACCAAAGCCTTAGCATGGGCTTCATAGCATAATAACAGGGCCAACATTGAGATCTTGGAAGAGGTCTGCCCCAGTTGTTCAACCACATTGTAGTCACTCTTCTTGATTATTTTCAATATCTCTTCCATCTCCTTTTTAGAAGCCTCGGGGGTGGCTTCTGGATGCGTCTTCATCCGGACAGGCTCAACCAATACCTCTTTTCCCCAAGTCTCGGCCGACCCGATAGCAGGGATAACAGTAGGACTAACAACATGAGTAGTTATAGGAATATTGACGGGAGCAACATGGATGATCATAGGAGTAGTCATAGTTTTAGAAGGAGAGATCTCGGGAGAGAAAACTCTTCTGCTTCTTGTTATCTTACTGGTCATGGAGATATTACTAATGTCAGGATCAGAGTCTTCGGCATCTTTTTCTTTAACAACCAGCAAATCTTGCTTGACGCCATGGTAATAGACGTCAGCCCCATAATTCCAGGGAACAACTTTATCCGAAGAATATGGTATAGGTCCAGGGAAAGTAATTACCAACGGAGTAACTTTCGGAATACATGTAATCCTGACAGGTCTTTTAGGGGAGACCTTGGGAGGATTGGCAGATATGGTAATGATAGAAACATCTTCACACGGAGCACTTGTAACTGGAGTCTTCTCAAACAGGATTTCTTTATCATCTATCATGCACTGAACGCCTTCCTTCAACAAATGGCAACCATTAGGTAAGGATAAACATAAGTGGAAACCTTCTCCAAAACCCGAAAATAAACTGGCCTCCAAGAGATTCTTCTTAATAGTCAGGAGTGGAGTATCCAGTTCATCAACAGAAGAAACAAACATGTCATAGTCAATAGCATTAACACCACGGTCGTGCTTGGGCATAGGGGCAGTTATAACATTAAGAGTCTCAGGAGCATCAAATTCAATCTTCTTTTCTTCAATCAAATCCTATACTTTGTTCTTTAAAGCCCAACAGTCATTTGTATCATGGCCTTGAATATCAAAATGGTAAGCACACCGAGAATTTGAATTGTAGTGAGGAGATGTAGTGTTGGGATTCTTGGGAGCCTCCTTTAGGGTCACCAAATTGGACTTCAACAGGTGTGGTAAAACCTGAGATAAGGTCATGTTGATCAGGGTAAACTGTCTCCTTGGCTCATCTGTTCTAGACTGATTATTTTGTTGTCGGTTTGATGCAGGATTTGAGATCATAACAGCCTCTACCGTCGTACGACGCTCATTCCTTAAGATTTCTTTGGCCATAAGCTGCACTGACCTCCTTCTTCCCTGTGAATGGTTTCTTTGCAGTGCTGGAGGATGCTTCCCTCTGTACCTTACCACTTTTAATGCCAGCCTCTACTGTTTCACCTGTCAAGATTAATTCAGTAAACCCAACAGAAGAACTTCCAATCAGGTGGTTAAAGAATGGCTCGGATAATGTGCCCAAGAACATGTCCACCAGCTCCCTATCAGACAACGGAGGTTGAACTCTTCCCGCGAGGTCTCTCCATTTTTGGGCATACTCCTTAAAACCCTTGCCGGAACCCATAGACATACTTTGCAACTGCGTACGAGTCAGGGCGAAGTCAACATTATATTGGTACTACTTATAGAAATCAGCAGCCAGATCTTCCCAATTACGCACATTGATTCTTTCTAGTTGATAGAACCATTCCAACTGAGTTCCTGCCAAACTTTCCTGGAAGAAGTGTACCCACAGATCCCTATCATTAGTGTGGGGTTGAATTTTCCTGACATACAACCTTAAATGCAGCTTAGGACAAGAGACATTGTCGTATTTAGAAAATGTAGGTACCTTGAAATTCCACGGGATGACCACCCCTGAGACCAGTCCTTGCTCTTCGAAATCTAACCCGGGTACCCTTTGGATCTCCATGGCATTGAGTTGATCCTCCAGCAGTTTGTATTTATCATCAGCAGGAGGATACTGCTCCTTAGAATAGTCAGGTTCATCTTCTTCAGACTCCCTTATGTCGTGGTCTTCTTCTCTTGGCTCTCCTTCCTGATTTTCTCTCTCTCTTGACGGAGTTGCGAGCTCTGAAACTTGCTTCACTGGTCCTTTGAACATTCTTCTCAAATTTAGGACACTGACTGGCCTCTTTTTCTTCTTCTTGTCCTTGAGAATCAGTGCTTTCAAATCTTCTTGTCCAATGGCTAGATTCAGGAACATTTCTTGGAATTGAGCATTCTATGCCTGAAGCTCCTTAACTGTTTTTTCAAGAGTCATTGCTGAAATAAACAGCGAAGAAGATAAGAAGCATGTCCTGAAACCTGTTTATGCAATGGTATGTATGATATATGTATGCAATGTTTTCAAGGATTTCTAAGACTTAAATTTTCTTAGCCAAAGGGAAAACAAACGTTAATTGCATTAAGAAGTTTAAGCGGTTACAATGATGCCTTTTGGGCTTACAAAGGAAGTAACAAAGCAAACATGAACTATCAAAACAAAAAAGGACACAAGCTTCCCACGGGCGCATCCTTTTTGGTGCAATGTAGGCATTTATACTCTTCTCTTCATAAAGTAGTCTGGTGAGATCTAAAACTTTCTTCTCGCTGGCGTAGAATTGGGGTTCAAAGGTATCCCGTTCCTCTTTGAGTTGGATACAGGATTTTTGAAACTCCTCGAAATTAGTCAGCATGTCAGGATGAAGAACAATGTAAGGAGTGTCTCCCTCAGCAACTGGCTCCATGATGATGGGTAGAATAGCCTCATAAGGAATCCTGAGACTTTGAGCACGGGCTTGTACCAACTTAAGATAAGGCTCCAAAGGAATGGAGTTCTTATGCCCTAGTGCTTTGCTATCAACTTTGTTCACCATGCCCCAAGCTCTTATGAACCTCTGGCGATATCCTCGAACATCATTCTCATAGTCGAATACGATTCCTTGGACAAATGTATCATGAGGATTGTCCCTCCTAGCATAGCCAAACTATCGCAACGCCAAACAAGGATTATAAGTGATTCCACCCCTAATGCCTAGGAGAGGGACATTAGGAACTTCCCCACAACGGTCAATGATGGTAACATTCTCCAAGGATCGAGGACACCAATGAATGTTCGAATGTCTGAGGGACATCATCCTATTAAACCATTTCAAGCCCTTCTCATTCTTCAACATATATCGAGGTAGGTGCGAAATAAACCACCTAGCCAACAGAGAGTGCAACATATCAGGGTCCCTCTTCTCTTTATAGTTCGGGTATGCATAGAGTGTAGGATGTCTCCAAGTAAAGTAGGCACCAGATTGTGAGACAGAAAAACCTTGACCGCATTCACATCTATGAGTTAGTCTGGATTAGGGAATAGTACCATCCCATAGATGAGAAGGGCCAACACTTCTTCAAAAGCTTGTAAATCCAGGGTATCCCAAAAATGGTGAGCCTTCTCAAATAGAAACTTAGCTAGAAACCCTTTGACGCCTCTTCTTGTTTCCCAATTTGCCACTACATCGGACTGTTGTAAGGACAGAGCATGAGAAATCTCTTTAGGTTTTAGGTATCTTTCCATACCATTGAAGGGTAACTGATCAAGAATGGGTACCCCCAATAACTGGGAAAACTCCTCCATGGTAGGCACCAATTGGTAATCCAGAAAGGTGAAGGAGTGATGTAAAGGGTCGAAGAACTGAAAGAGCACCTTCAACATTTCTTCATTAGGGCTTGAGGTGACCAGATTGAGAAGTAGACCATGTCTTTTAGTGAATGGAGAACTCTCAAGAACCCTTGATGCTAATTCCTTGAGTTGAGGAAATACCCTTATGAGGTTGACTTGGATAGTATTCATGCGGGTGGATGCGATAATCTGCAAAACAGAACAAAGATGAGCCCTAAAAATCCTTTAAATGGATAGTATGATATGCCATGTTATGATGTTATGATATCATGATTATGCTAAGAAAACATAAATATGGCAAGCACAAGCAAATCACACAAAAGGCCTTAGGTTTAAAGCTTACAGGGGTTTTCAGGTAAGTACCCTCTTGAAGTTTAGTTGGCTCAACCTGTCCTATCAATAGTAACTGGGTTCTAAGGGATCTCAATATCACTAATTTTTCCCACAAGTTTCATTCTGATCGACAACTGACTTGCCACCAAACAAAACTCGGGAGTCAAATCTCGATGAGTGTAGTATCGAGTATCAACTGACTTCGGGCTACACCAAAGACGGATATCTCACTACTTCCTAATAGGGCCAAGTTGTTCAATTAAAGGTTCTAAAGTCAGTTGATGCTTTATGACACCATGCAGCGGCCCCGTGTTCTCCTTGACTACTCAAGGGCTACCGGTACCAACCAAAGTATCACATCAATGTAATAATCGCTTTGACTGTGTTGGTATACCCCACACAGTTTCCACGATCTATTGCTACTTACCTAAAAGGTGCCCCATATCCGGGTGTAGGATCTATAGAAACAACCCAAACAATCCCAAAAGGTAAAGCAAACACAGCATACAAAAGCAGTTAAATAATGAACTAACTCTAAGGTAACCCCACTTTTTAAGTATTTCTCCAGCAGAGTCGCCAGTTCTGTGATACGGTGGCAGAACCGACTATTATATACTGGTTTTGCATTTTGTATTCGCAAATGTTGCGGTAAGCAAGAGTCTCCATCGACTTTTCTTTTATCCAACAAAGTAATGGGTGAAAAGAAAAGAAAAGACCTTTTTTGAGATTATTCTGAGTAAGGCGGTAGATTATGGAAAGGAAAGGTGTTAGCACCCTTTCCATCCATATTTATCTACGGGCTCTTAGAGGTTTGCTCATTTTGAAAGTACTTTGTGCTTTGTGTGTTTGAAAAATGTTTTGAAATGCCTTAGTGCGGCGATTTGCTTTGTGTTAACTCTTGTATCAGTCCTCAATAGTGTTGACAAAGTAAATGTTTTTAAAAATTATTTTTTTGAAAAGTAGTATTTGTGTAAGTGCAAAATGTTTTGAGCAAACCTCTAACAGCTATCTACTTTGTACTCGAAAAGGTAGTTCTTTTTTCCTCCTACCCTTTAGGCAGTGCTATCCTACTATTAGTGAGTAGGTAGCCCTATCGTTGGATGTATGAGGGACATCGAAGGGACGTTACAGTCATGAAGGAAACTTGTGGAGACGCTTTAGCTATTTTGTTTAGGGACTAGATCATTTACCGAGAGACAACTGTAGGGTCATCGAGGGACTATGATCCTTTTATTTTACGGGTCTTTTCTAAAGCATCCCCATTTCGAGGGACATGACTGCTTTATTTCCAAAGGCAACCAAAATGGGGTACCCTAGAGGTGTATATGTGCAATTGTGTTTAGTTAAAGTATTTATCTTGTGTTAAGTTTTCTAATCGTTAATTATTAAGCTCTTGTCATGCATTCCTATTACCATACATCTAATAGTTAATATATGTATAGAAATTTAAATGCGGAAATTAAATCTACGCTATTATAAGGCTTTGTGAGAGGTACATTGGAGAAATGCAGAAAACAAAGTCCTAGTTACTATTACAGACCATGAGCAAATACATTAATAATAAAAATGTGAAATTAAATAAATGCGCGTGAAATTGAAAATAATGTCTAAAATCCTAATAAGAAAATCTTTTTTTTAATAAGATAATTAAACTACCTTAAATATAATTTTAATTTAAAAAGATAATTGCTAAATGAATTTAAAGCATATTTCCAAAAAAAATTTGTATTTTTATTAGAGAAAATAATTTAAACACAAATTAAACATAAGTTCTAACTTATTTTAATTTAAAATGTTAAAGTTAATTAATTATTTAATTACAGAAATTAATTATTCTAAAAAACTAATCCTATGTTTTGTTGATCTTTTTTTTATTTAAAGTTAATATAAAAAGGGAAGTCAATAAAGAAATGAAAACAAAAGTAAAAATGTAAAGGGGGTGTCCTTCGACCCAGGGAGAAAAGGGAGTTTTTCGATCCAGAGGGGAAAGCTGTCTTTCGATTACCCTTAGATCAAGTGACAGGGTGTTGCTTTCGATCCAGAGGCCGTTGCTGGAAGGGCCTGGTGGCTCACCTGTGAGGACACTAAATCGGCAAAGATGTGTTAGCAAAATAAAATGCAGGACCTGGGTATCGAACCCATGTCCTTCGATCCTGCACGCATTGGGTCTATTCAGGCTATATCTGCAGCAAGTGTTTGCAACAAAATAAATGCAGACCTTGGTGTTGAACCCAGGTCCTTAATTTTGATTAAAAATCGAATGACTACAAGTATTGATGTATCATGCAACTATAAAGTTATATCTTTTACCCACTCTTACCAATAGTTGGAAACTTCGATTTGGCAGTTTTTGGATGTGGAGATGCTTGCTTCAGGGGCTGGTGATAGTTGAAAAAGTTTTAAGAAAACCTCCAAGAATGTGTTTTTTTAATTTTGTGTGACTCTCTCTCCGGTCGTCCCATCCTCCATGGAGCTTGCTAGTGTCTTCTTTATATAGAGGGGTGGAGGGGACAAGAGAACAAAGGTTTAAACAACCATAAACAAGTGTTTTTAAAGCCATGAATACAATTTTTAAACGTTACAAAAGATGTGAGATTCTTGTCCCTTTCGGAATTTGAATGAACCTGAACAATTTTGACTTTCGAATGTTCTCTAGTGTTGCTCTTCGATTGGCCTATTACCTCCTTGGATTAGACCTCTTGTATAGCCTTCAAATGGGCCTTTGGTTGCCTCCTTTGAAGGGGTCCTTTGAATGGACCATTTGTGTACCCTTCGAATGGGCCTTTGGTTTCCTCCTTCAAATGGACTTCTTGAGTGTCTTTCGAATGGTTCCTTAGTTGGACCCATATATTTGCCTTAGTTACTTGATTCCAATAGCCTAAGTGAGGACTTCATTCTAGATAATCAAAGCCTTCTTTGTCATGAATGTAATGGTACATGAGGCTTGGGCTAGGCAGCATATAATCTCTTTCCCAACAAGCAACTTAAACCAAACCTCATCAAAAGGAAAAACAAGTTTGTCTGTAACAAATGTGTGTCTTTCGAGAAGACCAAATGTATGCCCTTCGAAGTCACCACTTGTGTGTCTATAATGTGGCAATATTGTGCTTGTGAAACGAAAGCAGGCATGAAGAGGGAACCTTTTGCCTTGTGAATTGAAGGCATGTCTGGAGAAGCTCGTTGCTTTGAACAAAGCTGGCATGCAGGAACCCAGTGTTTTGTGAATCAAAGTAAGCATGCAGGAGGTCACTGCTGGTGGATCGAAGGGAGCTTGCAGGGGGTTCTTGCTTTGTGCGCTGAAGCCACGCACAGAGGGAGTATTTGCCATAGCGAAGCAGTAATCAAGTTGGCTCCAAAGAAACCAAATGCCTAAATAAAACAGGAATCAATCTTGCTCCAAAGAAATCAAATGCCCAATCGAAGAAAGAATTAATCTTGAATGCGTGTAGCTATTGCATTATGAATCAAGCCAACATTCAAAGCCAATGGTGCATTCAAATGAGCACTAACAGGAGGCCCTTCCCTTTTGGATCGAAGGAGGTTGTTTCAAAGGAAACACATGCCCAATCGAAACTTTTATACAACAAAACAGCAAAAGGCCAAGGCTTCAATCGAATCTTGGAAATTTGAGGCATGCTTGGAGGAGGATAGGCGCTCAATCGAAGCTTGTCAAAATACCAATAGAAAGAAACCTTGACATGCCAATCGAAAGACACCTTGACGTGCCAATCGAAAGACTTTGTTTATCTTCAAAAAAAATATTTTTTCTTTAATCAATTGTTTATAATCACTTATGTAAGAGAAAAATCTTGGAAAAATATGATAGGGCAAATTTTGGGGTACAACAGCTGCCCCTGTTCAATCTTCTTAAACTTGAGGATTTAGATTGGCTTGTCTGCCTTTCGTGATCTGAAGGTGGAAGATGATTGAACATTAGAGTGCCCAGAAATTTACACTCGCATGAAATAACACTGATGGTTGGTGATTTTGGCATTGGGCTTACAGATGCCATTTATAGAAAATGATAGAGAGTTGTCGGAGATGGGCTTAAAGATGCCATCCAAAATGGATGCTGATTTCACATATAGTCCCTTCAGGGGTTCCTGTTCCTGCTATCCGAGGAGGAGTCCGTTGGGGAATGTGGGTTTCTGTTATTTTCCTGTTTGAGGAAAATTCTGTGGGGAATAGAGTCTAGGAACTTCAGTTGTCCAAGGCTCTGCTGAAGAGCTATCTCTAGAGATATGACAGTTTGTTGTATTCTAGTTGAAGTCCAGGTTTCCAGTGATTTGCTGGGCATAATGGAATTAACCATTATCTGGGAATGTACTAGAATGAGCCTATGTAGGGCTACTTAAGAAAGCGTCTGTGTTAGACTGCATCTAGATGCTGAGAAGGAACTCGTGTAAGATTGCTTCATCTGGTCATATAGATAGCTTTCCTGTCTGGTTTCAGATGTTAATCTACAACCAGCTTGTTCACAGATAATATTCCTGTCTGGTTTCAGGTATTAATCTGGAATTTGAAAATTGTCGATCATCCACAGATAGTTGTCCTGGCTTGTTACAGGTATTAATCTAGAATTGTGTTTTGTTTGGTCATTGAGATAGTTGTCCTATCTGGTTTCAGGTATTAATCTCTGACCTAAGAAAGAAAGATAGTTTTCATGGCTTGTTACATGTATTAATCTTCAATCTCTTTATGTAGATAGTTATCCTGGCTTGTTACTGGTATTAATCCACAATCGGTCGTCCACAGATAGTTATCCTGGCTTGTTACAGGTATTAATCTAGAACTTGTTTTGCTGGTCACATAGATAGTTTCCCGACTGGTTTCGGGCATGAATCCGTGGCCTGTTGTATTTATTGGTAAACATGTCTTGTTTCGGGAGTTCATACCACTTGGTCATGTAGATAGTTTCCCCGTCTGGTTTCGGGCATTACTCTTTGACCTGTTGTAAAATTTGATAGTGTTGGCTTGTCTGCTAGTTTAACCTGAAAAAGGTAAAATCAGTTTCATGCGAGGTCATGATGTATGAATTGCATGATGCTCCCAAAATAAATGAGATAATGATATATTTATTTGTATGCACATGCCATGATGTATGAACATGTAATGCTATTACGCAATATCTTTTTCTGGGAAAATAAATCTCTAACAGCTGTTGAAGAGTACCGGGAAGCTGAATCCTAAACTGCTGTTGGTGAGTGAAGAAAGTGATTCTTCAATTTCCGTTGGGGATAATGAATGGAGATAGTTTTGTTGGCAATTCCCTTTCTCTACCGAGGATCTTCGAATTCTGTTTAAGAATGATTTTGCAGAGAGGAAGAGATCTGTTGGAAGATTTCACCAATTTGGAGAAATAAACTCCAGTGGGGGATGAGCTTCCGTAGCTAGAGAAATAAACTCCATTGGGGATAATTCTTTATAAACTAATTGAGATTTATAAAACTCTGTTGCGGAAGGTGAACTCCATAAACTGCTTGGGGATTTTGTTGAAATCCTGTAGGGGAATCTTGAGAATCTTGGCGACTTTGCTGGGGGACTTTGGAGCAGTAATTGGAGATTTTTTCTCTGTCGGGGATGTGAGAACAACTGACATCAATAGGCTACCTACTGAGAATATGGAAGTGACCTTGTAGTAGAACTCCCCTGCCTCTGTACCTGTTGGAGAAGGTATCTTCTGGGGAAGACATCTGCGGGGATCTTGTGGAGGGCCCTTTGGTATTTTCCCGTTTCTTAAAGTCATTAGCAACTGTCTTTCTGTTTTTAGGTGTATATTTGTAAGCAGTAATCATATTCAAATGCATATGTACAAGAATAATCATTAGACGTTTTCACACACAAAACAGAAAAATAAAAAACAGAAGTTTTATACTTTCAAAAGAATATTTTTGTATTAACTTGAAATAAGAGTTTTTGTACAAGGAGACATACATCCTAGTAAGAGAATGTTGTCGTGAGAATGTAAATTATACAAAATAGTATATAAAGAAAGACAGCTATGTGAAATAGTCTCACTGGATTCCCATTCCTCTATTGCCTTTATGTCTGAGCGTCTCATCCCTTTCGTTACTTATCTGAAGCTGATTAGATTGATTAGTACCGCTTTGAGTTTGATAGTTGATACTGAAGATCGGCTGTAAGGTGATCCAACGGGACATAGTTATACGCTTTAAATCCCTAACTTTTGCCTGGACCGCCCTTTCGGGTTTTCAGTCCACCATGATACCCTTTTTTGCCCAAGCCGCCTTTTCAGGTTTTTGACTTGCCGGGTGTATAGATTTTTTATGTATATCCCTAATTTTTTCCTGAACCCTTTTGGTTCGCCGGGATGCCCTAATATTTTCCTAGGCCAGTCGACCTAGCGGGTCTTTGTTTATGCGTAGTATCTTTTAACTATGTCCGCATTTACCGGGTGTGGAAGGTCGTCACCGTACATAGTGGTTAGGATCATGGCTCCACCAGAAAATATATTCTTGATTACAAATGGACCTTCGTATGTGGGAGTCCATTTTCCCCTAGGATCACCTTGCGGCAGTATGATGTGTTTGATTACCAAGTTACCAGCCTGATATACCTAACGTAGGACCTTCTTGTTAAAAGTTTTGATCATACGATTTTGGTACATCTGACCATGGCAGACAGCCTCGAGCCTCTTCTCACCAATCAAGTTTAATTGATCAAGTCGATTCTGGACCCATTCGTCTTCACTTAGCCCTGCATCCTTCATGGTTCTCAAGGAAGGGATCTGAACTTCAATATGCAGGACATATTCCATACTGTATACCAAAGAGAAAGGAGTTTCCCCTATTGATGTGCACATTATATTGCGGTAACCATGAAGAACAAATGGTAACATCTCATTCCAGTCTTTATATGTCATTGTCATCTTCTGTATGATTCTCTTGATGTTTTTGTTAGCAGCTTCTACAACGCCATTCATCTTCGGCCAGTAGGGATAAGAGTTATGATGTTGAATATTGAATTGCGTGCAAAGCTTGGTAATCATAGTGTTATTGAGATTGGTACCATTATCTGTAATGATTCTTTCTGGAATACCGTATCAACAAATAATGTTATGTTTGATGAATCGGGCCACAATGTTCTTGGTAACAGAAGTGAATGAAGCTGCCTCAACCCACTTCGTGAAGTAATCAATGGCAACCAGGACGAAGCAGTGCCCATTAGAATCTGTAGGTTTGATTTCCCCAATCATATCAATTCCATACAATGCCAACGGCCAAGGAGTAGTTAAGACGTTTAGAGGAACCGGAGGCACATGTACCTTGTCAGCATAGTTCTGACATTTGTGACAAGTCTGGAATGCTGATAACAGTCTATTTCCATGGTGGACCAATAGTATCTTGCACGTAGGATCTTTTTAGCCATTGAATGTCCACGGAATGAGTGCCAAAGGTACCTTCGTGTAAGTCAGCCATAATCCTTTCTGTCTCACTCTTGTCTACATACCCAAGCAAGGTAGAATCATGATTGCACTTTTAGAGGATCCCGTTACTGAGGAAGAACTTGGCAGAGAACCTTCTTAAGAACTTTTTATCATTGACTGAAGCTCCCTCGGGATATTCTTGGCTTTCGAGATATCTTTTGACTTTATGTAACCAAGGCTTATCGACAACATCTTCAGTACCAATCTCGTGATAGTATGCTGGCTCACCCATCCTTTCAATAGTGATCTGAGGAGCTTCAATATCCCACCTGAACTTGAACATGGATGACATTGTAGCTAGCGTGTCCCCTAGTTTATTTTCCTCTCATGGAAAATTCTCAAAGGTAATTTCTTCAAAGTATGGGATTAGTGTCAACATATGCTCTTTGTACGAGATAAGATTAGGATGCTTCGTGTCCTATTCTCCTTTGATCTGGATGATTACCAAAGACGAGTCTCCAAACACACTTAAGAACATGATCCTTAAATCGATTGCAACTTTGACACCCATGATACATGCTTCATACTCAGTCAAATTGTTGGTATAGTTGAAACATATCCTGGCAGTGAAAGGAGTATGACATCCCTCTAGAGATATGATCACAACGCCGATGCCATTTCCAAGAGCGTTGGAAGCTTCGTCAAAAACAATAGTCCATCGGGATCCTTTTTCAGGTCCTTCATCTGGTCCAGGTTCTTCACAGTCAGTTACTAACATGATGTTCTCATCCGGAAACTCAAATTCATGGATTGGTAGTCATCCACAGCCTGATGAGCCAAATGATTAGCTAGCACACTTCCCTTAATTGCTTTCTGGGTTGTATATTTAATGTCGTATTCGGTCAGAATCATTTGCCATCTTACTATTCTTTCGGAGAGAGCGGGCTTCTCAAATATGTACTTGATAGGATCCATTTTAGATATCAACAACACAGTGTGAGTCAACATATACTGTCTTAGTCGGCGAGAAGCCCATGCCAAAGCGCAACGAGTTTTCTCGAGCAATGAGGATCTTGTTTCACAGCCGGTAAGATTTTTACTAAGGTAGTATATTGCATGCTCTTTTCCACCAGACTCTTCATGTTTCCCCAGCACACACCCCAATGAATTATCTAACATTGTTAAGTACATTATCAAAGGTCTTCCTTCAACCGGAGGCATCAGAAGTGGAGGCTCTTGGAGATATTATTTGATTTTGTCTAAGGCGTTCTGGCAGTCGTCATTCCACTTCACGACTTGATATTTATTCAGTAATTTGAAGATTGGCTCACAAGTAGCGGTCAGATGTAAAATGAATCTGGAAATATAGTTTAGGCATCCCAAGAATCCCCTAACTTCCTTCTCAGTGCGAGGAGTCAGCATTTCTTGTATATCCTTGACCTTTGTAGGGTCTACTTCAATACCTTTTCCGCTGACAACTAAGCCTAGGATCTTACCGGATCTTACTCCGAAAGTGCACTTATTCGGGTTTAGCCTCAGTTTGTATTTCTTCAGCCTGTCAAATAGCTTATGTAGGTGATCAAGGTGCTCCTCTTCAGTCTAAGACCTGGCTATCATATCATCCCTGTAGACCTTTATCTCGTGATGGAACATATCATGAAACAAAGCTACCATGGCCCGTTGATAGGTTACCCCAGAGTTTTTCAACCCAAATGGCATAACCTTGTAACAGAAAGTGCCTCACTGTGTGACAAAGGTTATCTTTTCCATGTCCTCGGGTGCCATTTTGATATGATTGTATCCAGAGAAACCATCCATGAAGGAGAATACCTTACATTGTGCAGTGTTATCAACCAGAACATCAATATGGGGAAGCGGAAAGTCATCCTTGGGGCTTTCCCTATCCAGGTCTATGTAATCCACACACATACGTACCTTACCTTCCTTCTTAGGTACTGGAACAACATTGGCGACCCATTATGGATAAGACGTGATAGCTAAGAAACTGATATTGAATTGTTTCATGACTTCAGCCTTGATCTTTTCTAACATATTCGGTCATATACGATGAACCTTCTGTTTCACTGGAGGGCAATCCTCTTTTGTAGGTAGGTGATGAACCAAAATATTGGTGTCAAGTCTCGGCATGTCCTCGTACGACTAGGAAAAAACCTCAACATAGCCATATATCATCTGTATTATCCGTTTTTTGACACTGGGCTCTAAGTGAGCACCTATCTTGACTTCTTTTTTGTCATCTTCAGTACCCAAGTTCACTGTCTTAACTGGCTCCTCATGAGGTTGTATTTCCCTTTCTTCCTGTTGTAACAGTCTGGCAAGCTCTCCTGGTACATCACAATCTTCCTCACCTTCGTCCTCGGCTTGGTTGATCGGATTTTCAAAGTCATAATAAGAAATAACAAAACCGTTATCAATGGGATCCATAGTGGATGTGGATCTACAGTTTGATATGTGAGTGTGTGTAAGAGCATAGTTGTATATTTTTGATAAAGTAAAAAGGCAGAAAAGAAAAACAAAGAGTGTAAAATTTATATGTGAAATGTCCAATGCTTTATCAATGACACATGAAAATGAAACATGATAACCCTAAAAAATAAACCATTGTTCCTTGGGTAAGACACAAGGTCTTAGAGTTTGTATTATTCATTTATTACATACCCAAAAATAAAAAAAGGACAATTACTCCTGAATAAAAGTAATCGGCACAAAGTCTTTAGTCTTCCAGTTGGCGAGTCCTCCGCTGACAGTTGGGAAGATTCACTGGTCCATGTCACAGTCATTGTCCTCCAAAGAATTAACCCCATGATTGTTGATGCATAGGGGTGGTCCTCCTACACGAGCACGACGAACACCCTTTGAGCTCCTGATGTAAAACCCAAACCAAACTTGTCAGATTTGTAGGGAATATCCAGAAGTTGGCCCTAAATTATACACCCACCTTCTTCAGCGACGACCTTGGAATATTTCAGAGAAGCCATCTTCAATGGAGGCCTAGTAGTCTTAGGAACACTGGCAGAGGTTTTGGTTGCAGCAACGGTCTATGGAACCGCCTCAAAGTTATGACAGGGGGTCTCAATGAACTCGTCGTCCATTTCAACGTACCTGAAAGAGTTCAGGTGGCTCACCATGTACTCCTCCTCCCCATGAATTGTGATAATATTCCCATTGACTGGGTACTTCAGCATCTGATGTAGGATAGAAGTCACAGTGCCATCCCCATGGATCCAGGGTCGACCCAATAAACAGGAGTAAGATGGGCGGATGTCCATCATATAGAAAGTAGAATTAAAAGTCTGAGTATCCACTTTGATAGGGATGTCCACCTCCCTATGCACCATTCTTTTAGAACCGTCGAAGGCTCTCACCACAATGTTATTGGGTTTCAGAGTCAATCATTCACAATCTAATATGTCAAGGGCTTTCTTGGGCAAAAGATTTAGCGATGAACCTGTATCCACTAGAACATGGGCCAAAGTAGTGCCCCTGCACTCGATAGAGACATGCAGAGCATCATTATGTTTCCTTCCTCAGGGTGTTAAATCAGCATAAAAAAAACCTAGCCCATTATCGATAGTCAAACTGGCAACACAGTCTTCGAATTGATCAACGGAGGTTTCTTGAGGCACATGGGCAGACTTCAAAATTTTTACCGAAGCCTTAGCATGGGCTTCAGAGCATAATAATAGGGCCAGCATTGAGATCTTGGAAGGGGTCTTCCCCAGTTGTTCAACCACATTGAAGTTACTCTTCTTGATTATTTTCAATATCTCTTCCATCTCCTTTTTAGAAGCCTCAGGGATGGCTTATGGATGCACCTTCGTTCAGAAAGGCTCAACCAATACCTTTTTGCCCCGAATCTTAGATGAACCGGTAGCAAGGATAACAGTAGGACTAACAACAGGGGTAGTTATGGGAATATTGATAGGAGCAACAGGGATGATCACACGAGTAGCCATAGTTTTATGAGGATAGATCTCGGGAGAGAAAACTCTTCCACTTCTTGTTATCTTACTAGTCACGATGATATTACTAATGTCAGGATCAAAGTCTTCGGCATCTTTATCTTTAACAACCAGCAAATCTTGCTTGACGCCATGGTAATAGACGCCAGCCCTAAAATTCCAGGGACCAACTTTATCCGAGAAATATGGTATAGTTCCAGGGAAAGTAATTATCAATGGAGAAACTTTCAGAACAAATGTAATCCTGACAGGTCTTTTGGGGGAGACCTTAGGAGGATTGGCGAAAATGGTAACAATAGAAACATCTTCACATGGAGCACTTGTAATTGGAGTCTTATAAAACAGGATTTCTTTATCATCCATCAGGCACTGAACTCCTTCCTTCAACAAATGGCAACCATTAGGTAAGGACAAACATAAGTGGCAACCTTCGCCGCAACCCGGAAATAAACCGGCCTGCAAGAGATTCTTCTTAATAGTCAGGAGTGGAGTAGCCAGTTCATCAATAGAAGAAACAAACATGTCATCGTCAATAGCATTAACACCACGGTCGTGCTTGGGCATATGGGCAGTTATAATTAGGAGTCTCAGGAGCGTCAAATTCAGTCTCCTTTGCTTCAATCAAATCCTGCACTTTGTTCTTCAAAGCCCAATAATCGTTCATCTCATGGCCTGGACTTTCAGAATGGTAAGCACACCGAGCATTTGAATTGTAGTGAGGAGATGTAGTGTTGGTATTCTTGGGATCCTCTTTTAGGGTCACCAAATTGGACTTCAGCAGGTGTGGTAAAACCTGAGCTAGGGTCATGTTGATCTGGGTAAACTATCTCCTTGGCTTATGTGTTCTGGGCTGATTATTCTGTTGCCGGTTTGATGCAGGATTAGAAATCATAACAACCCTTACTGTCGGAAGACGCTCAGTTTTGTTAAGATTTATTTGGCCATAAGCAACACTAACCTCCTTCTTCCATGTGAATAGTTTCTTTGCAGTGCTGGAGGATGCATCCCTCTGTATCTTACCACTTTTAATGATTGCCTCTACTCATTCGCCCATCAAGATCAATTCATTAAACCCAGCTGAAGAGCATCCAATCAGGTGGTTAAAGAATGGCCCAGATAATGTGCCCAAGAACATGTCCACCAGCTCCCTATCAGAAAACGGAGGCTAGACTCTTCCCGCAAGGTCTTTCCATTTTTGGGCATAGTTCTTAAAACCCTCGCCGGAACCCATAGACATACTTTACAATTGTGTATCAGTCGGGGCGAGGTCAGCATAATATTGGTACTTCTTATAGAAATCATCAACCAGATCATCCTAATTATGCACATTGGTTCTTTCTAGTTCATAGAACCATTCCAGCCGAGTTCCTGCCAAACTTTCCTGGAAGAAGTGTACCCGTAGATCCCTATCAGTAGTGTGGGGTTGAATTATCATGACATACGACCTTAAATGCAGCTTAGGATAGGAGACACTGTCTTATTTAGCAAATGTAGGGACCTTGAACTTCCGCGGAATGACCACCAATGAGACCAGTCCTAGCTCTTTGAAATCTAACACGAGTACCCTTTGGATCTCCATGGCATTGAGCCGATCCTCCAGATATTTGTATTTATCATCATCAGGAGGATACTGCTCCTCAGAATAGTTAGGTTCATCTTCTTCAGACTCGTTTATGTTGTGGTCTTCTTCTCTTGGCTCTCCTTCCTGATTGTCTCTCTCCCTTGATGGAGTTGCGAGATCTGAAACTTTCTTCATTGGTCCTTTGAACCTTCTTCCTAAATCCAGGACACCCATTGGCCTCTTTTTCTTCTTATTGTCCTTGAGAATTAGTGCTTTCAAATATTCTTGTCCCTTATCCAGATTCAGGAACATTTCTTGGAATTGAGCATTCTGTGTCTGAAGTTCCTTAACTGTTTGTTCAAGAGCCATTGCTGAAATAAACAGCGAAGAAGATAAGAAGCATGTCCTTAAACCTGTTTATGGAATGGTGTGTATGATATATGTATGCAATGTTTTAAAGGATTTCTAAGACTTAAATTTGCTTAGCCAAAGGGAAAACAAACGTTAATTGCATTAAGAATTTTAAGCGGTTACAATGATGCCTTTTGGGCTTACAAAGGAAGTAACAAAGAAAAAATGAACTCTCAAAACAAAAAAGGACTCAAGCTTCCCATGGGCGCATCCTTTTTGGTGCAATGTAGGAATTTATACTCTTCTCTTCATGAAGTAGCCTGGTGAGCTCTAAAACATTCTTCTCGCTGGCGTAGAATTGGGTTTCAAAGGTATCTCGTTTCTCTTTGAGTTGGATCCAGGATTTTTGTAACTCCTCGAAATTAGTCGGCATGCCAGGATGAAGAATAATGTAAGGAGTGTCTCCCTCAGTAACTGGCTCCATGATGATTGGTAGAATGGCCTCATAAAGCATCCTGAGACTTTGAGCACGGGCTCATACCCACTTAAGATAAGGCTCCAAAGGAATGGAGTTCTTATGCCCCAGTGTTTTGCTATCAACTTTGTTCACCATGCCCAAGTTCTTATGAACCTCTGGCGATAACCCTGAACATCATTCTCATATTCAAATATGATTCCTTGGACAAGTGTATCATAAGGATTGTCCCTCCTAGCAGAGCCAAACTATCGCAACGCCAAGCAAGGATTATAAGTGATTCTACCCCTAATGCCTAGGAGAGTGACATTAGGGAATTCCCCACAGCGGTCAATGATGGTAACATTCTCCAAGGATCGAGGACACTAATGAATGGTAGAATGTGTGAGGGACATCATCCTATTAGACCATCTCAAGCCCTTCTCATTCTTCAACATAGAATGAGGTAGGTTTGAAATAAACCACCTAACCAACAGAGGAGTGTAACATAGTAGGGTCCCTCTTCTCTTTACAGTGCGGGTATGCAGAGAGTGTAGGACGTCTCCAAGTAAAGTAGGCACCGAATTATGAGATAGAAAAACCTTGACCGCATTCACATCTATGATTTGGTACGGATTAGGGAATAGTGCCATCCCATAGATGAGAAGGTCCAACACTTCTTCAAAAGCTTGTAAGTCCAGGGTATCCCAAAAATGTTGAGCCTTCTCAAATAGAAACTTAGCTAGAAACCTTTGACGCCTATTCTTTTTTCCCAATTTTCCACCATATCGGACCGTTGTAAAGAAAGAGCATGAGAAATCTCTTCAGGTTTTGGGTCTCTTTCCATACCATTGAAGGGTAACTGATCAAGAATGGGTACCCCCAATAACTGGGAAAACTCCTCCATGGTAGGCACTAATTGGTAATCAGGAAAGGTGAAGCATTGATGTAAAGGGTCAAAGAACTAAAAGAGCACCTTCAACATTTCTTCATTAGGGCTTATGGTGACCATATTGAGAAGTTTATCATGTCTTTCAGTGAATGGAGAGCTCTCAAGAACCCTTGATGCTAATTCCTTGAGTTGAGGAGGTACCCTTATGAGGTTGACTTGGATAGTATTCTTGCCGGTGGATGCCATGATCTGTAAAACAGAACAAAGATGAGCCCTAAAAACCCTTGAAATGGTTAGTATGATATGCCATGTTATGATGTTATGATACCATGATTATGCTAAGAAAACAAATATATGGAAAGCACAAGCAAATCACACAAAAGGCCTTAGGTTTAAAGCTTGCATGGGTTTTCAGGTAAGTACCCTCTTGAAGTTTAGTTGGCTCAACCTGTCCTATCAATAGTAACCGGGTTCTAAGGGATCTCAATATCACTGATTTTTCCTACAAGTTTCATTCCGATCGACAAATGACTTGTCATCAAACAAAACTCGGGAGTCAAATCTCAATGAGTATAGTATCGAGTATCAATCGACTTCCGGTTACACCAAAGACGACTATCTCACTAATTCCTAATGGCCAAGTTGTTCAATTAAAGGTTCTAAGGTCAGTTTATGCTTCATGACATCATGTAGCAACCATGTATTCTCCTTGACTACTCAAGGGCTATCGGTACCAACCAAAGTGTCACATCTATGTACCTATCGCTTTGACCGTGTCGATATACCCCACACAGTTTCCACGATCTATTGCTACTTACCTAAAAGGTGCCTCATATCTGGGTGTAGGATCTATAGAAACAATCTAAAAAATCCCAAAAGGTAAAGCAAACAATGCATACAAAAGCAGTTAAATAATGAACTAACTCTAAGGTAACCCCACTTTTTAAGTATTTCCCCAGTAGAGTCGCCAGTTCTGCGATATGGTTACAAAACCGACTGTTATATACTGATTTTGCATTTTTTATTTGCAAATGTTACGGTAAGCAAGAGTCACCACCGAATTTTATTTTATCCAACAAAGGAAAGGGTGAAAAGAACAGAAAAATACCTTTTTTTGAGATTATTCTGAGTAAGGGCGTAGATTATGGAAGGGGAAGGTGTTATCACCCTTTCCATCCGTAGTTATCTACGGGCTCTTATAGGTTTTCTCATTTTGAAAGTACTTTGTCCTTTGCGTGTTTGAAAAATGTTTTGAAATGCCTTAGTGCGGCAATTTGCATTGCGTTAACTCTTGTATCAGTCCTCAAGAGTTTTGACAAAGCAAATGTTTTTAAAAATTGTTTTTTTGAAAAGTAATATTTGTGTATGTGCAAAATATTTTGAGCAAACTTCTAACAGCTATCTACTTTGTACTTGAAAAGGTAGTTCTTTTCCTCCTACCCTTTAGACAATGATATCCTACTATTAGTGACTAGGTAGCCCTATCGTTGGATGTATGAGGGACATCGAAGGGACGCTACAGTCACAAAGGCAACTTGTGGAGACACTTTAGCAATTTTGTTTAGGGACTAGATCATTTACCGATAGGCAACTGTAGGGTCATCGAGGGACTATAATCTTTTCATTTTATGGGTCTTTGCTAAAGCGTCCCCATTTCGAGGGACATGACTGCTTTATTTCCGATTGCAACCAAAGTGGGGTACCCTAGAGGTGTATATATCCAATTGTGTTTAGTTCAAGTATTTATGTTGTGTTAAGTTTGCTAATCCTTAATTATTAAGCTCTTGTCATGCATTCCTATTAACATACATCTAATAATTAATATATGTACAGAAATTTAAATGCGGAAATTAAATCTACGCTATTACAAGGCTTTATGAGAGGTATATTGGAGAAATGCAGAAAATATAGTCATAGTTACTATTACAGAATATGAGCAAATACATTAATAATAAAAATGTGAAATTAAATAAATGCGCGTGAAATTGAAAATAACGTCTAAAAGCCTAATAAGAAAATCTTTTTTTTTATTTTTTGTTTATTTTAAGAAGGTAATTAAACTACCTTAAATCTAATTTAAATTTAAAAAGATAATTGCTAAATGAATTTAAAGCCTATTTCTAAATTTTGTTTTGTATTTTTATTAGAGAAAATAATTTAAGCACAAATTAAACCCTAAGTTCTAACTTATTTTAATTAAAAATGTTAAATTTAATTAATTATTTAATTTCTGAAATTAATTATTCTAGAAAAACTAATCCTAAGTTTTGTTGGTTTTTATTTATTTATTTAAAGTTAATATAAAAAGCAAAGTCAATAAAGAAACGAAAACAAGAGTAAAAATGCAAATTGGGGGTGTCCTTCGATCCAGGGAGAAAAAGAAGTTTTTTGATCCAGAGGGGAAAGTTGTCTTTCGATTACCCTTAGATTCAGTGATAGGGTGTGGCTTTGGATCCAGAGGGCGTTACTGGAAGGGCTTGGTGGATCACCTGTGAGGACACTGAATCTGCAAAGATGTGTTAGCAAAACAAAACGCAGGACCTAGGTATCGAACCGAGGTCCTTCGATCCTGCAGGCGTTGGGTCTATTTAGGCTATATTTGCAGCAAGTGTTAACAACAAAACAAATGCAGACTTGGGTGTCAAACCCAGGTCCTTAATTTTGATTACAAATCGAATGACTACAAGTATTGATGTATCATGAAAATATAAAGTTTGATCTTTTACCCACTCTTACCAATAGTTGGAAACTTCTATTTTCCACTTTCTGGATGTGGAGATGCTTGCTTCAGGGGCTGGTGATGGTTGAAAAAGTTCAAGAAAACCTCCAAGAATGTGTTTTTTTGATTTCGTGTGACTCTCTCTTCGGTCGTCCCAGCCTCCTTGGAGCTTTCTAGTGTCTTCTTTATATAGAGGGGATGGAGGGGACAAGAGAACAAAGGTTTAAACAACCATAAACAAGTATTTTCAAAGCCATGAATACTATTTTGAAACATTGTAAAATATGTGGGATTCTTGTCCCTTTTTGAATTTGATTGAACCTGAAAAATTTTGACTTTTGAATGCTCTCTAGCGTTTCTCTTTGATTGGCCTATTGCCTCCTTTGACTGGACCTCTTATATAGCCTTCGAATGGACCTTTGGTTTCCTCCTTCGAAGGGGTCCTTTGAATGGACCATTTATGTACCCTTCTAATGGGCCTTTGATTTCCTACTTCGAATGGACTTCTTAACTGTCTTTCGAATGGTTCCTTCGTTGGACCCATCTATTTGCCTTAGTTGCTTGATTCCAATAGCCCAAGTGAGGACTTCATTCTGGCCAATCGAAGCCTCATTTGTCATGAATGTAATGGTGCGTGAGGCTTGGGTTGGGCAGCATACAATCTCTTGCCCAGCAAGCAGCTTGAATAAAACCTCATCAAAAGGAAAAACAAGTTTGTCTCCAACAAATGTGTGTCTTTCGAGCAGACCAAATGTATGCCCTTCGAAGGCACCACTTGTGTGTTCATAATGTGGAAATTATGTGCTTGTGAAACTAAAGTAGGCATGAAGAGGGAACCTTTTTCCCTGTGAATTGAAGCCAAGTCTAGAGAAGCCCTTTGCCTTGAACGAAGTTGGCATGTAGGAACCCACTGTTTTATGAGTCAAAGTAAGCACACAGGAGGTCACTGCTGGTAGATCGAAGGGTGCTTGCAGGGGCTTCTTACTTTGTGCGCTGAAGGCACGCACAAAGGTAGTATTTTCCTAGACGAAGAAGGAATCAAGTTGGCTCCAAAGAAACCAAATTCCTAAACGAAGCAGGAATCAAGCTTGCTCCAAAGAAATCAAATTCCCAATCGAAGCTGGAATTAAGCTTGCATGCATGTAGCCATTGCATTATGAATCAAGCCAGCATGCAAATCCAATGGTGCAATCGAAGGAGAACTAATAGGAGGCCCTTATCTTTTTGATCGAATGAGGCCGTTTCAAAGGAAAAACATGCCCAGTCGAAACTTGTATACAGCAAACAAGCAAAAGGACAAGGCTTCAATCGAAGCTTGGAAATTTGAGGCAAGCTTGGAGGAGGTTAGGCGCTCAATTGAAGCCTGTCAAAATGCCAATCGAAAGACACCTTGACGTGCCAATCGAAAGACCTTCTTTATCTTCAAAAATAATAATTTTTTCTTTAATCAAGGGATTTTAATCACCTATGTAAGATAAAAATCTTGGAAAAATATGAGAGGGTAAATTTTGGGGTACAACACCAGTAGTGAGTGGAGATCGCTCCTTGTGCGGGTTTAGGTTTAGCCTGGCAGGAAGGCGCCTAATGCGTTTAGAAGGAGTCGTCCTTGTGTATCTTTTTTTGCTATTTTGAGTGAGGGATCTAGTCGGGGACATAGTCCTCATTCCTTTGCATGCCCTTTCACTTGATTAATGATGGAAGGATGGATTTGATTTGACAACAAAATTCACTTTCGCCCTCTACTTTTCTAGTAAAATGGACAACATCACTGAAGATGAAGTCATGAGCGAGCAAGGCGAATCTGATCTGGATTTGTATGAGCATACTTCCATCAAGGAAAGTACGTCGGGGAAGTATAACTCTGAGCCGAGCATGCCAGGGAAAAATGCAGCTGAGCAGAATGTGCCCGAGGCTCCTGCGACTCCTAAGGAGTGGATTGCGCTGAGTCCTCGAGAGATCTCTTGCTACTTCACCGACCACCAGGGGAAGTGTTTGCAAATGTGACTCTGAGGATGGAGTTAGAGGGTGCCGAGGAGGAATGGGAAATCTATATCCCTAGAAGGCTCTATCGCATCTTCTTGAAGTACGATGTAAATCATCTTCCAAAGGGGAGATTGTTGTTCCTTTTGATTTGTTGCATTATGCAAAACAACAAGGAGTATACAATATGTTTTGGAAGATAAAGGACACATGTGGGATACGATGTTCCACCATGTGTGCAACATTCTTCCTTTGTCAGTAGCCCATGGTTGTTGTAGTTCTAAGTGATAATTTTGGTTGTGTTTCCATCAGATTTGTTGCTATATTTTTAACCATGTGTTAATTAGATTTGTTTTACATATTGAATAAGATCAAATATAATTATTTGGAGATTTAAATTTTAATCTTATCAAATCAAATATATTTGTTGGAGGTTTTTGAAAAACAAATCAAAACAAAATCCTCTACAATTCTAGACGTGATAAAGTCTTACGCCCATTGGAGAAAAACCCAAAAGTTGCATTTCTATTTAAGGAGACTCAAACCTAACGTTTAAAGGTGTTCACAAGAGTTGAAGATCATTCTTTTAGGGTTTCTATTTTGAGTCTTTTGTTTGTGTTATTGTTTGTGCACCACTCTATTGCATGCATTAAATATCTAAAGGCATAAATATTGGTTTAATAATTGAGTTGTAATTCATCAATCTTGAAATTTATTATTGTATTGATCACTAGGATTAGTGGTTAATAGAAAGTGAAAGGGTATCATGTTTAGGAGGAATCCTAAATAAAAAAATAAGGGTAGAATTAAGAGATGAGCATTGAACAAGGTTTGTTCATCTAATATACTTTATATTAATTCTATTGAGAATGGATTTCCTTTCTTGGGTTGGAAGCCCCCTAGACGTAGGTGATATTGCACCAAACTAGGTTACCAATTCTCTTGTGTTCTTTATTGCTTTTATTTTATTTCATACTTGCTTTCAATTTGTTATCATCAAGTTGTGCATAATTGTCATAGACGATGTGTCCAACATCTGTTCCTAGAAGAACAAAATATCATTTTGACTTAATTACTTCTCCTTTATATGTCTTGTGCTAGAAGGAATGTGAACCTTCATATCTTTTGAGTTAAATCAGTCCGCCATTACATGACTCGTGATTTAGGAATTGTGAGCTACCATATATTTTGTCTTAACCACTTTGTTCTTACTATGGATGTCAACGGGGCACAGAATGTTCGGAGGATGCTTCTCCACTCTACTCCCCATCCCTAATCCCCGCCATGGGGGAATATTTTCCCCCGTCCTCATCCCCACAGATCTCCATAGAGATCCACAAAGATTAATTCTTAAGAAAATTTCTATACTTTTAGTTCTGGACTGGCCCAATGACTATAATTGGTCCAATCTGCTCATACCTTTTGCATGGCCCAACGTCGTTGGCCCATTAGCTTGGACCTCCTGTCGGGCATCCCGGGTCGACCATGCCCCTTGAGTAGTAAGGCCAGCGATTCCTTAGAAAAACTCCTGCCCACACAGGAAGCTACCTCCCAGTCTGCTTGACAAACGTAGAGCAGACGACCATGAAACACTTATTAACGCTTCTGCCCGTGATCTCTTCCATGCTCGATGCAACAACTAGTTACAGACACAACTACCCGTTTTGACTAAGTCCTAGAAGTTAACTATTTTTGAGGACCCGAATATCCAGGCTCCAAGAAGACAAAGAGAAATCGGCCTGACCGTGACCACTAACCATCACTCAATCCAAGGAGGAGCACCTCTCATTTCAGAGACAACAAACCCTAAAGAGGAAGGGATCACCATTCCCCATCACCATCTCCTGATAGAAGCGATGATGACGAGCCCTGTGGTCCATTATCAAGAGAAATCATGGAGACCACACTCCCTATCAGTCTAGAAAAACCTTCCCACCTGGGGACCTACAATGGAACCACTGATCCAGACGAGTACGTCGAAAACATTGACACACTGCTCGACTATAGAAGAGTCAGTGGAGAGATAAAATGCCGATTTTTTCCTACAACTCTCAAGAAGAGGGCCATGGCATGGTAAAGGAGCCTCCTGGACGAGTCCATCACGTCATGGAAGAACCAGGGAAGACAATTTTCCAGGAATTTGATGGCGTCTCACCAACATCCAAAATCAGAAGCATCTCGGGAGGCGATCATCCAAGGGAGGAATGAGTCCCTTCAAACATATATTTAATGTTTCAACCAGGAGGTCGTACAAGTCTCCACCATTAACATCATGAAAAAGTATCTCCTTGAACGTGAGCTCCATCCCCGTAGTGAATTTACCAAAGCAGTTGGCATCGAATCACCAGCCACTCTGGGTGCTCTCCTTCTCAAAACATAAGAATAAATCTAGTATGAAGGGAAAGAGGCAGCCAGTAACATGCGGGACTCCCGTCATAGAGAGAACGCGAAGACCTCGAAGAATGAAGAAACATTGACATCCCGTCAGGGATGAGAAAAGAAAAGGGAGGAAAAGTCTTGGGAGTCTCGAGACTACAAGGGCCCACTTGGTCTTTTCCACGACTATACTCCTCTTAATGTCTTGCGCGAGAAGATCCTGACCAACTGCACAAACGCAAAATTCAAGCAAGTTGGTGTTCACTTCCCCCAAAAAACACCTCCCAAGCCAGGAATGGAAAAAATCAAGTACTGTTAGTTTCATAAAAGTCACGGGCATATGATGGAAGTCTGCATCCATCTCAAGGATGCCATTGAGATCCTCATCCGGGACGGGCATCTCAAATAATACAGAAAGAAGAAGTCTATCTGGGAAGATGTTTTCAAACCCAAATAGGTCGAAGAATCTAGAGCCTCCATAGAAAAAGCTCTCATTCCCGTCTCCATGAGCATCACGAGGCCTAAATATTTTTATTTCTCCAACATGGAGGAGTTCCCCCTGTACCTCTCATCACACAGTCCTTTAGAGTCATTCCCTACAGTAATGGTCATTTCAGGCAATGGGTTTAACAAATGCACCGTAGGCTCGATGAAGAGAAGATTTGAGCAGTTAATGGAGGCCAACTCTAACATGAGTGACACCCTCGATAAGTTTAGGGGAGGATTTCACCCCCCCCCCCCTCACATTCTATCGGGAATAATTTCCCAGAGGATCCGCCAATTCTAGCATTTTGTTGCTCACACGGGCTCGCATGGCAAACTTTGATGTCAGGCGCATCCTGGTCGACTAAGGCAGCTCGTTCAATATAATGTATTCCCAGTTGTTCACCACCTTGCAGATGAATGAGACACATTTGTCTCCATACGTGGGCTCTGATTTACAGGGGTTCAATGGTTCTATCACCAAACCCTGGGGATATGTTGAACTAATTGTTACTTTTAGGTAAGGAGAGACGGCCAGGTCCATCAAGACCCAATTCCTTGTAATTGATTCCTTATCATTATATCAGTGCATCTTTGAAAGGCCTACCTTGGATGAACTAATATCAGTGACATCCATGGTGCACCTCAAAATGAAGTGTTACACCACTGATGGCCTCGTCTCCATCCTGCACAGGACATTCAGGCCATCAGAAGATGTTTTGAAGCAACTGCTAAAGGCTTGAGCTCCATCAGTACTCAACCCAGGGAAGCTAACAGACCATCTCTCCTTGAAAGTTCTAAAGAACCAAAGTCGCAGCCCTATTTTGACACGATCTACCTAGACAACTGCTTTATAAATGATGACCTCAGAGACCAGAAGAAGAAGGGGGAAAAACCCATGCTCGACGCAGAAGGCTCATCAACGAGCATGGGCGAATCTAGAAATCCTATGCATTCAATCCCAAACATATAATTCAAGGTCGTTCCCCTGGGCAGCGACCCCTCCAAAGGAGTCAAGATCAACACTGACCTCCCCGACTTAGCGAAGAGACTTCTGAAGGCGTGCTTAAAGAAGAATGCAGACTTGTTCTCCTGGAGCAGTACATAGATGCCGGCCTAGAACTATAGATAGCTTTCCACCACTTTAAAATAGATCATGCACTCAAGGCAATTTCTCAGCATAGACGCTGGCAGTCCCTAGAGAAAATCGAGGCTGCCGAGTAGGCCGTCAAAGACCTCCTAGAGGAAAATTTTATTTCAGAAGCCCAGTACACAACTTAGCTCTCTAATGTAGTTATTGTAAAAAAGAGTAATGGAAAATGGTGCATGTGCATTGATTATACCGATCTCAATAGGGCTTGCCCTAAAGACGCTTACCCCCTCCCTAGTATAGATAAATTAGTTGATAACTCTACAGGTTTTAAATTGCTTTTGTTCATGGATGCATATATTTGGTACAACCAGATCTCCATGGCTAAAACAGACAACAAATAAATGACTTTCATGACCAAATCGGGTAACTATTACTACAATATAATGCCCTTCGGCCTGAAGAACACCGACACTACATATCAGCGAATGACGAATAAAATATTTTGAGGAGAAATCAGGGACATGCTCGAAGTCTACATGGACGACATGATCATAAAGTCCAAAGAGGAAACTAATCATGCGCTCCACCTCAGGAAGGTCTTCAACTAGGCGAGGAGAGTCTAAATGTGATTCAACCCAAAAAAAATGCACCTTCGGCGTACGAGTAAGCAAGTACATCGACTTCTACTTAACAGAATAACGAATCAAAGCTAACCTTGGCAAATGTCGAGCGTTTTCAGAACTTTTGACCCCGAGCTCGAAAAAATTGATCCAAACTTTAAACAAAATGCTCACATCATTATCTCACTTTGTGCAAAGTCTGCCCAACACGCGCTCCCTTTTTTCAAACTTCTCCACAAAAAGGTGACCTTCTATGGACCAAGGAGTGAAAATGTTCCCTCGCCTACCTCAAACAGGAACCTTCATAACCACCAATCCTTTCGCGGCTAGAGAAGGGAGAAATTATTTATCTCTATCTAGCTTTAGCATCTGAGGCTGTAAGTGCTGCCCTCATCCAAGAAATCGCCAAGGGGAAGATACTTATCTACTTCACGAGCAAAGCCTTACAAGGCCCCAAAGTAAATTTTCAGCAGATCGAGAAGGTATCCCTAAAACTCAGCAACACGGCGAGGAGGCTGAGGAACTACTTCCTAGCCCATGCAGTTGTTGTCCAGACGAAGCAATTAATAAAGCAGTTACTCGATCGACCTGATATGGCGGGAAGAATGCTCAAATGGTCGTTGGAGCTCTCTGAGTTCGACATCAAATATGAAAGAAGGAAAGCCCTCAAGGCTAAAGTACTGGTTGACTTCATGGCCGAGATGACCTTGTATGCCTCTCTGAGCAGGGCACGCAAGTGGACCATTTTTGTAGATTGAGCTTCTAGCTCGACGGGAAGCGGAGCAGGTATCATACTGGAAAACGAAGAAGCAACACTGATCGAAGTATACCTTGCACTATCATTCCCAACTTTAAACAACCAAGCAAAATATGAGGCTCTCCTTGTTGGGCTCCTCTAGCTGAAGACTTGGGCGCCGAAGAAGTAAAGATCTTCACAAACTCCCAGGTACGGGGGGGATACTAGGTCAAGAACGACCAACTCTCAGAATACTGGACTCTAATCCAAGAAAGAATGAAGAAATTAAACTATGTAAATGTGCAGCATGTTCCCTGCAAACACAACTCTCGAGCATATATCCTATCAAAATTGGCCATCACGAAGAAGAGAGGAAACAAATCTGTAATACAGGAAATACTCCCTCGACCAAGTATTGAAAAATCTTCCTCGGCTCTAGAAGTGTATACCATTGGCAACAGTAGTTGTTAGATGACCCTGATATACAACTACCTCACAGGGAGGACTACCATCCAACCAGAAGGATACTAGTGTGGTCACACGAAGAGCCTACTCCTACGTCCTGATCAAAAGCTAATTGTATAGAAGATGATTCCCCATCCCTCTCTTCAAATGTGTCGAAGAAAACAAAGTACCCCATATCCAGCATAAAATCAACGAAGGAATCAACAACCAACACCTGGGAAGAAGATACCTAGCCAGAAAAGCATTATGGGCAGGGTACTATTGGCCTTCCGTTCCGCATGACACCAAAGAGCACGTAAAAAAGTGTGACAAAGGTCAACGCCACGGGGACATGCACTTGGCGCCTCCAAGCGAACTCAAATATCTATCATCCCCCTGGCTCTTCTCTTGGTGGGTCTTGAATATCATAGGACCATTTATGGTAGGATCAAAACAAAATAAATACCTGATAGTAGTTGTGGGTTACTTCACCAAATGAATAGAAGCAGAAGTGTTAGTCAGAATAACTGCGCAAAACATTCTACGCTTCTACAAGAGTAACATTCACACCCGATTTTGCATTCCCCAAGAAATCATCACCGACAACGAGACATAATTCACTAACAAAAACTTCCATGAATTTTTCTCCAAGTTAGGCACCATCTAACACTTCGCGTCTGTCAAAAAACCACAGACAAAAGGGCAAGACGGGTCTGCGAACAGGGTGGTCCTGCAAGGTATCAGACGAAGATTGGACGAAAACAAAAAATAGATGGGTCTAGGAGCTACATATTGTACTGTGGGCCTATCAAACGATAGTCCATTAATCCATCGGGGAGACACCCTTCTGTCTAGCTTACACAACCGAGGTTGTCTTCCCAGTCGAGACCAGAGAGCCCCCTAGACAAACAGAAGCTCCCCTTGATGAAGAGATGAACGACATAGCATTAAGAGAGGATCTTGACCTTGTCGAGAAAATCCGTACGGAAGTGGCCTTACGAGAAGCCTTCCTAAAAAAAACCACCATACAATATGGAACCAAATTCATACGACGTGAATTCAAAGTCGGTAGACTAGTTTTAAAGAGAAATCACAAAGAATCTTGCGAAGGCAAACTCGCCTCGAACTTGGAAGGCCCCTATCGCATCCATTAAAATACGAGGGATAAAGCTTACTACCTAGGAAACCTTGAAGGTAGAGATAACACAAGAAATGGGTTTGAATTGAGTTTATAAAAAACATTCCCCTTTAGAAATCCTAAGCACTCAAATGATAATAGTAGTAAAGATAATGAAGAATAAAGGACACAAGGATTTACTTAGGTTCACCTTAAACAAGGTTAATCTTGTCCAAACCCTCAAGGATGATTTTGCCTTCAACAAGGAATTATCCATTATAACCAAACTGATTACAAATGCAGGGGCAACGACTGGTGACTAACACAAAATGACATGTTTAGGGATCCCGTAGGATATAACGTTAATTGTCCCAATAGAATCAGATCTCTCCAGATCATCTACCAGGATTTCATAATGACCAGCAGCCACTGTCATCTTGAGATCATACCTTCACTCAATCTCTCAATGAACTTTCCAATGATATGTTCAGTGATCCGATTTAACGAATATAATAACCATTGACCCAATAGAATCAGAACCCTCAAGATCATCTATTCAGATTTCCTATAATGACCAGCAGTCATTGTCTTCTTGAGATCAAACCTTCACTCAGTCTCTCAAGGAACTTTCCAATGATATGTTTAGTGATCTGATTTAACGAATATAACAATCATTGGCCCAATAAAATCAGAATCCTCAAGATCATCTATTCGGATTTCCTACATTGACCAGTAGCCATTGTCTTCTTGAGATCATACCTTCACTCAGTCTCTCAAGGAACTAATCAACAATAGTTGATGAGGTTCTTGCGTTTACATGAATGCTTATTATAAGCATATTACATAAGTGTTTTAAGCACGTGTTGTTTAACACATCTTTGAGCAATAACTCTAGTTTTAAAACAATTTACTTGAAGAGATTCAAACTAAAAAACAATACAAGAAACAACTCTTGTGTTCATTACAATGTTCTATTATGATGTATATGATCTGAATTTGAGTAGCTTCTTGTAGTGTTCTTCTTCTTCTTCATCTTCTTGTTGAACAAGTTACGAGCAACAACTTCTTGCTACTTCTGAGATCTACCAAGATGTATTTGATCAGAGGTTGAATAGAACTTGTAGTCTTCTTATATATCTTTCTTTATTTTCTCTCATTTTTGTATAGTTCTCTTCATAATGTTTTGCATTGCTGCTTTTACATCTTCAGCATCCACAATGTTTAAGCTTGGTGACCAACAACTATTAGCATTCAGCTTCAACTTCAACATAGGCATCGGCAGGCTTTCTTTAAATCTTTGATCTTCTTTTATAGCCTTCAGAGAGAGACGTTGTGAGGATACATAAGTCTTTTTCTGCACCAACGGTTAATTCCAACAGATAGAATAAGATGTAAAAGTTAGACAGTATAAAATAATAGTTTATGTATCCTGCCACTGTTCAATGATAGTTTTCCACCTTTTATCTCTGAATAATATTTTTCTAATAGGCTTGTAAATAGATATCTGTTGAGTTAAGAAAGATATTTGGAAATCCAATTGTTTGTTCCCAACGGTCACAATGAGAGTGGTTGGCAATCAAGTACTAAAGGATTGTCCTTACGCCACCCTAGAGGGTAGATGTCACATACACTTTATGTAACTTCTATACACCATCACACGTTAACCATTTTGGATTTCTTCTTATCTTTAGAGGCTTCTAATAATTTGACTTTTGAAGTCTGTTGTAGAATAATCACTCTTTAAGTCTTAGAACTTAAGTCTTGGAGTCTTCAGAACTTGTATTATCATAACCTTGTCTTTAGAGTCTTCAGCACTTGGTTGTAAGAACTTGCTTCTCTTCAGATCATCAGAACTTGTTCAACAAAACCTCGTCTTTATAATCTTCAGATCTTGTAACACATGAAGTAAAGCTTTAGAAGGCCTCTAAAGCTTAACTATAAAGTCATGATCAGGACCTCTTGTACTAACGCTCCTAAGACACGTTGCAAAATACGTATTCTGAATCTTGACTTCAACTGTAACATGTAACCATATGTTTTCTTCCAGTGGTGTATGTTCAGAACCTGATGACATCACGCACCTTGATACCAGAGTCAAAACATTACAGCAGCAACTACACACTAGAAAAAACCATTACAGTATATAATTGTTCCTAAATATAATATGTAAAGTTATCATTAAAATCTTAAGGCCATATGTAGAACACTTATTGTTCTTACAAACTTATACGCCAAACAACTTTCTCGACCTTAGAACATAAAAAAACAAAGGCAATATTACAGTTAAAACACTGACATTGTCGGCGTGCTTCGATGAAACAACAAGCACTTCTTGTTCTTACAGTCTCCCCCTTTTTATGATGACAAAACCATGTATTTGTATAGAATAATTTATACGGGGTAATCACCGTGACCAACAAATTCAGAGTTAAGCTCACAACTCCCCCTGAATTTGTTAATCCCAAAATTTCATTTAAGCTTGTTCAGAGTCTCCCCCCTTGATACCAAAACTCACAAAATAAATGTTGAGTTATCAGAACATAGAAAAAGAGAAGTAACACTTCCCTACAATAAATCATCATAGTCTGACTAGAACACCTGGTCTTCATCTTAGAACATGTTTACTATTAGCACTTGATATAGAATCAAAACTTGATTTTGAGCCGAATTGAATAATTCCATGCATCATGCATCAGTGCTTCAACTTCATGATTGTGATATCACAACCAAAACACTATACTTCTGGAGAAGTTTACTACTTCTTAAGTATCAACTTTTGACTTGATATTTTCCAGTATACCAATCATTCAGACTACTTATAACTTATGAATAGAGCGTACATTGAAGAAGCTCACGTATCAAAGCATAACTTCTGAGTGGCATCTCTATATGAGAGTATGCATCAGAATGTTGACTTGTCTTCCTTTCAGGAGAGCACAACTTCTGGAGCTTTAAGTATGAATTCCGTACATTCAAAAAGTTAACAACTTCTGAACAGTATGATATCAAGCAAGATTACCTTACTTTCAATAAGTTTAATAACTTATGAATTGTAATTGGTACATTTGTTTTAATATTCGTATATTCATAAGTGTACAAATTCTTAGATATGAAATCAAAGTTAATTTTATTCATAAGGTTCTTAACCTTAGCATCAAGATCTTCATCTTCAACCTGTCTCAGAATACTCAGTGAACTTGTTTAAAGTTCCTGGAATGAAACATTAAAGACACGATTAGTAGAAACAACATTTTATATGTTTGAGTTAAAGATTATGAACATTTAAAAATTATCAAAATGATTTTACTTTCTCCCCCTTTGTCAGAAACCAAAAATATGATGAGGAGATAGAAAGTTATTAAGAAGTAATAATAAAAGAAATCAAAGTAGAATTGTTAAATAGAATCATAAAATCAGATTTCTATTGATAATAAATAGAGGAATACATATAATGCACAATAAGCAGGAGAAGTAAATAACATTGATTTTAACCTAGACACAGAAACTTAGACACTAAACAGACATTATTTAACCACTAAAGACTTCCCTCTTTTTCTTCACCCGAACATTTGGAGGACCGTTTCTCTGCATGCAATCAACAATTTCTTCTTTGAAAAAGAACTCATAGAGAACTCTTCTAAAAGGTATGAAGGACATAGATTCGTTACTGGAGAGAGTGGTATATTTTTGCATAAAGTTGAAAATAGTTAGAGGAAAATTTATCCAGATATCTTTCATCAGTAAAAATAGAAGAAGTCGATCATCATGAGCCAATATGTTTTGGTGAGCTCTTCTACATTGAAAATTGGTTAATAGAAATTTGAACCAGCTTTTTAGAATTGGAAGAAGAGTTTCTATATTGTTAGGCTCGTAACTGTATGATGAGTCGTGAAGGATGGCGAGATCTTCATTAAGAAGATATCGTCTATTAACATGTTTGATAGTAAGACCAACATTCTCACAACCAGTAGCAAGGACGACTGAAAAAGGGTTCATGGTTATGGGAACTCCAAAGACACAGGAAGCAATGGAGCACTCTTCACTTAAAACATAAGCATGTTTCCAAAAGTCTTTGAGAAGGTTTGTGTAGACAGGTTTATCCAACATGGTGAAGTGGTTTGTCCATTCTTGAAAATAATTAACTGAGGTGTACTACAAGCAATTTGTCTATTGGCAAGGGGACGAAGCTTGACTTGTTTTTCAATTATAACATCAAGAAGACTTTCATCTCCATGGAAAGTGACTAGAGACATGATAAGAGAAGAGATGAGGTATAATAGTTAAAGGATAAGGATATTTGATAAATTCACAGGAAGAGAAGAGAGATACTATATAAGAAAAGAGGACATGACTTGATTGGATAGATGATAGAGGTGGAGAGGCATATCACGCCTAAGATATGAGGTGACAAATTAGGACAAAACAGGAGAGAGTGTATCGGGTTTAGAGATTTATTCTAATATTGAGTGAAGCATAAGGTTTTCTACTTATTCCCTAGAAATGTCATTTTGCTAAAGGTGTCATATCTTACTGTAGGATATATTGGAAAGGATAATTGTCTCCAATTAGACTAGAGGTCTAATTTTTACCTAGTAGCTAGATTTTTCAAGTAAGTTCTCTTTAATCAGCGGAAAGAAGAGGGGTACAAAACTTGTTGTTCCTTACTGAGAGGTTTAGAAGATTAATAGGGGAGATTTCTGATAGATGCATTCTAAAATGATTTTGTCCCAAATATTGAGAGAAGGTTGCAGATCTTTGAATCTTTTAGATCTCTTATTTTCTAAAGTATTTTTAACGATAAATTCATTCTAAGTTTCCTACTAATACTTTTATCGTTTAAGCTACAACACTTCAATCCAGTTCCATCATGATTAAGTAGCTGAGCAATGGACTTTTCAGTAATTACAACAGGCATTCCAAAAATGTTTGTTGTGATTTCTTGCCTATATTCTTTTTCCATAATGCAAAATTATTTTACTAATTCAGGAAAGGTGGGACCTTTTAGATTCTCAAATGACGTTTCCCATCTTTGCGAGGAAACATCTAATGAGAGATCATGGCCATTTTCCCTAATGTTTTCAAAGTTTATGATTGATTCAGATAGAACTATAAGTTGAGATATTAGAATAGAACATTAAACTTCATGGAGGTCGATGATCATTTTCTCTAGATAAGATGATGAGTTGGCGGTCGATTTTTTTGAGGCCATTTAGGGAGATGAACAGGTTTAACTCTAGACGAAGATTTTTAGGGTTTTGAGATTAGGGCTGG
This sequence comes from Vicia faba, assembly GCA_948472305.1. Lineage (NCBI taxonomy): Eukaryota > Viridiplantae > Streptophyta > Magnoliopsida > Fabales > Fabaceae > Vicia > Vicia faba. The sequence continues at coordinate 1,425,627,014 of OX451735.1, read as the reverse complement.
AATTTGGCGAAAGTGTAGGAGGTGGAGTGAGTTTTAGAGTATGAGGTGAAGTGAGATAGTTCTTGAAATTTTAATTATTTCTAACCCCTTGAGAGAAGAGAAAAACTGACGAGGGGTAAGGCGAAAGGATTTTTCATCTTCTTAGGATTATCTTTCTTTCTCAACAAATTGCATTAATCATTTGACATAATTTGAAAGACAGCTCATTTAATGCATTTAGACTTTTTGATATTTTAAGGGATGGACTTGATTTTAACACTAGGATAAATTATTCTTTAATTAATTCTAATTATTTGATAATATCAATAGATTTCATATCAGACATAGAAGCGAAAAATATCAACAAAAAGAATATATACTTTATTAGAAAACGTGTAAGTTCTATCCTGCTATATTTTGCTTGTGACGAATATACCTTCATTATCGATCTTGTTTCTGATCAACCAAATTGTTGGTCACTTCTTGTAATTCAAATTCCATTCCTTATCCTAAGATGTTTCTTCTGATCTTCTTGCTTCTTGAGCTTTTAGCAGCAGTTCCATTATATTCAAATTTTGAAAGATGGATCCCTACAATCGTAATCTTCTTGTTTGGCTTTGAGATTCCTATGCACATTTTAAGACATTCCTTCTAAAGAGATGGCTCGATCCTTCTCAGAGCTCTTGACATATCTACTCAAGAATATGTTGATTTGTTCCATAGTAGCTTGCAGCGGTTGTCATTTGGATGACATGCCTTGGTTGATGAATTGGGAAACTAATTGTTGGCATTCTTCTGATGGGGAACTTCTGGTGTTTGAGAAGAAAGGTTCCCTTTACATCGGGTACTTAAGCTTTCACAGTCTTGAGAACTTGATTCCAGAGTTTTTGTCTTCATATTTCTGATTCTTGCCCAGAGTTTTGATTCCTCTACATAACGAGTTTTGAATTAGGAAATCTTTCTATCATTTGAGTAGCAAGCAACTGTAGAATTTTCTATTGTTGGATCTCTCTACATGATTAAGTGTTTGATTCTTGAATCAATAACATAGTCGGGCTCTAATACCAATTGAAGGTAGAGAAAACACAAGAAATGGGGGTTTGAATTAGGTTTATAGAAAATATTTCCATTTAGAAATCTTGAGTACTCAAATGATAATAGCAGTAAAGATGTTGGTAGCGGTGTAGCAGCAAGCAACAAAAGTTTTGGAAATATTTATCCGGGAATTTATCGTGTCCACAAAGATTGGTTACTGAATTTCCATTGGACAATTCATTTGTTAATTAGTTTGGGGATAAATGGGTTTGTAAAGAAAACATTATCAACAGAAAATAAATGTAAACAATATAAAAAACTAAGGAAGAACTTATCAAGCCTGCATATAATCTACTCATCACAGACTTAAATCTATCGACCAATTACTTTCAACCTAACAATACTCATCAATGTCACTACGTATCACTCATAACCTAAGTCATTTCTAACCCAAATTAAGAGACCAGTTGTATCACCAAGGAAATGATCTATCTACCTCCTCAATAACACAGAAGACAACTATGTAATCGCACTGACAATCTCTCAACACAACACTACCACACAGAGGCATTAAGCTCTGATACCCAAGTAGATGTCAACTCTAAATCTATCTCTAGAGTTTAGAAACTAACAGATAATCATCCTAGATAAGAATCTAAGAAGTATATGTCTATAACAACTCAAATCCCTAGCACAAAGCAAAAATCTAAGACAACAATCCACAAAGATTTGTAAAGCAAGTTTTATATAACGCCATGGGCGACAAATATACATAAGTTCAGAGAAAAATACATGTACAAACCCAACAAAAGAGAAATGCATAGAGAGGAGAATAAATAAACCATAAATCATCCGGTTTGTTAGAGCCAGTCAATGAGAAATCCACCTCCAATCATCCATAAGCAAAGCCCTAGTGTTTTTATCTGAGCTAATCCACTACAAAAATGAGGTGGATGGAGTTGAGAGAACAAAAATCTCTCCCAAAACCAACACCTTCCAAAATGACAGAAAATGAAAATATAAGGAAAATCTGATCCGCAACAATCGCCCGGCGATATAAAAGCATCGCCCAACGAAAACTCTTATATACAAGGCCCAGGAAAAGCCACGTCCTCAAATGAAAAAAATATCCTCTTTCGCCCGGCGACATACTCATGTCACCCGGCGATGCATCTTCTCCTCGCCCAGCAAAATAGCAGCGAAGCAAGACAGGGAATTCATCAAAATTAGTCTTCAATATTTCACCCGGCGACGCTACCTTTCTCCCGGTGATGCATGACGAGAAAGAAAGTTTTGTTTCTTTTTCTGCATAACTTATTCTAGCTCCAATCTTGGCCTTGTTCCTTTATTGATCCAGAAATGCATCTTGGAGCTTTATTCCTATTGCTCAAACAACGCTCAAATACCTACAAAATAAATACAAAACTATCAAACGATACACTTTATACAAGAAAATGCATTATAGACAAACTAAACGTATTTACATAAAAATCAGGATTATTCAACAATAATAACAAACAAAAATTTGATAAGTGCAATAAAAAGTATATACAAAAATAACTACAATTTGCACTTATCAAACTCTCCTAAACTTGAACTATTGTTTGTTCTCAAACAAAGTCAAATAACATAAAGAACAAAGAATGCTAAATCAAATAATCATGAATCAACACGTTTTGAAAACGGAAAATAAATGCAGTGGTTCAAATGAAAAATGGTACACACGAAGAAACATACTTACCACTAAACTACGACGACGACATAAACCTGAAACAAATGCTAAATACAAAGAATATGCCAAACATTCTAAAGAAAATAATTGGTCACAAATGAATCACACATAGCAAACATAATGACGGTAGATGAAAAACACACATAAATGGGGTATTTTCACTCATCTAACAATCTTGCAAATAATAGACTAAATTTTGCATTCATCCAAAAATTCACATTGAAAATATAAAAGCAAGAATCTCAAGGGCTTTTCAAGGTTGTAATGTGGCTTGGTTAACAAACAAGTGATAAGTCCTAAAGCTAATCGAAACAAAAACTTACTTAAACCTAAGGGAGTAATTAATTCCACAAATTTTTAAACAATGGAATTTCAATCAAAATTCTTCTTCATCACAAGTTTCACACCAACACACATCACTTATTAACACAACATTATTTCATACTCTTTTTGTTTTTATTTTTCAAAACTTTTCTATTTTTTTCCTTTCTTTTTCTATCACTTTTTTTTCATTTATTTTCTCACTTTTTTTTCTTTTTCTTTTCAACCTCATAGCAACCACAACATAAGCACATAAGCATTCATCTCCCCAACTTGAATTCAACCATTATCATAATGTGAATACTCCCTACTTTCTAAGGCAAGGCAAAAATTCTACTATAAATCAGAGTTAAGGGTTCAAGAAAACAAGGAATCAATATCCATACAAAAAGGGAAACTAAACACTCAAAGACAAGCATTTAGAAAATACAATATGGATATCGACAAAAAGCTCAAAGGGGTTACTAATGATCACACATTCACAAAGTGAATTGACTATTTGGCTAGGTAGTTGTGCTCAAAATGGAACAAAAAAATGCCTTGATCACTTTCTTGCATTCATACAATCAACACAAACAAAATATTAAGCATAATAAAATCTAGTTAAAATAAGAATTGTGGCCTCCAGAATATGTGAATAATGGAAAGCTACCTCACAAAAAGGGTGGGAACTAAAGTGATTCACAAATGAACAAGTATACAAAATAATGAGTGGCATAAAAATTGTAAAAAGTCTAAGTATCATGAATATGCTAAAGCATAGAAAGCGATAAACACATACCTCGAACGTGTACAAAATTTTAACAAAATCATTACCACGCATTTGCAAGTTGAAACGATCAAACTTGACAGATCACCTCAATATTCTACAAGTTAACGGACCAAAACTAGAGTGGAAACAACAACAAAATAATTAGAAAAATAATACTCCTACAAAATTTCAATGTACAAAATTTAAAATATATACAACGAACAAAACTCCTCAAGCTAAAGACGACAAGCTTTCAGAAAAAACAAATTGAAATAACAAAATAAATACAAATAACGATATGAAAACCAGGTAAAAATGAATTAACAAGTTGAAAAATGAAGATTTGAAATTCAGAACATTTCCTTATTTCAACTTGTTAAAGCACAAATCACCATACACATAAACAAATACAAATAAACATGCTTATGTTACGTCGTAAGCTCGACGCCTTTATTGTGCGAGCGAGTAACCTCCTTTCATCATGCCATGGTATTGTCACACCGCACAAACCTAAAGAAGGTATCCTAAAAATCACACAACAAACATTACGAAAACGAGACAATTTACAACAATACGTGAAAACACATATATGCACAAATATCATATACAAGTTAATGTACAATTTATATACAACATATAAATTAATTACAAAACTCAAAAACAAAATAATTATCGCAATGCGATGATAATAGAACCAATCCCCAGCAACGACGCTATTTTGTTGGTAGCGGTGTAGCAGCAAGCAACAAAAGTTTTGGAAATATTTATCCGGGAATTTATCATGTCCACAGAGATTGGTTACTGAATTTCCATTGGACAATTCATTTGTTAATGAGTTTGGGGATAAATGATTTTGTAAAGAAAACATTATCAACAGAAAATAAATGTAAACAAAAGAAAAAACTAAGGAAGAACTTATCAAGCCTGCATATAATCTACTCATCACAGACTTAAATCTATCGACCAGTTACTTTCAACCTAACAATACTCATCAATGTCACTACGTATCACTCATAACCTAAGTCATTTCTAAACCAAATTAAGAGACCGACTGTATCACCAAGTAAATGATCTCTCTACCTCCTCAACAATACAGAAGACAACTATGTAATCGCATTGATAATCTCTCGGCACAACACAACCACACAGAGGCATTAAGCTCTGATTCCCAAGTAGATGTCAGCTCTAAATCTATCTCTAGAGTTTAGAAACTAACAGATAATCATCCTAGATAAGAATCTAAGCAGTATATGTCCATAACAACTCAAATCCCTAGCAAAAAGCAAAAATCTAAGACAACAATCCACAAAGATTTGTAAAGAAAGTTTTATATAACGCCATGGACGACAAATATACATAAGTTCAAAGCAAACTACATGTACAAATCCAACAAAAGAGAAATGCATAGAGAGGAGAAGAAATAAACCACAAATCTTCCGGTTTGTCAGAGTCGGTCAATGAGAAATCCACCTCTAATCATCCATAAGCAAATCCCTAATGTTATTATCTGAGCTAATCCACTACAAAAATGAGGTGGATGGAGTTGAGAGAACAAAAATCTCTCCCAAAACCAACACCTTCCAAAATGACAGAAAATTAAAATATAAGGAAAATCTAATCCGCAACCATTTCCGGACAATATAAAAGCGTCGCCCGGCAAAAACTCTTATATACAAGGCCCAGGAAAAGCCATGTCCTCAACTGAAACAAATATCCTCTTTCTCCTGGCGATATACTCATGTCGCCCGACGATGCATCTTCTCCTCGCCCAGCGATGCAGCAGCGAAGCAAGGCAGAAAATTCATCAAAATTGGTCTTCAAAATTTCTCCCGGCGACGTTACCTTTCACCCGGCGATGCATGACAGGAAAGCAACTTTTATTGCTTTTTCTGCATAACTTATCTTGGCTCCAATCTTGGCCTTATTCCTTTATTGATCTAAAAATGCATCTTGGAGTTTTATTCCTATTGCTCCAACAATGCTCAAATACCTACAAAATAAATACAAAACTATCAAATGATACACTTTATACAATAAAATGCATTATACACAAACTAAACGTATTTACATAAAAGTCGGAATTATTCAACAATATTAACAAACAAAAAGTCGATAAGTACAACAAAAAGTATATACAAAAATAACTACAATTTTCACTTATCAAAAGACAGTGAAGAATAAAGGACACAAGGATTTATCCAGGTTCACCTTAAACAAGGTTAATCCTGTCCACGCCCTCAAGGATGATTTCTCCTTCAACAAGGACTTAATCCACTATAACCAAACTGATTACCAATGTACGGGTAACGGACAGTGACTAACACACAATGACACGTTGAGGGATCCCGCAAGATATAACGTTCATTGACCTAATAGAATCAGGTCCCTTAAGATCATCTTTCAGGATTTCATAATGACCAGTAGTCACTGTCATCTTGAGATGAGACCTTCATTCGGTCTCTCAAGGAACTTTCCAATGATATGTTCAGTGCTCAAATTTAACGAATATAACAATCATTGACCCAATAGAATCAGATCCCTCAATATCATTTATTCATATTTCCTACAATATCCAACCACTATTGTCTTCTTGAGATCAGACCATCGCTCAGTCTCTCATTGAACTAATCAACAACAGTTGATGAGGTTCTTGTGTTTACATGATTGCTTCTTCTAAGCAGACTACACAAGTGTTTTAAGCACATATTTATCAACACATCTTTGAGCAAAAACTCTAGTGTTAAAATAATTTACATGAAGAGATTCGAAGTGAGACACAATACGAGCAAAAACTCTTGTATTCATTACAATATTCTATCAAGATGTATATGATTAGAAGTTGAGTAACATCTTGTGGTGTTCTTCTTCTTCATCTTCTTGTTGAGTAAATTACGAGCAACAACTCCTTGTTTATTCTTAGATCTACCAAGATGTATTTGATCAGAAGTTGAATAGAATCTTGTAGTCTTCTTCTTTATATTTCTATCTTTTCTCTCATTTCTGTATATTGGTCTGCAAAATGTTTAGCATTGCAGCTTTTACATCTTCAGCATCCACAATGTTTAAGTTGATGACCAACAACTATTAGCATTCAGCTTCGGCTTCAACATAGGCATCGACATGCTTTCTTTAAATCTTTGATCTTCTTTTATAGCCTTAAGATAGAGATGTTGTGAGGATACAAAAGTCTTTTCCTGCACCAATGGTTAGTTCCAACAGATAGAATAAGATGTAAAAGTTAGACAATATAAATTATAGTTTATATATCTTGTTATTGTTCAATGATAGCTTTCCACCTTTTATCTCTGAATAATATTTTTTAATAGGCTTGTAAACAGAGATCCATTGAGTAAAGAAAGATAGTTGGAAATCCAATTGTTTGTTTCTAACGGTCACAATGAGAGTGGTTGACATTATTGTACTAGAGGATTGTTCTTACCCACCCCAGAGGGTAGAGGTCACAGACACTTTATGTACCTTATGTACACCATCACACGTTAACAATTTTGAACTTCTTCTTATCTTCAGAGGCTTCAGATAATTCGAATATTGAAGCTTGTTGTAGAAGAGTCACTCTTTAAGTCTTAGAACCTAAGTCTTGGAGTCTTCAGAACTTGTCCTATCAGAACCTTGTCTTCAAAGTCTTCAGCACTTGATTGTAAGAACTTGCTTGTCTTTAGATCATCAGAGCTTGTTCAACAGAACCTCGTCTTCATAATCTTCAGAACTTGTAACACACGAAGTAAAGCTTTAGAAAGCCTCCAAAGCTTAACCATAAAGTCACGATCAGAACCTCTTGTACTAACATTCCTAAGACACGTTCTAGAATACGTATTTAGAATCTTGACTTCAACTATAACATGTAACCACATGTTTTCTTCCAATAGTGTATGTTCAGAACCTGATAACGTCGCACGCCATGATACCAGAGTCAGAATACTATAGCAGTAACTACACACTAGAACAAACCATTAGAGTATACAATTGTTCTTAAAGATAACATATAAAGTTATCATCAAAATCTTAAGGCCAGATGTAGAACACTTCTTGTTCTTACAAACCCACATGAGGAACAACTTGTTCGACCTTAGAAAACTGAAAAACTAAGGCAATACTATAGTTAAAACACTGACACAGTCGGTGTGCTTCGATGAAACAACAAGCACAGCTTGTCCGACTACTTGTGCATGCCCAGATACAAGCATGACACTCTAAAATTAAACAAAGAGGCAAGTCTCCACTCTTTTAACGAGCAGATTCTTAGCCCGACGTGAAAAACTCATACGAGCTCCACCGTCGTTGTACCACGATGGCAGAACATACAGCTCGCGATGGAAAGTTCACGCTGTTATACATCCCATAATTCTGTGAGTCGAGTATTGTAATCGGATATGTTGATCAGTGCTAAGGTAATAGAGGTCGACTAATTATGGCCTATTTGTGCCTGGCCTAGCCGTGCCTGGTCGGGTTATGCCAAGCCGAGTTGGTTACCGTTACAGAACGCAATAGGTAGCGGTTACGAGCGCATTATTGACCATTAGACCAATGACTTGCTTATATAAGGAGTCTTTGGAGAATAGAAAAAGGATCTGAGATGATACTCAATAGTCAATACGCCATACATAGAGGGGCTTCCACAAGAGGGATACGCCAAACGCTTCTCTTGGGTCAATACAAGTCATCTTCGTAGTACCCAAATTCCCACAATCCTATAGAAATGTATCCATTACGACCCTTCTTGGTCAGCATCGGGAGAGTTACTCAGATGATGTTTTTAGCCAGAACATTTGACGCTCACCGTGGAGCCCTGGTAAAACTTTCCCGGACCACAGAAGTTCTCGACAGCATGACAGCATGCAGAGCTCTTACCCGACAACACCGGTGGTAGCAGTAGTCTCTATGTAGACAAGCTTCTCACTTCGGTTTTACTTTGGTTAAGTACGTAATACTGAAAATAAGGCTGCCTACACCAGTAACCGGTTTCTACTTCTGATGTTTCATGCTAGGAGTAGTATATGTAGACGAGGCTTTACTAATACTATTAGGTGCACTGGTAATTCACTTTCTTTTGAACGATGTTACGCAATACAGATGCTTTGTGTGTGATCTTAGCAGTTCCGGTCACTAACTCGTTAACTCAAATATAAACCAATACTTTATCTCGCCACATTGAGAGTGGTCTCAGCTACTTTGCCACCCTTCGATGTCTCCTGAAGTTACAAATTCAATCAATGCTTCAAGTAATTGGGATTGTTCAGTTAGTCATCGGACCGGTTATAAACCAGAGAATGAAGGACAAACCAAAATCATGGTGCCAATACCGACAATAAAAGATAAGTCAAATAATCTCTGTCTAAATCCTCGTGATTCTTATGTGCATATTACATATATAGGATGAGACATATACAACTTATCTATGCATTATCCAATCTGATTGAGATATCAAGATAATATTTGTATGATACCAAACAAATTCCATAATGACATATATTCTGTAGAATGTGTTACATGGTATCTTGCCATAATGACATATATTCGATCAGTAATTGGGTTAATAAACATGTTATTTAATGGCCATAGTAACTGCTATTAAAGTGGATTGATTTCGGCTGGTGTGTGGTCTTGTAACCGTTAAGTGTTCTTGGTTATTAGTGTAAAAGCAAATGAAGAATTTGTAATGCCGGTTATGTCTTGAAATAGGATAGAATTGTATATATTAGTAACCGATTACTGTTAGAAGTGGTCATACAACAATATACTGCAAGATTTGACACGATGATAAACATGATACACAATTGAAGTGGTGGAATTCTAATATGACAATTTAGTCATACTCATTAGTTATTTCATGCCTCACTACTGGGTGTTTCTTTAATTAAAGAAAAAAGGTGAGACATATTATATAGTAAAATATGTTGCATGATTGGTATAGAGCCTGCTCTCCGAATTGCTAAATTGCTATTATCTATATTATGCATATATGCGATCATATTGAATACCCGAATTTGTATCATAATTTTTGATAACCCGACGAGTTAACTTGGTGGATGAGGTCGATCTTATAGTTTTCTATAAAAACGTGAAATGTCACGCCACAACATGAGGATCGAAAGATGAATAAGTTATGGAAATTATTCTCAACGGAACGAAACTTATTAAACGGTACCGTCGACAACACTGAGAATCCGAGTCCTCTTCAGCCGGGATAGATTTGGATTAAAGCATTTTACCTTGTTCCAACAAAGCCTCACGTTTGAGGGATTATATAGACATCCTAGTTATGTATAAGGCGCACTAGTGAAATACATTAAGTGTGCCAACAAAACTAGAAGACGGGATAAAACACAAACATGTGCTATAAAAAATATCTTTATTATATAAAAACGAGTAATGGTCTTTGATGTTTTGTAAATAACCTATTTTGACTCATTTAGTAATAGGTGTCGTCTTTATCCCCTGCGTGGACGGGAGTCACCACACCTTAGGGGTGTTCGCGGTGCGGTTTGGGCGGTTTTGAAGCAAAAAATCACCTGAACCGCAAGAGAAAAAAACATGCGGTTCGGTTGGCTTTTAAAATTAAATCCGAACCAAACCAAACCAAACTAATGCGGTTTGGATTGGTTCGGTTGGTTTGGTTTTTTACAAAAAAAAATTATTAAGTCATACAAACAAATATTGAGGAAAATATAATTTTGTATTTAATTGTTCGTACATTACCATAAAAAAATTTATAATTGTCAAAATAAGTTTATAATTTGATACATAAAATTGCGTATTATAATTTTATCTAAATCTAAAGAATGATATAAACAAGATTGCATTCTTAAATAAATATTATACAAAGAATACAATAAAATATATTTTGTGAAAATAGTATTTATAAATGAATAATATTTTATTTTTTTATGATTGGTAAATTAAAATGAATATAATACAAAGTATGATAAAATATACACATAATACATGTTTATTTCTATAAAGAATTAAAGAAATATATATTGGTTAGTAAGATTTTATAACATAATGCGGTTTTGTTTGGTTTGGTTCGGTTTGTAAAATACAAACCGCAAACCGAACTGAACCGTGCGGTTCTGCAAGAAAATGACCCAAACACATCCGAACTAAATGCGGTTTTTTGCGATTTCGGTTTAGTTTGGTTTGGTTTTGCGGTTTTCTATTGGGCCGGTTTGGTTTTGAACACCCCTACCACACCTTTGTTTTTTTACTTGTAAACAAGGTAGAAGAAGCTCGGAACGTAGGAAGATCCTATATTGAAAAAAGTAAGCTCTCAAGGAGAACCTGACACATATTATGCTAAGAAGAACTCAAGATGACACAAGTCAGAAGACACCAAAAGCCAAGACCGAGAACGAGGACAAATGTCTAGTTATGATTTCGATTATTGAAAGGCGAGATACAGTTTCTACCATTTTTGTAATTATGTAAAGAACACGTTAGAATTACTTTAAACAATCAGTGTCGTCCTTCTCCCCTACGTGAGCGGGAGACACCCTACTCTTGTTAGTCTCAAAGTTAGGTGGGATTCGAACAAAATATAAAAAATATGTAATCGGTTGTGGCCGAGTAATACAAGTATAAACACTCGGCCTAAAACTCGGTCAACCTCGTCAAGGCTCTCAATCCGTTTCAGTGAATCCTTCCAAGGGGCTATAAACCTCAAGCCGGTTACGCCTTAAGGCCTTTGTCCGCAACTCAGTTAACCTCGTCAAGTCTCTCTAACCGTTTCGGTGAATCTTGCAAGGTGCTATGAACCTCAAGTCGGTTACGCCTTTGGGCCTTTGTTTGCAACTCGGTCAACCTCGTCAAGGCTCTCAAATTCTTTCGGTGAATCCTTGATAGGGGCTATGAACCTCAAGTCGGTTATGCCTTTGGGCCTTTGTCCACAACTCAGTCAACCTCGTTAAGGCTCTTAAACCGTTTCAGTGAATCCTTGAAAGGGGCTCTGAACCTCAAGTTGGTTACGCCTCCGGGCCTCTGTCCGCAATTCGTTCAACCTCGTCAAGGCTCTCAAAGCGTTTCTATGAATCCTTGCAAGGGGCTCTAAACCTCAAGCCAGTTACGCCTCTGGGACTCTGTCCACAACTCTGTCAACCTCGTCAAGGATCTCAAACCGTTTCGGTGAATCCTTGCAAGGGGTCTATGAAGCACTAAAGTTGGTTACACCTTAGGGCCTTTGTCTGCCAGTAGGCCGGTTACACCTTAGGGCCTCTGTCCTTCACCTCTTCATTTAAAGACATATCTCAGTCACGATATAGGTTAAAAGCTTACCTTATCAAACAGGATGAGTAAAACCCATTGAGGTGATTCCAAAGACATGGAATGTTTGCTTGGGGCTTATTGGACCGAAAAATGAACAAGTAAATGATCACCCAACCTTATAAAGGCCCGAGGCTGCAAAATGTTCGAAAAAATCCCAAATAAAGGATCATTAGGGCTTAAAATAATGCCTGAATTAAATGATCAGACACATAAAGCCCAATGGGCTTCGTGCCCAACGGGATTAAGTACATACACAAGAATATTTTGAAGTTGTGTCATTAAAAGCTAAAAGGTCAAATAAAATGGGCAACATAATTATAAAAGCCACAAAGGGAAAAGTTGTTCAATACAAAGCCCAGAGACTAATAAAAAATAAATAATGGTCTGAGTAAGTCTTACTTAAAGCATTTCACCTCTACATGTTATATAATGTCAAACCTTGGAGCAATTGACCAAAGTCTATCTGACTATAGCAATTGACCAAAGTTTATATGACCCAGTGAGCACAAGATAAAAGTAAAATATATTTCTTGTTAAGCGGACATTTTACTTATACCAAAGTCGGGTAGGATATATCTCTGACATTGGCATAACGCATCCTCGAAAGATGACTAAAATGACAAAACAATTATGAATTTATGAAAGAAAACTATGACTTTCAAGATCCGTTAAGAATTTATGACTTCTCGTATTCCAAGGTGGGAACCCTTTCTCTAGACTTGACTAAAAGAAAAGGGAATATAATATCCATAAGAGATTATTGTAAAAATAGATTGAGTATGAGTACACAAAAGTATGGGTCTCTTCATGACCAAACACTTCATCCCAACAGTAGGACTCGTGCTCGGGGGGCTTGTTATACATCCCATAATTCTTTGAGTCGAGTATTATAATCGGATATGTCGATTAGTGCTAAGGTAATAGAGGTAAACTAATTATGGCCTATTTGTGCCTGGTCGAGTTATGCCTAGCCTAGTCGTTCCTGGCCGGGTTGTGCCAAGCCGAGTTGGTTACCGTTACAAAACATAATAGGTAGCGGTTACGAGCGTTACAAGCCTTTATGGGCGATTACGAAAGTTATATTATTTATGGATGGTTACAGACGTTACAAGCGTATTAATGACAATTAGACCGAGGACTTTCCTATGTAAGGAGTCCTTGGAGAATGGGAAAAGGATATGAGATGATACTCAATACGCCATACAGAGAGGGGCTCCCACAAGAGGGATAAGCCAGGCACTTCTCTTAGGTCAATACATGTCATCTTCGTAGTACCTAAATCCTCATAAATCCTACATAAATGTACCCATTTCAACCCTTCTTGACTAGCATCAAGAGGGTTACTCAAATGATGTTTTTAGCAAGAACACACGTTGCCGAGCTCGGGCCCCAAAAATAAGGCCCGAATTCCAGCTCGTGCCCAGAAATTACCCTGGACATTTGACTAGTTCCCCTCACTGGTGAACCACAACGACTATCGGGAAAATTCCCTGAAAAACTCAAACAATATAAACGTCTCTGGTAGGAGAGCATACAAACATGCAAACATTACACAATAAATAATCATGCACGAAGCGAAGTTAAAAACACTGAAACGATGCACATCAAAACAAGCGACCACCATGGTCGGTGTTGTACCCCAAAATTTTCCCTCTCATTTTTCAATACAAATTGGTTAAAGATATCTTCTCATGCTCCTAAGGTTCTCAAGTACTCAATATTACTCAAAGAATGATCAGATGAACCCTCCTTCGAAGCAATGACCTACAAATAGGATTTTGGTTTCCTTGTGGAAAATTGGACTTCTAATGCCTAAAATTGACTTCATGGTTTCTCATATGCTTCAAAATATCCTCATACAAAGTTTCAAGCCTTGTAGCACAAGTTTGCCCAGTCAATTAGCTAGGTGATTGAAAATCAACTATATTGGACAAAAAGTCAACTTTGACCAATTTACAGTCAAACTTCAAGATTTTTGGTCAACATAAATATTTTGAGGTCAAATTTATCATTTGATCAATGGTTGATCATTATTCATCAAGAAAACTCAAGATTCATCAAAAGTCAAAAGTTACTAAATTAGGGTTTTCTTAAAGAGAAGTCAACTAAACTTTGACCAAGCATAACTTTCACATGCTTCACCGGAAAATTCTCAACCAAAGATCATTTGGAAGTAAATTCAATTCTATACAAAGATGTCTCTCTAAGATCAAGGTCAAAAAATGCTTCATTTGAGAGATATGGGCCAAAACATTACAGGTCATTTTGAAAGTCAACAAAAAGACACTTTTTTCAAAGCAATTTACATCAAGTTAAAATCCTCAAATGAAAAAATGACCAACATGAAAGTTGTAGGGGACATCTTGAGGTTTCCAAAAAGTCCAAGATCACCATCATATGATGAAAATTGAGTGAGATATGAGTTTTGCAAGTTGGGAAATTTTGAGAAAATGCATGAAATTCAAATTGAACAAATTTGAATTTTTGGGCTAATGGACTTATCTTTTAAGGTCCAAACGTGTTCCTGGCCTTATCATGAACCTCTAAGTCCATCTTTTTATTTTTTTATTTTTTTATTTCTTTTATTTTGATTTTATTCAATTAAAAGAAAAATAAATCAAATAAAATACTAAAGCAAAGATATGAGGTGCATGACCTTGTTCTAAATCAAGTCATAAGGCTAAAAATTAGATAATCAATTAACAATAACATGTGGGATTGATTGGCACATGATTGGCTCAAAAAGGGAAGATGTTATGCAAAATTCCAAATCAAATATTTTGTCATAAAATACAAAGATTTAGCTCATGTTTGTTGACCTAATTCATTGCCTATAAATAGAGAACATGTTCATACATCAAAGAACACGAAATTGCCTCAAGAGCACACTCCTAAAAATTAAAAAATTGTCAAAACTAGGGCAAGAGCAAAGCCTCGTCTCCAGCCTCTTACAATCAAAACCAAGCATTCCATCTAGCTCCTGAGGTCCCCAGGGAGTCATTCCAATCATCATTGTAGCTTGAAGCATCCCAAAACGTGCCAACCAACATCACCTGTTTGTTGGATTTTCTTAAAATTCAAACTAATTATTCATGCAATATAAATGAACTTTACTCATATATTTATGATCATATTGATGTGTGGAATTGTTTTGACGTATTACTTTTGAAGTTTAGTGCAAGAATGACAAAGTGCCATTTGTAGCGGTAGAAATGTTAAGACTAAGCCATTGGATTGACCTGACTTATATAGATCAAAATAAAAATCGCCACCGTGCTTTATTGTTTCCAAAGGAATGGGAAAAGAGAGAATAACCCAAAAGAGGGGGGAAAGATTCTAGGTAAGGGGGTTGGTTATGCAAAGGGAAGGTATTAGAACCCTAAACATATGAGGTACTCCGCAGGAACCTCTTTGAAAAATCTGTATATTTTGGCTATAAAATGTTGTATATAAGAAATAGCTTGTGGGGATGAGAAAAGAATTATTTTTTATGATTTTTTTGCACCTGCCGCGGTTGCGAACCTTTAGTGCCTACGTACCACCTTCCATGCAATAGGGGATCAGGGTACACATAGTTCCTCTTTAAAAAAATTCAAAACAAAGGTGTGTTGGTTAATTTTAAGAGACAAGACAGCATTGTCATTGTCCGTGTGGAAAACATACTTACTAAACACAATTATGAGAAAGGAGAATTTGCATCATCACAAAGTGGAGGATATGGCTTGGATTTTAAAATCAACGGTGCCTCACTCAAGGTTATTGGATCATAGGGTTCAAATTAACATACTTGGGCTTGCAAACATAGATTTGGGCCATGAATGATCATTATCTCAAATTGGGACAAAATTTAGCGTTATGTTAAATAATCGTAAGTGGAGTTATATAGAAGTCGTACCTATTTTGAGGTCGGTCAATAACAATCTATGTACTTCATGTTTGGATAAATGATATAGAGATCATCATCCCATAACATGTAATACAATCAGAAAGGGGTAAGATGAAGAGGGAAGGGGAAATGAATAAACCACATTTGAACCAAAAATTTAATCAAACTATTATTAAAATCATTCATCTATTTTTATAGAGTTAGACTCAACACTATGGATCCAATGATGTTAATAAAGTTCATGATCAAAATTTCAATCCAAGATCATCCAGAATATATAAAAATAAAATTGTATTTAAAATAAAAATGAAAAAAGGTTTTAAAAATGATTGACAAAAAGAAAATAAGAGAGAAAAATATTAACTACATTCAAATTAATCAAGAAAAACTAAGTAAGGCCATATAAAAATTAGAAAGGAACTCAAATATTCTTATGAAAAATTTGATAATTTTTAAAAGTCAAAAACTATTTTTAAACTAAATAAAATTACTCAAATAAATGGAAAATAGATCAAAAATAGTAAACATCAAGATAAAATTCCATAAAATTTCCAGAAAGCCTGAAATAAGAAAAAAGATATTTATGAATATTTTCAGAATTTAAAAATGTCAGAAAATATTTTTAAAACAATTAAAATAAGGCAAATATGGTGAAAATTATGAAAAATACCAAACATCAAAATAAAAATATGAAAAAATACTCATAAAGTCAGAAATAATTCAAAGTATTTTTGTATATTTTTTTCATAATTTTTGGATAAAAAATAAAAGAGTTATGAATTTTTGAAATTTAAAACAATTCAAATATAAAATCAGAAAATAAAAATAAAACCAAAAAGATGTGGACCATCAGATCATAGTCAAAACGCGTTAGTAAGCTGATCAAGTAGACCAGACGCACTATGCTTGATATGGACCTTATTTGAAAATGCATTGGATCAGGAAAAAGGCAACCAATAAAAATAAAACAATTGGCGTGCTATCATTGGTTGAGACGAGACATATCATCGTATTCAACCTCCAGACGCCCTACAATGGAGATTTCACGATTTTCTTTGAATGGAAAAATTAGAATCCGAGACTAATATCATTGGATTTGTCTCTTCAAGACGATCCTAACACCACCACCGCGCCAAATTTATATAAAGTGTGCAAGGAGAAATGGATCAAAAACTTAGAAAATAAAGAGCAACTTTCAGTTGAGATTTCTCTCTCAATTCTCATATGAATTTGAAAATTGTAAAAAGCACAAGAATCAGGAGAAAGAGTAGAGTAGGTTAGTGCTTTATTTGGATCTAAATGATGGAGAATTCTACTTGTTCGAAGTTCAAGAAAAAAGCTCTTAAACTGGACTTATGTAGCTTGAATTATGGCTCGTTCTTCTTGGTTTAGGTGTTGGAGAGTTTGTATGATGCTGAAGGATGATGAATGTGCAAATAATTTTAGAAGAAAAGGCTTAACTCTCAAACTGATTTCAAAATTTTGAAGCTCGTGTGAGGTTTTGACAGGGTGTACTTGGCTCTCAAAGCTTGAAGAAATGAATGAAGGATGATCCTCTATTTATAGGGGAGTGAATGGGATCCTTAAGCGTGTGAGATGATGAAGTTTGGAGGGAAATCGTGTGGGTGTGTAGCATGAACAAAGTGTGACTTGTTTAACATCAAAACTTAGCTAAATCATGTGTTTCATGATGCTAAACGCCTTTGGAAAGTTGCTAAACATGATTAGAAGCAAAAACGCGTGGAAAATTTGTGATTAGAAGCCAAAACAAAGATTTTAAAATCTAACTTGTGATAAAACTTCAGTTTCAAGTTACCAAATTCAAATTAATGGCATTCTTAACTCAATGGGTCTTAGGGCATAATTCTTGTAGTTTTAGAAAGATGAGGTTACAAGATTTGAAATTGGAAAAGAATGGGATAAAATGGTTGCTTGAGATGAAAGTTGCAATGAGTCAAAGTTGGGAAAAAGAAGTTGACTTTCCATACTTAGAAAATTTCTAAGTTTTTTTCTTCAAAAATGACTTATAATGTCTTGCATCCAAAAATTGCCTTCCACTTGGAATTTGCTTTTGACCAAAAATTATGGCATGAAGTAGATATCTTGCATGGAATTTTTACACTTGAGCCATTCAAAATCTACAAAAATTGAGAGAGTTATGACTTGTTAAAGTTGGCAAAATTTTATAAAATGACCTATAATCTTTTGCATCCTTAGGGCATCTTCCATCCATTTTCATACTTTGCACATAAAATAAGGGTTGCATTTCAAATCTTCAAGATCATTATGGAAAAATTATGGGCTCAAGGTGATAAAAATTAATCAAGTTATGATCATTTGAAGTCACACAAAGGAATTTGAGGGTTCATCTGGAGGACTTGTAATCTTTTTTCATCATCAAGTTTCTTACACACAAAATTTCCTTGGAACTTTTGAAGTGATTTGTTAATAACCCTTTGAATAGAAGGATGTATTTGAAATCACTCAGAAATACCAAAAGATGAGAAAGATATACCCCTTTGAAGCTCAAAACCCCAACTCCTAGAGCAAGAAAAATGCTTTGGGAAATCTTTGCAATTTTGATCAACCTTCTTGTACCAATACCTTTGTCATGTAAATATAAGTTGTTGAGGATGATAATGAAAAGTAAAAGAAATCAACACCACTTACATATCTTGAGAACTGAAGGAGATATGCACTTGTGATCAATGGAAACAAAGACTTGTCCATTTGAGTCAAACTTCTTCAATCAACCCTTGTACTTTTGAACTAATTTTGACAATCTTAAGGCATGATGAATCATAAAAGACTTTGTCATGATATTAATTTAAAACATCTTTAATAATGAGGTTTGAATCTCAATGAAGCTTGGTTGAGGAAGGAACGGAAATGAACTCATGATTCCATAGATCAATCTTGATGAAATGTATTCTGATTTCACCTATATCATCAATAATTGGGGAAAACACTCATTGTATGTATTAGTTAAAGGATAATAAATACAAAGCATAGATGATCATAAAATACAAGTCAAGGTACTTGGTGATTCCTCCTAGATCAAAAGTCAAAGATAGGGAGAAGAACCAAACCTTAATGTGATCTTGTTATGATTGAATTGGTATGATATGATGAAGGGATCTTAGGGGGAAAATGGGGGTACTACACCATTGTTAGGGAATAAACTGATTTTTGTTTCGAAACTCAAGATGTAGTCGTTTTCAGGCCAAAACAACCTTACCATTGGATTCAGGAGGGTCGATTTAGGGGGATAGGGTTCTTTTGAATCTCTAACATGCGCTAATTTTACAGGTGAAGGAAACGCCTAGCCGGAGAAGACGATCGGAGCTAGGGCTTCGATGCTTCTCCGGTTCACTGGTTTTGCTTTATTATATAATTATTTGGTTGTGTTATTATGACATATTGAAGGCATGGCTCAAGTGGTGAAGGACGCGCGCGATGAATGAGAGGGCGTGGGTTCGATCCCTGCGTTTTCACATTATTTTTTTTATTTTCCAGACTGATATGCAGGTTTCAAATATAATCAGCATGTTTCGATTACTAACACCATCAGTGCATTGGCACAGTGGCAAGGAGTGGTGTTATGAACCTTGGGGGCGTGGGCTCAACACCCACCCTCATACATTTTTTACCCTATTTTCCTTTTCTTTAATTAATCCTAATTTTTAAACCCTAATTATTTTGTTAACAATCAATTAATCTAATTTTTTCTTAATATTAATAAACTAGGATTAAGGTTTTAATTAACAATTAAATTTTGTCTTTTATTTTTACTAATTAATTAATTAAATTAATTTAAAAAAAATTAAAAAATTAAAATCAATTAGTGACTTAGGTTTTATTAATTATTTTTATCACTTAAAAATATTTTCTAAAATACTAAAATATTTCCTTTTTTCTCATATTTTATTTTATTTCTATTTAAATTCTTAGATAAAATATATAGGCCGCATTATTTGTTTGTAATAACTTAGGTTTATTTTATCGTGTTTTTCCTAATCATGTATATGCGTCGAGGATGTAATAGTTATAGGTTTAATTTCTCACACTCTTCTATTATGTAATTGTCCCAAAGCTATGTAATAGCGTAGGAATTTTATTTTTCGCACTTTATTTTTTGCATACTTTATAACTGCTAGTAATTAGGATTGTATGGCAAGACTAATAACCAAACATAGAAAAACCCTAATCTCAAGATAAGTAACTGAAAAACAAACACTCTTCACACTTGCACCTCTAGAATACCCTCTCTGGTTGCTTTACGAATATATGGTCATGTCCCTCGAGAGTTGGGATGCTTTAGAAAAATACCGTTGTACCCCAAAATTTGCCCTCCCATATTCTTCAAGATTTGCAAAGAGCATGCTTCAAAATCTCTCAAGGGTTGCACAGCTCAATGGCCTCATAACAGTCAAAATTAGGGTTTTGGTTCTGGCAGAGAAATTGAAGTTTCCAAGGGTCCAATCAAGTCCCACATGCCTACAAACATTGTCAAGCATCCTCATGCCAAGTTTCAAGACTTACAGCACAAAATTGCACAGTCAGAAACCCTAATTGCTCAACAGTCAACTACAGGGGCAAAATGGTCATTTGACAGTCAAAAGTCCAAATTTTTGGTCAACATCTTATTTTGAAGCCACAAACATCATTTGATCAATGCTTGATCATGATTTTCAAGGTATGGCTCAAAAAGTCTCAAGATGCAAAAGTTTCCATATTTGGACAGTTGAAAAAGTCAACTGTAACTTGACCAAGGCATAACTTCCACATGGTTTATCAGAAAAATTCCATCCAAAGCTCATTTTGAAGAGAATGAAATTTCCTACAACTCCTCTTTTTAAAGTCCAAGAAATGCTCTCACAAAAAGTTATCAATCTCAACATTATATGTCATTTTCAAAAGTCAACAAAAAGGGACTTTAAGTCAAAGACCATAACTTGATATTGGTAAATCAAAATGACATGGGACCAAAGGCATTGGTTAGAGGACTTCAAGACCTTTCCAAAATGTCCAAGAACATGATCAAATCTTAAAAATTGAGCAAGATATGCCTTGTGGAAGTTGGGAAATTTTTGGGAATTTTGAAAAGTCAACTTTGCTTCAAATGCCTCAAAATTGCTAATGGGCCACATTTTCTTCCAAGAATCATCATCCAAAAGCTATGCACGACCCATTGGCCCAAAGGGAAGTTGTTTTCTTATTTTTAATTTATTAATTGAATTTTTAAATCTATTAATTCATTTAATTCAAATTAAATATGAAAAAATACTCAATGCCACCTTGCAAATCTTTTTATGCAGCATTTCTACTCATCATAACTCCAAGATTTCGTGCACACTCAATATGGAAAGAATTGGCAATGATTGGCATGATTTTCACATGGAAAAGATTGGAAAAGATACATTAAAAATCAAATATTTGATTCATGATTACAAAGGTTTTGGACTTGTTTTGCAAACCTAAAACACTCACATACATATACAGATCACAACCCTAATGCTCAAGACCTGAATGCTGCGCTAGAACCTAAGAACACAAACTCACTTTTTCCTTAAAAACTTCAAACCTGTTTTCTTGGTTGCAAGGAATTTCAAGGCGTGGAAAGTACCTCAAAAGTTTGTTGGGACCTCTCTGATCATAACCCAATCAAAATCACATCTCCATACACAAAGAACGGGTAGAACGAAGCCGCCCTGTTCTTGATATTTTGCATATTCGTATTTGCCTTTCCATGCCATATTAATGCATTCTAATGATTGTTTTGCACTAACATGAACTCAACGAAACTCATGGTATCATTGAATTGAATTAATATTGCTTGTATAGAAAATTGCCATGGCTATTTTTTAGGGTTTCAGGAACCATGAATTGGGGCTTTACGCTTGGGGAAAAATTGGCCAACCTAAATGGCACCATTGAAACCAGAAGCTCATGACGATTCAAAGCCATGCCTCGCGCTCAATTTATGATGAACCAGGCCCTATTCGCTATTATTCGTGGCTTCATTTAGTGGGGGTTTAAAACCCCCGCTATCTAACGTGTTTTGTTACAGGAAAACGAAGAAGAAGATTAGGTGTCCTCACGTGATAGGGCCATTCAAACGTTCGCGCATCTTTTTTCATATTTATCAATGGCATATATTCTCTCTCATATTAATCACGTTCCAGTAATCTTACAAACGAACGCACTTGGTTGGTTGGTTGATGCGTTGTCCTTTGAACATTGGGACCTGGGTTCGATTCCCAGGTCCCCCATATTTCCTTCTATTTTTTCTTATAACATGATTAGGTATCCCACACGCCCAGGAGTCCACCAAATTCCCCAGCGCCAAAGCTTGCCACATGTCCCTGAAGATTAATCTAGTGGCTATCACCAGCTAGCCACCATATGCATCAGTCAACGCATCCATATGCAAGCCAGAAAGTCAAAAGGGCCTCCTTCAAATGGGCCAAATTGCTATGAACAAACCTCCATAATTGGGTCCACCACCCCTCCTGTTTGTATTTCTCTCCTTCATTCTTTTTGCTATTTTTTATTTATTTATTTGTTTTAATTTAATTACTTTCTTTTAATTTTTTCAAATTAATTTTTTATAACATAAAAATACAAAAAAATCAGAAACATCAAAAAATAAAATATGTTGGTTAATTAATTTACTAATATTTATTTTGTAAATAAATCTTGTTAACTAATTTAATTTTAATTCTAGGTTTAATTTCACTGTTTTTTTTTATGTAATAAATTAAAAAATATAGAGATTAGGGTTTTAACACTTTTATTCTTTTTTTCTTCTTATTTAATAATTATTAACCACTAATTACTTTTGTAAATAAACATGCCATGTAAATAATTAATTAAAACTAGGTCAAACTTAAACATTTTTTTAACAAATTAAAAATAGTTTAGAATTAGGGTTTTAATTCCATTTAATTTTCTCATTAAATTCCATAAATACAAAAACTCCAAAAAATAAGTTCTTGCTTTTGTTTAATTTAATTAATTTACGATTTCGATTTAATTTCTTTAAAAGGGTCCAACGCCCTCGCATTCTCGATTTTATTTCTCTTCGCACATTTACTTTTATTTCTTTTTTAAATTTCATGTAATTACCCCAAAGCCTTGTAATAGATTAATTAGGATATTTATCTTTCCGCATCTTTATTTATTTCAAATCGGGTCTTGGATTAATTTGGCGATGTAGACCCGCGCCTTTGTAATAGCGTAGAACTTTTATCTTCCCGCACCTTTTTTAACTGTTAATAATTTGCACGAAAGAATGAATGCCAAAAATAAAAATAAAGCGTAGATCACCAATGCATGACAAGATAAACATAATTGAAAATGACACACAAATCACACACCACCCCTAGGGTACGCCTCACTGTTGCCTTGCCCCTCGAAAAGTGGTCGTCGAGTAGAGGACGTTTTAGTAAGTCCTCATGTCCATGAACATGGCATGGGGGTAGCTTCTAAGGTATCCTCCTATTGCTCTGGTGACCACACTGTCCCTAAACTCGAATTGACCCGAACACCTCCAACGATGGTGCTACCTACCTCTCAATGGTAGGATGGCACTATCTTAAGGACATTTACACAGACTAATTCCTTAGGGTAGGTAGATGACTCGTAGATACTTGCTCTAAATCAAAACAAATCAAAAACTTCTTTTCACACCGACACTTTTCAAAAAGCTTTCAAAAACAACTTTTCAAACACTCTTGAGGACTGATACAAGAGTCGAACTGAAATTTTAAACGAAACTTTTTTTAAACCCACAGTTGAAAAGCAAACAAACAATTTTGAAAACACAAATGAGCAAGTATCTAAGAGCCCATGGATAACCATGGATAGAAAGGGTGCTAACACCTTCCCTTTCTATAAATCTACCTCCCGAACTGAGAACTAATCTCAAAAGGAATTTTTCTGTGCTTTTGTCCTTTCCATTTGGAGAAAATAAAAGACGGTGGCGACTCTTGCTTCCGCGAAATTTCACGAACCAGCGTTAAACAGTCAGTTCCAGATCCACCGATCACAGAACTGGCGACTCTGCTGGAGAAACTCTTATAAAGTGAGGTGTACCTTAGGATAGTTCATAACTGTGTTTTCAATTGTTTTGACTTGTTTGCTTTAAATTGTGGGTTGCATGGGAGTTACATAAATCCTAACCCGGATCTGGGGATACCCTGTTTAGGTAGCATAAGCTGTGAGGGACCTGTCCGGCGTAGACCGACATGGGTGAAACAGTGGCTATGTTGGTGTGGCACCTTGGTCTGTACCGATATCCCTTGTGTCGCAACGAGGAGAATATGGGTCTTCTGAGGAGTCATTAAGCACCAACCAACCTTAGAACCTTAAATGACCCAACTATGCCAATAGAACAGTAGCAGTATGCTACGCCCATTGAGGCTAAACTCTCGTGATGGTTCTGGCCGCAAGAAAAGATTGCGATGCTGGAGTTATGATCGATTGAGGGTAGTCAATGATATTGGGATCCTCTAAGAACCCGGTTACTTTTGATAGGACAGGTATGAACCAACAAACTGAAAGAGGGTAATACCTAGACCTCATGCTGGCCTAAACTTTAAGGGCTTGTCTTGTGTGACTTGTGTGCCTTATCATGTTTGCCTTTGTAAATATTTGTGGTATGCTTTATCATAACATCATAACATCATGAGCATTGCATGCATCCTGCATAAGGACTCACCATTTCAAAGACAAGAGGGTTTCACCTTTGCTCTGTTTTGCAGGGCATCATGATGCCTGTGCGAAGGAATACTATCCGGTTCAACTTTGTTCACCCACCCGAGTTGCTCGAGGAGTTGGTTAGCAGAATTCCAAACACCACAGCCTTCATCCAGAGGCATGGTTCTCTTCTCAGTTTAGTCACTGCAAAGCGGGATCAACAGTTGATGAGTGTCCTGACCCAGTTCTATGACCCTCTGTACCAGTGCTTCACCTTTCAAGACTTCCAGCTGGTCCCTACCCTGGAAGAGTTCTCTGATTTGCTTGGTATCCCTATCTTGGATCAGACTCCCTTCACTGGTTGGGAAAAGACTCTCAGGCTTAAGGAGGTTGCTGCAGCTCTTCCCTTGACCCATCAAGAAGTAATGGACAACTGGGTGACTAGAAGCGGAGTTAAGGGTTTCTTGGCCAAGTTTCTGATTGGTAAAGCTAACAGTTTCTGGAATGATTTGTACTTTAGGGCATATGAAGATATCTTGGCTCTCTTAATCTATGGGCTAGTCTTGTTTCCTAATCCTGACAACTTCATCAATGTCACTGCCATAAGGATCTTTATGTCTCAGAACCCTGTGCCCACTCTCTTGGGTGACATCCTGCAACAACTTTATGCTCGCACGGCCCGAAGACGAGGAACTCTGTGGTGTTGCATCCCTTTGTTGGTGAGGTGGTTTATTTTGCACCTCCCTAAGTTCGTGCTGAAGAACCAAGAAGGAAGAGGTTGGGCTCATAGGTTAATGTCTCTCACCGATAAAGACATCATTTGGACTTTCAGAGGTTTGGATGAAGTAGTTGTTATTGATCGTTGCGGAGAATACCCTAATGTTCCTCTGATTGGTACCCAAGGAGGAATCTCTTACAATCCGTATCTAGCGCTCCGTCAGTTTGGAAGAGCCAGAAGAGCAGGGCCTCATGAGATGTTGGTGCCTCACATTAGTTTTGAGTTTCAGGTGGATAGTGACGAGCTGCGTCGTAGGTTCATCAAGGCTTGGGACAGAGTTCATAAAGCTGACCCACAAGAGTTGGGGCCTAAGACTTCTCTACCTATGGAAGCCTACTACAAATGGGTTCGCATCCGTGCTCAGAAGTTAGGTATGCCATACGAAGCTGTCAGACCCGTCATTCTTGAGTATCCTGACAAAGATGGGATTCCTCCAACTGTCCTCCCTCCTCAGATACCCACTGATTATGAGACATTAAAGAGTCTTGGTCGCAACTGCGAGAAGAACGGGATTCGTATTGGGAAAAATTCAATGAGCAGGAATTGAAGATCCAGAAGCTGACAAAGCAGTTGGAGAATGAGCGAGCTCTGAATGATTACATCCGTACTGAGAAGAGGAGACCATGGGATCAATAAGGAGCTCTGGATGTTCTTTTGCAGTTTTATTTCCCTTTTCAGTATTTCCATTTTATGTAACGCCTAAGGGCAACCTGTTGAACAATTTAAGTTTCAAAGTTGAATCTAATGAGGTGTGTTCCTTTTTGTTTACAAAGTTGATTCCCGATTGTCTTTGAAAACATAAATCATACGCATTCCATTCATCATGTGCATAGCAGGTATTCTTCTTTTCAGGTTGCTTACTGTTCTTCGCTGTTTATTTCAGCATCATGAACCCTGACTCATCATCAACCGAGATGTCTATCAAGGCCCTTCAAGCGCAGAACGCGCAATTTCAAGAGCTGATCATGGGTTTGGCTCAAGGCCAAGAAGAGCTGAAGGCTTTACTCCTGAAGAAGGAGAAGAAGAAGAAGAAGAGAACTGTTCTTTTCAACTCGGGCCGGAGGTTTGGTAGCACTCTGCAGAATGAAGAAGCTGGTTCTTCTGTAGGAAAAGGCAGTCCCCAGGGGGGAAAGGCTTCAAGTCCAGTAGTCTCTGACAACGAGACTGACTTCAATGAGGAACAGTATCCTCCTGCTGAAGACCGGTATAAGCAGTTGGAAGACAGACTGAATGCAATGGAGATCCAACAAGTGCCTGGGCTGGATTTCGGAGACTTAGGCTTATCTGCTGGTGTGATCATTCCTCACAAGTTTAAGGCACCATCTTTCACCAAGTATGACGGGGCGTCTTGTCCCAAGCTACACCTCAGATCTTATGTGCGGAAGATTCAGCCGTACACCGTGGACAAGAACTTGTGGATCCATTTCTTTCAGGAGAGTCTTTCAGGGACTCATCTCGAATGGTTCTATCAGCTGGATGGGACCAAAATTCGTAACTGGGAGGAGTTGGCTACTGCTTTTTATAAGCAGTATCAATATAATGCCGACCTTGCTCCTACACGTACCCAACTCCAGGGTATGTCGCTAGGATCAAGCGAAGGATTTAAAGAGTATGCACAGAAGTGGAGGGATCTGGCTGGCAGGGTGCAGCCTCCGTTAACAGACTGTGAGCTGGTGGATATGTTCTTGGGGACCCTATCTGGGCCATTTTTCAATCATCTTATCGGTAATTCGTCTGTAGGGTTTACTGATCTTATTCTGACTGGAGAGAGGATAGAGGCTGGAATGAAGTCCGGTAAAATCCAGAAGGGTGCATCGTCAAGTTCTGAGAAGAAGCCCTTTAAGAAGGAGGCCAGTGCTGTATATGGGCCTAGAAGGCAAGAGAAACCAGAGCGCCGCCAATCTGTCAACACGGTGATGATTGCAAAGCCTGCTGCCGCTCCTCAGCAAACCAATCCACCCAGGGCTGAAAGACCTAGAAGAGAATTCACCCGGCTGAGTATGACCTTATCGCAAATCTTGCCGCAGTTGCTATCCACCAACTTGGTGACTGTCAGAGAGGCCCCAAAGGTTGTAAACACTGCCTCTCCCAAGTACAATCCAAATGCCCGCTGTACTTATCACTCTGATAGCCCGGGGCATTCCACTGATGACTGTTGGGCCTTGAGGAATAAGGTGCAAGACCTTATTGACGCAAAAGAGATACAATTTGAAGCGCCTGAGAGGCCAAATGTGGTGACTGCTCCTATGCCCCAGCATGGAGTGAATGCCATTGATGAAGATGTGTATGCCGTTTCCGTGAATGATGTAGCTACTCCTCTGATGACTGTTAAGAGGAACCTACTGCTGGCCGGTTTATTTCTGAGTTGTAGCGAAGGTTGCCTTTTCTGTGCTGTTTCCCTTTATGGTTGTCCTTTGCTGAAGTCGGGCATCCAAAGCCTGATGGACAGCAAGGAAATTCTGTTCAAGAAGACCGCCGTTCTGTTTGTTCCCGTGGAAGAAGTATCTGTTGTTACAATTTTCAATAATCCAATCATGGCTCCCCCGAGGAAGCCAGTTAAAATCATGACTGTCGCACCCATTGTTATTACTGTTCCGGGGCCCCTCCCCTATGAATCTGATAAGGCTGTCCCGTGGCACTATGGGGCAGATGTGTATGTACACGGTATAAAGCAAGAGTTCAACACTGGTACCAGCATCAGCAATATCACTGGTCCAGCCAAAGTTACCCGCAGTGGAAGGCTCTTCTCGCCTGACATTGCGCCACCTACTATTCGAAGACCTCTCACTATAACACCTGCAAGTGCACCTGTTCCCATTTCTGATCAAGTTGTTTCCCCTGCCGCCGAGTCATCTAATGCTCGGGGCAAAGGGATTGAAGATGAGCCTGCCCTGATGGAGGCACCAAAATCTGTGAATGCTGAGGCCTCCCAACAAGAGATGGAGGAAATTCTGAAGATAATCAAGAAGAGCGATTTTAATGTTGTTGAACAGCTGGGGCATACCCCCTCCAAGATCTCTATGCTCTCCTTGCTACTGTGCTCAGAGGCCCATGCTAAGGCCTTGATTTCATTTCTAAAGACGGCCCACGTGCCACAGGAGACATCTGCAGTCCAGTTTACTGATTGCGTAGCCAATTTGACAGCCGACAATGGTTTGGGTTTCTCGAATGCTGACCTTACTGCTAAGGGAAAGGACCACAATGACGCCCTGCATGTCTCTATTGAATGCAGGGGCACTACTCTTGCGCACGTGTTGGTGGACACCGGTTCTTCCCTGAATGTGTTACCCAAAAAGGCCTTAGACCGGTTGGATTGTGAGGGCCTGGAGCTGAAACCTAGCAACATCATCGTCAGAGCCTTTGACGGTTCTAAGAGGATGGTTCATGGAGAGGTAGACATTCCTATTCGTGTGGGTTCTCAGGTATTCGACTCTACTTTCTATGTGATGGATATTCGTCCGTCTTATTCCTGTTTACTGGGTCGACCTTGGATTCACAAAGTTGGGGCAGTGACTTCTACCCTACACCAGAAGCTAAAATTCCCTGTCAGAGGGAAGATTGTCACTGTGCAGGGAGAGGAGGAGTATATGGTTAGTCACTTGAATTCCTTCCGATATATTGAGATGGACAGGGAGTTTATTGAAACCCTCTTTCAGCATTTTGAAGAGGTACCTCCAACATTGGCAGCGGCAGAAACGGTGGTTGAAGAGGATGTTCCTTTGAAGATGGCTTCCTTGAAGGACGCTCGGGCTGTAATCAAGAAAGGTGAATGTGCTAACTGGGGCAGGCTCCCTGATTTTACACCTAAAACTGACAAGTTTGGACTGGGTTTTACTGCAGAGGCTCAGAAGGCTGTGCGCAAAGCTAGAACCAGAAGACCTCATGTGCTCATCACCAACCCAGGAGTGAATGCCATTGGGGACGAAGATGAAGTGGAAGAGTCAGAGTTTAATAGCTGGATCTACCCGACGACTGATGGCGGACTGACTAATTGGATTACTAAAGATCATACTCCTGTTACTTTTGTTACGCAGTAATAAACTCCTTTGTTTTTGTTATTTGTAATAAACAATGAATTAAAACTCTATGGCCCGGTGTCTTACCCGGGGCACCGTGGCTTCATTTGTGAGGGTATATTAATTGTCATTTCATATATCATGAATAAAGACCTTGGATGTTTTCTCGCATTTCAAATCTTATGCTCCTTTTCTTTCTTTCCTTTCTTTATATATTGCAAAACAGCTGTATTTACACACACTCACTCATACAGGTTCCAATCCACTCTGGATCTCACTGGTAACAACTCTGCTACTGCCAGTTATGACTTTGAAAATCCGATCAACTTAGCCGAAGACGAAGGTGAATATGATTGCGAAGTGCCTGGCGAGCTTGCAAGACTGTTACTCCAGGAAGAGAGGGCAATTCAACCACATGAAGAGCCAGTGGAAACAATAAATCTGGGTACTGAGACGGACAGAAAGGAGGTTAAGATTGGTGCCAACCTAGAGCTCAGCGTGAAGCAACGGTTGACTCAGATGCTACACGATTATGTGGAAATCTTTGCCTGGTCCTACGAAGACATGCCTGGGTTAGATACTGACATTGTGGTCCATCATTTGCCTACCAAGGAAGACTGCCCTCCGGTTAAGAAAAAAGTTCGCCGTATGCGTCCAGAGATGTCTGAAAAGATCAAAGTCGAGGTTATGAAACAATTTGATGCCGGGTTCCTTGCAGTGACTTCTTAACCTCAGTGGGTCGCTAATGTGGTGCCAGTACCAAAGAAAGATGGAAAGGTCAGAATGTATGTCGATTACAGGGATCTGAACAGGGCCAGCCCCAAGGATGATTTCCCTCTACCTCACATTGATGTCCTAGTTGACAATACGGCGCAGCACAAGGTGTTCTCTTTCATGGATGGTTTTTCAGGGTATAATCAAATCAAGATGGCTCCTGAAGACATGGAAAAGACTACCTTTGTTACTCAGTGGGGGACCTTCTGCTACAAAGTCATGCCTTTTGGACTAAAAAATGCTGGGGCAACCTACCAACGTGCCATGGTTGCTTTATTTCACGACATGATCCATCATGAGATAGAAGTGTATGTTGACGACATGATTGCAAGGTCCCAAACTGAGAAGGAAAACCTTGATCATCTGCAGAAATTGTTTGACCGTCTGAAGTTGTACAAGCTGAGGTTGAACCCGAACAAGTGCACCTTCGGGGTTAGATCTGGAAAGTTGCTAGGCTTCGTTGTAAGTGATAAGGGTATTCAAGTGGACCCTGCCAAGGTTAAAGCCATACAAGAGATGCCAGTCCCTAAGACAGAGAAAGAGGTCAGAGGCTTTTTAGGACGCCTGAATTACATTGCCCGATTCATCTCACACCTAACTGCTACTTGTGAACCAATCTTCAAGCTGCTGAAGAAAGATCAGGTAGTACGTTGGAATGATGAATGTCAGGCCGCTTTTGACAGAATCAAGGAGTATCTCCAAGAACCACCCATTCTTATGCCACCGGTTGAAGGGAGGCCTCTGATACTATACCTGACAGTACTTGACAACTCAATGGGGTGTGTGATGGGGCAGCATGACGAGTCTGGCCGAAAAGAGCATGCCATTTATTACCTTAGCAAAAAGTTTACCGACTGTGAGACCCGATACTCACTGCTTGAGAAAACTTGCTGCGCTTTGGTATGGGCTACTCGCCGGCTGAGACAGTATATGCTGACTCACACTACCTTGTTAATCTCAAAGATGGATCCTATAAAGTACATATTTGAAAAGCCTGCTCTGTCTGGGAGAATAGCAAGATGGCAATTGATCTTGACAGAATACGACATCCAGTACACAACTCAGAAAGCTATCAAAGGAAGTGTATTGGCAGACCACTTGGCACATCAGGTAGTAGACGATTATCAGTCAATGAACTTCAAGTTTCCAGACGAGAGTATCATAATAGTGACTGATTGTGAAGTACCTGGACCGGATGAAGGACCTGAGGAAGGATCCCGATGGTCTATGCACTTTGACGGAGCCTCCAATGCTTTGGGTAACGGTATCGGCGCTGTGATAATATCCCCCCAAGGCACTCATACTCCACTCACTGCCCGGCTATGTTTCAACTGCACCAACAACATGGCCGAGTATAAGGCAGGCATCATGGGTCTTCAAGCTGCGATTGACTTAAGGATCAAGTTTCTGAGTGTCTTCGTAGATTCCTCTCTCGTGATCAACTAGATCAAAGGAGAGTGGGATACGAAACATCCGAATCTTATTCCTTACATAGAATGTGTGTTGACATTGATCCCCCACTTCACAGAGATAACCTTTGAACATTTCCCAAGAGAGGAGAATCAGTTAGCGGACGCGTTAGCTACGATGTCTTCTATGTTCAAAGTCAAATGGGACAATGAGGCTCCCCGGATCATCATCTGGAAACTGGACGAACCGGCATACTGTTGTGATCTCGAGACTGAATTGGTAACTGAGAAGCCTTGGTATCATGAGGTGAAGAGATACTTGGAAGCTCAGGAATACCCTGAAGGTGCATCTATCAATGATAAGAAGTTTCTGAGAAGGTTCGCAGCGAAGTTCTTCCTCAGCAACGGCATTCTGTACAAGCGAAACCATGATTCGACCTTACTGCGTTGTGTGGATAAGACTGAAGCATAAAGGATCATGGAAGAGCTACATGAAGGGACCTTCGGAACACATTCCAGTGGACACACTATGGCGAAGAAAATCCTTCGGGCAGGGTATTTCTGGTCCACTATGGAAGCCGACTGTTACCAACATTCTCGGACATGTCACAAATGCCAGATTTATGCAGACAAGGTGCACGTTCCCCCAGTTCCTCTGAATGTCTTAACAGCACCTTGGCCGTTTGCAATGTGGGGCATAGATATGATCGGTGAGATTAAACCTACGGCATCCAATGGGCATCGCTTCATTCTGGTGGCGATTGATTACTTCACAAAGTGGGTTGAAGCAGCTTCCTACGCTACAGTAACCAAGAACGTTGTGGCACGGTTCATTCGGCACAACCTGATCTGTCGATACGGCGTCCCTGAAAGAATTATTACAGACAACGGTACCAATCTTAATAACAAGATGATCACTGAGCTCTGCGAGCAGTTTAAGATACAGCACCACAACTCTTCTCCTTATCGGCCGAAGATGAATGGAGCTGTAGAAGCAGCGAATAAGAACATTAAGAAAATTATGCAGAAGATGACAGTGACTTATAAAGATTGGCACGAGATGTTACCGTTCGCTCTACATGGGTACCGTACCTCAGCCAGGACGTCAACCGGGGCAACTCCCTTCTCCTTGGTCTATGGTATGGAGGCAGTCTTACTGATCGAAGTGCAAATACCCTCTCTCCGGATAATGAAGGATGCAGATCTGAGTGAAGATGATTGGATCCGGACACGACTTGATCAGCTAAACCTTATTGATGAAAAGAGACTTGCTGCTATTTGTCACGGTCAGACGTATCAAAAACGGATGATCAGGGCATTTAACAAGAAGGTCAGACCACAGGAATATCAAGTTGGGGACCTGGTAATCAAACGCATCATCCTTCCTCAGAGTGATCCAAGGGGCAAATGGACCCCTACGTACGAAGGGCCATTTTTGGTTAAACATGTGTTTTCAGGAGGAGCCATGATTCTAACCAACATGGATGGTGACGACCTTCCTCACCCCGACAATGCAGACATAGTAAAAAGATACTACGCATGAAAAAAAGACCCGCTAGGTTGACATACCTAGGCAAAAATTAGGGCTTCCCGGCGAACCAAAAGGGTTCGGGCAAAATGAAGGGATGAAATGAAAAAAATTTGTACACCTAGCAAGTCGAAAACCTGAAAAGGCGGCTTGGGCAAAAATGGGTATCCCGGTGGACTGAAAACCCGAAAGGGCGGTCCAGGCAAAAGTTAGGGATAAAGCGTAATACTATGTCTCATTGGATCACTTCGCATCCAGAGTTTGGTATCTGCATCAAGTTCAGACGGCATCGATCAATCAGCTTCATCTTCAACTAGGTCATCAAGTGATGAGACGCTCGAAGATATAAAGGCGATAACAGAGTTGGAACCCAGTGGGATTATTCTATTCACACAGCTGTTTTATATTCCTTTGTACAAATTGTATAAACTCTTTTGTTCGGCGGTGTTCTCTTACTAGGACGTCAGCCTCTTGTACATAAACGCCTATTTACAGGCAATTCAAAAAAAAAATCAATACAAAAATCACTTTTCAGTTAAAATTGCCAATTATTTTTCCTTTTCTGTTTTGTTTTGCGAAGAACTACCAAGGTTCAATTTGTGATATATGCATTGACACTAATTGCTAACTTATAAATATTTGCGTACGAAACAAAGGATTAATTACAGGTAACATTAGAAACAGGGGCAATAAAGAGTGGTCTGAGCGATCTAATTGTTCTGTCCACCAAGGTATCAAGGTAAGTTCAGCTGAAGAACATAACCAGTATATCTTAAATCCCCAGAGAGTGAGCCAGCAAGTCAGTGCACTCTCCCCAAGCAAAGCTATTATCAGCCTTAAGGAAGTTGGGTATCCCCGCAGATCTCAACATTCCCCAGCACGATATACAAATATTCTTAAACAAGCATCCCCGACAGTCTTGATCTAAAGATTGTTTCCCGGTGGTATATCAAACATTCAATGGAGTCACTTCCCCAATATAGTTCAAAATTTCCTCAGGAGAGTCCAATCAAGATTTCCCCAAGAAAGTTTGAATCCATCTCCCCAACAGGAAGCTTATCCCCGTAGAGAACGAACGCGTCCCCTGGCTTTATTCAAAGGTTATTTCCCTACCAGGATATAACTGGGTTATCCTCAGCCAAAATCCACGGAGAGATCGTCCTCGGCGAAGTCTTCTTATCCCCATCGAAGTCTATTAAAGCTTCCAACATAACAACGATATCCCCAGCGAAGTTATCATCAACATCCCAACAAAGTACCTCTCTCCCCACAAAGTATTGTTCCCCAGCAAGATCGCTAGAGTAATTTTCTCCCCGCAGAGTAATCCATTCGCCAAGTTTATTCCCCAACGGAGTTATCTTCTCCTACCGGTATTCTTGCAACTATCATCCCCAGCGGAAACAAATATTCTTTCCTTCAAACACCAGCCCAGGAGTTAACTTCCCGGCATCCGTCACGGATTTATTTTCCTAGGACGAAAACATACATTCATAAACATCGCATTTCCATACATTATAGCATGCACATACGCATCAAATCTTACAAATCTCATTCATGTTGAGAACATCATTGCTTGATCCATATCATGCATTGCATATGACTGACCTTTACCTTTCAGGAAAGATCCAGTTAAGTTCCCAGCTATATTTCAAGACTTTAGTCTGGTTCAGTTAAATCGACCCTAAGATTTTCCTGATTCTTATCCAGTCAAATGCCTTCTCTGGTTCAGTCAGATCGACCCTAAGATCTCCCTGATTCTTATCCAGTTGAAGATATTCCAAGACCTTGTCCGGTTCAGTTAAATCGACCCTAAGATTTTCCTGATTCTTATCCAGTCAAAGGCTTTCTCTGGTTCAGTCAGATCGACCCTAAGATCTCCCTGATTCTTATCCAGTTGAAGATATTCCAAGACCTTGCCCGGTTCAGTTAAATCGACCCTAAGATTTTCCTGATTCTTATCCAGTCAAAGGCCTTCTCTGGTTCAGTCAGATCGACCCTAAGATCTCCCTGATTCTTATCCCAGTAGAAGACATCCAAGATTCTCTCAGCGTTCCTGTTGAGGTAGTAATCGCCCCAAGATTCTCTCGGCGTTCCTGTGGAGGTAGTAATCGCCCAAGATTCTCTCAGCGTTCCTGTTGAGGTAGTAATCACCCCAAGGTTCTCTCAACATTCCTGTTGAGGTAATAATCGTCCAAGGTTCTCTCACCGTCCCGTTGAGATAGTAACCATCCCTGGTTCATTCATCACCTTTTGAAGCTCCAGATTCAATTCCTGTAACCAGTCAGGGCGCATCTATACAAAGAGTTTGAAGACCAGCTCCTGTAACAGGCCAGGTAATCATCTTTTCTTTTTCAGGTATGCAAGTTCTCGCTAAGGAATCTCTTACGCGATTAAAACCCAGATGGCATCTATAAGCCCATCCACCTTCCATCATCTCTTAGCATGGCATCTATAAGCCCATCATCCTATCCATCAATCTCCAAATGGCATCCATAAGCCCATTCCCACCATCACACTGCTAACATGTGAGCGCAAATTTCTGGGCACTCTAGTGTTCAATCATCTTCCACCTTCGGATTACGAAAGGCACGTCAGCCAATCTACATCCTCAGGTTTAAGAAGATTGAACAGGGGCAACTGTTGTACCCCAAAATTTTCCCTCCCATATTCTTCAAGATTTGCAAAGAGCATGCTTCAAAATCTCTCAAGGGTTGCACAGCTCAATGGCCTCCTAACAGTCAAAATTAGGGTTTTGGTTCTGGCAGAGAAATTGAAGTTTCCAAGGGTACAATCAAGTCCCACATGCCTACAAACATTGTCAAGCATCCTCATGCCAAGTTTCAAGACTTACAGCACAAAATTGCACAGTCAGAAACCCTAATTGCTCAACAGTCAACTGCAGGGGCAAAATGGTCATTTGACAGTCAAAAGTCCAAATTTTTGGTCAACATCTTATTTTGAAGCCACAAACATCATTTGATCAATTCTTGATCATGATTTTCAAGGTATGGCTCAAAAAGTCTCAAGATGCAAAAGTTTCCATATTTGGACAGTTGAAAAAGTCAACTGTAATTGACCAAGGCATAACTTCCACATGGTTTATCAGAAAAATTCCATCCAAAGCTCATTTTGAAGAGAATGACATTTCCTACAACTCCTCTTCACATTTCAAGTCCAAGAAATGCTCTCACAAAAAGTTATCAATCTCAACATTATAGGTCATTTTAAAAGTCAACAAAAAGGGACTTTAAGTCAAAGACCATAACTTGAGATTGGTAAATCAAAATGACATGGGTCCAAAGGCATTGGTTAGAGGACTTCAATACCTTTCCAAAATGTCTAAGAACATGATCAAAGCTTTAAAATTGAGCAAGATATGCCTTGTGGAAGTTGGGAAATTTTTGGGAATTTTGAAAAGTCAACTTTGCTTCAAATGCCTCAAAATTGCTAATGGGCCACATTTTCTTCCAAGAATCATCATCCAAAAGCTATGCACGACCAATTGGCCCAAAGGGAAGTTGTTTTCTTATTTTTAATTTATTAATTGAATTTTTAAATCTATTAATTCATTTAATTCAAATTAAATATGAAAAAATACTCAATGCCACCTTGCAAATCTTTTTATGCAGCATTTCTACTCATCATAACTCCAAGATTTCGTGCACACTCAATATGGAAAGAATTGGCAATGATTGGCATGATTTTCACATGGAAAAGATTGGAAAAGATACCATTAAAAATCAAATATTTGATTCATGATTACAAAGGTTTTGGACTTGTTTTGCAAACCTAAAACACTCACATACATATACAGATCACAACCCTAATGCTCAAGACCTGAATGCTGCGCTAGAACCTAAGAACACAAACTCACTTTTTCCTTAAAAACTTCAAACCTGTTTTCTTGGTTGCAAGGCATTTCAAGGCGTGGAAAGTACCTCAAAAGTTTGATGGGACCTCTCTGATCATAACCCAATCAAAATCACATCTCCATACACAAAGAACGGGTAGAACGAAGCCGCCCTGTTCTTGATATTTTGCATATTCATATTTGCCTTTCCATGCCATATTAATGCATTCTAATGATTGTTTTGCACTAAGATGAACTCAACGAAACTCATGGTATCATTGAATTGAATTAATATTGCTTGTATAGAAAATTTCCATGGCTATTTTTTAGGGTTTCAGGAACCATGAATTGGGGCTTTACGCTTGGGGAAAAATTGGCCAACCTAAATGGCACCATTGAAACCAGAAGCTCATGACGATTCAAAGCCATGCCTCGCGCTCAATTTATGATGAACCAGGCCCTATTCGCTATTATTCGTGGCTTCATTTAGTGGGGGTTTAAAACCCCCACTATCTAACATGTTTTGTTACAGGAAAACGAAGAAGAAGATTAGGTGTCCTCACGTGATAGGGCCATTCAAACGTTCGCGCATTTTTTTTCATATTTATCAATGGCATATATTCTCTCTCATATTAATCACGTTCCAGTAATCTTACAAACGAACGCACTTGGTTGGTTGGTTGATGCGTTGTCCTTTGAACATTGGGACCTGGGTTCGATTCCCAGGTCCCCCATATTTCCTTCTTTTTTTTCTTATAACATGATTAGGTATCCCACACGCCCAGGAGTCCACCAAATTCCCCAGCGCCAAAGCTTGCCACATGTCCCTGAAGATTAATCTAGTGGCTATCACCAGCTAGCCACCATATGCATCAGTCAACGCATCCATATGCAAGCCAGAAAGTCAAAAGGGCCTCCTTCAAATGGGCCAAATTGCTATGAACAAACCTCCATAATTGGGTCCACCACCCCTCCTGTTTGTATTTCTCTCCTTCATTCTTTTTGCTATTTTTTATTTATTTATTTGTTTTAATTTAATTACTTTCTTTTAATTTTTTCAAATTAATTTTTTATAACATAAAAATACAAAAAAATCAGAAACATCAAAAAATAAAATATGTTGGTTAATTAATTTACTAATATTTATTTTGTAAATAAATCTTGTTAACTAATTTAATTTTAATTCTAGGTTTAATTTCACTGTTTTTATTTATGTAATAAATTAAAAAAAATATAGAGATTAGGGTTTTAACACTTTTATTCTTTTTTTTTCTTATTTAATAATTATTAACCACTAATTACTTTTGTAAATAAACATGCCATGTAAATAATTAATTAAAACTAGGTCAAACTTAAACATTTTTTAACAAATTAAAAATAGTTTAGAATTAGGGTTTTAATTCCATTTAATTTTCTCATTAAATTCCATAAATACAAAAACTCCAAAAAATAAGTTCTTGCTTTTGTTTAATTTAATTAATTTACGATTTCGATTTAATTTCTTTAAAAGGGTCCAACGCCCTCGCATTCTCGATTTTATTTCTCTTCGCACATTTACTTTTATTTCTTTTTTAAATTTCATGTAATTACCCCAAAGCCTTGTAATAGATTAATTAGGATATTTATCTTTCCGCATCTTTATTTATTTCAAATCGGGTCTTGGATTAATTTGGCGATGTAGACCTGCGCCTTTGTAATAGCGTAGAACTTTTATCTTCCCGCACCTTTTTTAACTGTTAATAATTTGCACGAAAGAATGAATGCCAAAAATAAAAATAAAGCGTAGATCACCAATGCATGACAAGATAAACATAATTGAAAATGACACACAAATCACACACCACCCCTAGGGTACGCCTCACTGTTGCCTTGCCCCTCGAAAAGTGGTCGTCGAGTAGAGGACGTTTTAGTAAGTCCTCATGTCCATGAAAATGGCATGGGGGTAGCTTCTAAGGTATCCTCCTATTGCTCTGGTGACCACACTGTCCCTAAACTCGAATTGACCCGAACACCTCCAACGATGGTGCTACCTACCTCTCAATGGTAGGATGGCACTATCTTAAGGACATTTACACAGACTAATTCCTTAGGGTAGGTAGATGACTCGTAGATACTTGCTCTAAATCAAAACAAATCAAAAACTTCTTTTCACACCGACACTTTTCAAAAAGCTTTCAAAAACAACTTTTCAAACACTCTTGAGGACTGATACAAGAGTCGAACTGAAATTTTAAACGAAACTTTTTTTAAACCCACAGTTGAAAAGCAAACAAACAATTTTGAAAACACAAATGAGCAAGTATCTAAGAGCCCATGGATAACCATGGATAGAAAGGGTGCTAACACCTTCCCTTTCTATAAATCTACTTCCCGAACCGAGAACTAATCTCAAAAGGAATTTTTCTGTGCTTTTGTCCTTTCCATTTGGAGAAAATAAAAGACGGTGGCGACTCTTGCTTCCGCGACATTTCGCGAACCAGCGTTAAACAGTCAGTTCCAGATCCATCGATCACAAATACCCTTACGAATATAGATCATAGTCACTCGATGGCCCTTCAAAGTTACCTACGAAAATGATCTAGTCCCTCCAATACAAATTTCTAAAGCATCATTACATGTTGCCTTCGATGACCATTCGATGACCCTACGTCTGTCCCTTCACATCCAATAGATGGGGCTACCTACCAACTAATGGTATAGATAGTACTATCTCAAAAGGAGAAGGAAAAGAATAAGAAAGACCATACTTAGTGGGTAAGAACTCTTAATCGCTTGCTCACAACTTTTCTCACAAACAAAACATTTTTTACACATCATACTTTCAAGCAAATATTTTTAAAACACTCTGTACGCATTCTTGAGGACTGATACAAGAATCATTATAAAGTTGGCCTTACATTGGCTTTTTAAAAATATTTTCAAACAAATCACACACACAAAGATTTTCAAAAGTGAGCTAAGCAATTAAGAGCCCGTAGATAACTACGGATGAAAAGAGTGCTAATACCTTCCCTTTTCATAACACCCCTCGAACTCAAAATATATCAAGGTCTTTCCTGCTCTTTTCACACTTTCCTTATATTAGATAAAGAAAAGTTAGTGGCGAATCTAGCTATCCGCATATTTTGGATAAAACCAAAAAAGTCAGTTCTCCCACCGTATTACAGCACTAGCGACTCTTCTGGGGAGTACTTAAAAAAAGGGATACCTTAGGGTTAGATCACTTTACTTGCTTGTACTGTTTGATTTCATTGCTTTAAATTTAAGGGTTTTTTGGGTACTATTGCTTGTAAAGATCCTACACCCGAATCTAGGGATGACTTAGGTAAGTAGCAATAGATGATCGAGACTATACGGCATAGAGCGATATGGTTGAAATGATAGTTGTGGTTAGTGTGATACTTTGGTTTGTACTGATGTTCCTTGAGTCAGTCAATGATAATATTAGGCTTTCGTGTGGTGTCGTTAACACTAACTTACTTTTATAACCTTAATTGACCCATCTTGGCCATTAGAAATTAGTGAGATGGCCGGCTTTGTTGGTTGATACTCGAAACTACGTTCATTTAGATTCGAATCTCAGGATGTTTTGGTGGAAAGCCAGTTGTCGTACTAAAACAAATCTTACGAGAAAGATCGATGATATGAGATTCCTAGAACCCGATTACTATTTTAGGACAGGTTTAGAAATCTTGACTTTAATGGGGAAGGATACTTACTAATGGACTTCATGCAAGCCTTTAAACCTAAGGCTCTTGTATGACTTGTTTGTGTTTGCTATCTATCTAACATGAACATGACATCATAACATCATATCATCATAACATGGAATTTTTACTAACCATTTCAAGGATCTTAGGGACTTATGGTGTAGGGTTATCATAAGCCATACTTCTAGCAAGGGGCAAGAGGATTTCAAGGTTACCATACTTCTAGCAAGGGGCAGGGTTATCATAAGTCATACTTCTATCAAGGGGCAGGGTTATCATAAGTCATATGCTTCAAGGTACACTCGTGACAAGTTTCAAGCATTGCATCACAAGTTTTCTCAGTCAATTGTTCAGATGAGTGAAAATCAACTTTATTGGACAAAAAGTCAATTAAGGTCAACATACAGTCAAACTTCAAGATTTTTGGTAAAAATCAAGATTTTTAGGTCACATTAATAATTTGATCAACGGTTGATCATGATTCATCAAGAAAACTCAAGATTCATCAAAAGTCAAAAATTGCTAAATTAGGGTTTTCTTTAGAAGAAGTCAACTGAACTTTGACCAAACATAACTTTTACATACTTCATCAGAAAATTCTCAACCAAATCATATTTTAATGTAAATTCAATTCTCTACAACTTTGTCTCTCTAACCTCAGGTCAAAAAAATGTTTCATTATGAGCCAAAGCATTACAGGTCATTTTGAAAGTCAACAAAAAGACATCTTTTGTCAAAGCAATTTACATCAAGTTAAAGACTTCAAATGAAAAAGTGACCAACGTGAGAGTTTTAGGGGACATCTTGAGCTTTCCAAAAAATCAAAGATCACCTTCATATAACAAAAATTGAGTAAGATATGATTTGTGCAAGTTGAGAAAATTTTGAAAAATGCACGAAACCCCAATTGAGCAATTTTGGACTAGTGGACCTATCTTCTGAGGTATAAACATGTTCATGACCTTATAGAGGACTCATAAAATCATTCATACCTTAACATGGTTTTTTTTTATATTTATTTTGATTTTTATTCAATTAAATACAAAATGAATTAAATAAAATAACAAATGATGGACCAACGCATGTGGTCTTGGTTTTGGATCATATTTGAGGCCCGAGAACACATATCCAACTTTCCAAAACCATGTTGTCTCAATATGGGAAGAGTTTCACTTGTTTTGGAAGGTTTTTAATTGGTTTTGAAAAGAAATCTTGCCATAATTACATATGGTTCCATACCATATTTGTTGACCTAGAGTAATTGGATTATAAATAGACAAACATCAAACCAAGAGGAGGACCACGGAATTCTACTTCAAAAGCTAGTTCAAAAAATCACCAAAAAGTCAAGAATTAGGGCATATTCGAATTCCTTTTTTTTAGTGGTTTTTAGTCCAAACCAAAGACTGAACCATCATCTTGGCATTCACAGGAACACACCCGGATCAAGAACTAAGCAATTCCATGCTCAAGATAACCATACTCACACTCACCATTTAGGTAGGGTTTTGAAAATTCAAATCTATTAATTCATGCATGCATAACTATTTTTGTGTGTCCAAACATATTCTATAGGATGATTAGAACAGGTTTGAGCCAAAACATGCAAGGTTGATTGCTTGAATTGTGACTTGCCATTGCCAGGGAATAGTCATGGTGAAGCTTCGAATCGCTACTCACAGGCACTTTAAGGGTTTGCTTGGATTTATTATTTGAAAGGTCGTACACCCGGATCTAGGGATGCCTTAGGTATGTAGCAACAGATCATAAAGACTTTACAGCGTAGACCGATATGGTTAATATGATGGCTACAGTTAGTGTGACACTTTGGTTTATACTGATGTTCCTTGAGTCAGTCAAGGATAACATTAGGATTCCGTGTGGTGTCATTAACACTAACTTACTTTTAGAACCTTAATTGACCCATCTTAGCCATTAGAAGGTAGTGAGATAGCCGGCTTTAGTGCTGTCCAAAGTTGGTTGATACTCGAAGCTATGCTCATTGAGATTTGACTCTCGAGATGTTTTGGTGGAAAACCAGTTGTCGTACTAAAATAAAACCTTCGAGAAAGATATGTGATATGAGATTCTTAGAAATCAGTTACTATTTTAGGATAGGTTGAGCCAACTAAACTTTAGTTGTGGGAAGCATACTTACCTATTGACTTCATGCAAGCCTTTAAAAGTAATGCTACATGTGTGACTTATTTATATTCACTATCTAACAACTTGAATTCCTCACAGATTTGTTTGTATAAACTCATTTGTTCTCATCACCTTACGCTTTTGCTTAGTGCATGGCATACACATCATGTCATTTCATAACATATCACTGTTACTAACCATTTCAAGGATCTTAGGGATTTATGGTGCAATATTTGCAGGATTGTTATAAGCCAAATTTCTATCAAGGGGAAAGAGGATTTATTTTCTTCTAGCCAGATGCCGTCAAGATCAAAGTCCATTTTTTTGAGTCAGGGGCTATGGCCCACTTGATATGGTGAGCTTGATTCTTATAGAAGTACGTTCAAAGATGAAAAATCAAAATTCTTCAGACAAAGGTACAATTAAATTTAATTTCTAATGTTTCAAACTATATTCCCTAAAGATCCTTGAAAACATTGCATACACATCAACATACCATGTCATTGCATTACAGGTTTCCAAGATAGGTTTCTCATCTCCTTGTTATTTATTTCAGTAGAAATGGCTCTCCAACAAATAGTGAAAGATCTTCAGGCTCAGAATGCTCAGTTCTAAGAGATGTTCCTAAGCTTAGCCAAGGGGAAAGAAGAATTGAAGGCACTCATTGTCAAAGAGAAGAAGAAGAAGAAGAAGAAGACAACGAAACCAATTGGCATTATAGGAGAAGATTCAGAGGTCCGAATAAACGGGTCAACAAGATCCAGATCCCAGAGGATAATGATAATGAATAGGATGACAACGATGCAAATGATAAGCATGATGAAAATAACAATCATGGTTCTGTCAAATACTCTATTGAAGAGGAAGAAGACTATTTGGATGAACAATATCCCCTGTGATGAGAAGTATAAGCTGTTAGAAGAGCGTCTGAAAGCTATGGTGATCTAGAAGGTTCCTGGTTTAGACTTCGAAGGATTGGGTATGGTCTCAAGAGTCATCATTCCTCCCAAGTTCAAAACTACTACCTTCGCTAAATATGATAGTGCTTCTTGCCCGAAGCTGCATTTGAGGTCATATGTTTGGAAAAT
Source organism: Vicia faba (assembly GCA_948472305.1). Taxonomy (NCBI): domain Eukaryota; kingdom Viridiplantae; phylum Streptophyta; class Magnoliopsida; order Fabales; family Fabaceae; genus Vicia; species Vicia faba. The sequence continues at coordinate 1,425,583,032 of OX451735.1, read as the reverse complement.
CCAACCACACACTACTGATAAGAAATTGTGGGTTCATTTCTTCCAAGAGAACCTACTTGGAACACGGTTGGAATGGTTCTATCAACTAGAAGGGACCAATATTCATACATGGGAAGATTTGGCTGCTGCTTTCTACAAGTAGTACCAGTATAATGCTGATCTCGCACCAACTTGTATGCAATTGTAGAGCATGTCCATAGGCTTTAATGAAAGATTCAAAGAGTACACCCAGAAATGGAGAGATCTCAGAGGCAGGGTTCAACCTCTTTTAGCTGATAGGAAATTGGTTGACATATTCATGAGCATGCTCACATGTCCTTTCTATAATCACCTACTTGGAAATTCTTCATCCGGTTTCACTAAACTGATATTGACAGGGGAACGTGTTAAGAATGGAATCAGAAGTGGTAAAATCCAGGTGCCTACCTCTTCCGATACTCCGAAGAAGTCATACAACGGGAAGAAAGAGTCAAATGTTGTGTACGGCCAGAAGGGTCGTAATAAGAGAGACCACAACTAATTTGCGGGGGCAGTGCTGATATCTAATCATGTACCAATGCAACAACGACAACAGGGTAATCAGTGTAAGTAGGATAAAACCAAAAGACAATTTACCAAAATCAACATGTCACTGGCTCAAGTGTTGCAACACATGTTGAAGGCAGAGTTGATTACATTTAAGGATCCTCCTCGGAATCCCAATACTTCCGCTCCTAGCTATCATCCCAATGCAAGGTGTGCATACCATTCTAATACTCCTAGACATGATACGAATGGTTGTTGGGCATTGAAGAATGAGATTCAAGATATTATTGATGCTAAGGAGATTGAGTTTGACCCTCATGAGACTCCTAATGTGATCATTGCTCCCATGCCAAATCATGACTAAGATTGAAAGCGTCCAGTTCATTTGAATTTTCAGTTGTAATTTATTTTATTTGTTCGAACACTTATCTTTATGTCAAACTTTGTTTTTTTTCATTAACGCATTGCATATGTTTGTCTTGAATTAATCCATTTGTTTTCACTATATTTCAACTGTGCTTTTTTACTTCCTTTTTGTGATATTCAACTCTCGTTAAAAGCTATAAGCCTTTAGAGGGAGGATGATGAAAATGATACCATAATCTCATACAATATGCTTTTGAGCAGACCTTGCTGAAGATGTACAGGCGTTGCTTCAATTCCTAAACAGTGGAGATATAAGGAATGTAATCCCTATTCAACCCCTTTGAGCCTAAGAAGTAGGAGTTTTCTTTTTCGTGCAAATTGAAACCCTTAATCATAACCTGGGGCAGGGTAGCTTCTCAGTTAATTCAATTTTGCATTCAATTGCAAGCTTTTCCTTCTTACACAACAGGTAGTATCGAAGACACCATTCCAAATCAAAAGTCGGCGATGGTTCCCCGTAATCATTAAGTCGGGCAGTCATTATCTTTCAAAAGAAAAGCCTGCTAAGTCGTAACCTATGAAGGAGACTTAGGAAAAAACTGGGGCATCCCGCTGACTTTAATCTCAAATAAAACAGTTTAGGAAAAAGTTAGGGATAATAAAGTCAAAAATAGGTCACCATAAATCTTCAACAAAAGAAAGATGTTACAAGAAAAAATTACTGCCTTCTCAAATAAAATTTCGGTTTCTGAACCATCACTAAGTATCAGTGCTATAATTCCAAACTTTATTGGAACCTAAATGCATAATTAACTGATTATAGGACTGGAGGATATCATGGAGAACGGGTTGGATACAAATAAACTTTGAGCCTTTATCCTTTGTTTCTTAAACCGTGAACCAGGCCACGCTATAACCCTTTAAATTCCTAACTGAAGCATGGGTTAGTTCGAAAATATATTGTTACAAAAAGGTATCCTGACTCCTGTAAGGCTTACTATAAGGTGAGAAACTGAAGAAGATGAAGTTGCAGACATTGAGGAAGCAGTATGAGATGCTTCAGATGAAAGAGGATGAATCTATTTCTGTATATTTCTCAAGAGTTATGGCGCTAACAAACCAGATGAAGGCGTGTGGTGAAGAGCTAACGGATCCGCAAAAGATAGAAAAGGTATTGAGATTTTTAATTGCAGACTTTGATTACTTTGTTGTAACAATTGAGGAGGCCAAGAATCTATCTGAGATGAAGTTGGAAGAACTTCAAGCTTCATTGAAGGCTCACGAAATGAGGCTACAGCAGAGAAACTCAGAAAGAGAGAAGACAGTTGAACAAGCATTACAATCAAGATTTAGCAAGAAAGATGGAAAAGAGAAGTCAAAGCAGCGAAAGAATATTGTTGGTGATGAGAAGTTAAGCAAGAATACTGATTTGAAAGGTGTGTGCAACAAGTATTCTGGGAAGAAAGTTGACACGAAAGAGGTGCAATGTTCCAATTGTCAAGGTTTTAGCCACTATGCTAGAGATTGTCGAAGAAAGAAAGTTGCAAGGTCGAAAGATAGTGATGAAGCTCAATATGCACGAGCTAGAGATAATGATTGGGATGATGTGTAGTTGCTGGTGAACGCTCAGTCGACTACTGAGAAAAACAACATGTGGTATCTGGATTCATGATGTAGCAACCACATGGCTGGCAATAAAAACTGGTTTACCAAGTTAGATAAGTCAGTCGAAAAGGTGATAAAGTTTGCAGATGGAAGGCATATCAAGTCAGATGGTAAAGGAGATATTTCGATTATCAGAAAGGATGGTCGAAAGGCTACTATCACTGAAGTTCTATATGTACCTTCGATGACAAGTAACTTGATAAGTGTAGGTCAATTACTTGCAAAAGGCTTCAATATGAAGTTGGAGAATAATCAGATGAAGGTATATATGGCTGACGGGAGGCTAATAATGAAAGCACCATTGGCGGAGAACAAAACGTTCAGGGTTGAACTCAACACATCATATCACAATTTTCTTGCTTCGACTACAGAAGAAGACAAGAAATGGTTATGGCATCACAAGTATGGACATCTAAACTTCAAGAGTTTATGTATGCTCAATAAGAAAAGAATGGTGCTTGGGTTGCCGTATATGAAGGAACCAAAGCAGATATGTGAGGAATGTTGCAAAGCTAAACATGCAAGGAAGGCGTTCAAACATGATTTACCTATAAGATCATGGCAAAAATCGGAGTTGGTTCATTTAGATGTGTGTGGACCCTTTGAAGTAAAGTCCAATGGATGTAACAGGTATTTCCTTACTTTCATTGAGGAATTCACCATACATATGTGGATTTACCTTATTGAAAGGAAGAGTGAAGTATTCACACAGTTCAAGAAGTTCAAGTTGCACGTTGAGAAACAAAGTGGATGCAAACTAAAGAAGTTAAGAACTGATGGTGGTGGTGAATATACTTCTGCTGAATTTGCTAGATTTTGCAATGAGAAAGGTATAGAGCATGAGATTATTGCACCCTATACACCCCAGCCTAATGGAATATCTGAGAGAAAGAATAGAAGTGTACTAAACATGACAAGATGTATGTTGAAAGCTAAGAGTATGCCTAAGAGATTTTGGGCTGAAGCAGCTTCTGTAACGCCCGTAATTTAATTAATTATTTAATTAAATTATTTTTGGATTATTTGTGAAGTTGTGTTATGATGATAGTTGATGTGTCGTTGTTATTGGATTTATTTATTCTATTAAGTTGTGGAATAATATTAGAATAATAATATTATTTGATGTGGGCTTATTTTAAGGACTAGAAGTAGTAGAAAGGGGTGTAGGAGTTTTAAGCCCATTAAGACATAATGATAATTATAGGTTAATATATTAGTTATTTATAATAATAAGGAAAAAGGAGGTAGCAATAAGAAGAGAAAGAAAATAAGGGTTGAAAGAGAACATAAAAGTTGCAGAAAAGAAGGAAAAGAGGCAGAACGAAAATCAATTGGAAAAGTTGTAGAGCAACCTTCAATCCAAGGTAAGGGTGGGGTTCTGACTTTATAATAGGGTTTATGATGAGTAGTGTGTGGGATTAGATGTGAAAAGTTGTTTTGCTTATGATTGGAATGTATATATTGTTGTTTGATGAAGATCAATGATTTAGAGATGAGTAATGATGCCCTAAGGATGTATAATTGATATAGAAACATAGGATTACTATAATTGATGATTACTTATGATTAGAGGATTTTTTTAGGGCCCAAGGCAGGGAAATCATGGTGAAAACACAGTGAAATCGCAGAAAATATTCTTGACAAAACAATATGAGTCAACCTCAAAGGCCATGTGTCGACACATGCAGGCTTTTGGACTCAGGATGGGTCGATACATAGGACTATGCATCGATACATGCAGTGTTGCAGACTCATTATGATTCAATACAAGGGAATTACGCGTTGACTCATGCAGGATTTTAACCTAGTACGCGTCGACTCAAAACATTATGCATCGACTCATGTAGTCTGATTTTTGGCAGATCCGTTTCCAGAGGCTGTAACTGATTTCCAGACTCCGTTTGAGGTGTCGTTTGAAGCGTTGGATAGCTAACGCGATGAACTTCATTCTTAAAGATTAAAATGAAGGATAAGAAGAATAATCCTAGTATCCAAATTAGGATTAGAGTTAGCTTCCCGCGTTAATCGCTATGATGATTTTGTGAAGTATGATGAGGATAAGATGATTATAGATTATTGCTTGGTTCATAGTAGTAAGATTAATGATGATAATGATGTAGTATTAAAGAATAATAATATGTAGAGGTTTGTTAACTAGAGGTAAGCCTTAGATGATTAATTAATAAAAGGCATTATCATGTTGTAGTCCTATGTCCAATGTTTAGGGATTGTCAATCTATCATGGTATTGTTGTTATGGATGAGTTGCTGTAAAATTATGTTGATGAATTACGTTGATAAATTATGTTGATGAATGATGTCGAGATGCCTCTAATAATTGTCAGCTATTAATATGCAGGCTTCTGGCCAACAATGATGTTGTGTTGAGATGTTGTTAATTGTGGTTGTTGTTACTATATTCATGATCGTGTAGCATACATTGCATATCAAGATGGAGTTGATGCTCGTTAAGATGGCCTGTATTGGTGAATATTAAGATGAAGGCTTATGCCTTGTTGATGCCTCTATTTATTGGTAATTATTTTAAGATGGAAGTTCTGCTCCAATGGTACCACATGCATTTGCATAGTATTGAGTCGTATTATATGATTGCATAAAGAAGTTGTTTATTGATGCGGTAACTGTATATATTATTGGTATTCTGTTGCGATTATTGTTGTCTATGAGATGTGAAGTGGTGTTATTATATGAGCTGATCTAATATATTATTCATCATGTGTTTTATTATATTGTTAGATATCTCATCCCTTCTGTTTGAATGTTACCCTTACGTTGGTAACGTGCAGGTAATCCAAAGTGAAGGCAGTATACCTTTTGTAGTTCGAGTCGGTGTCATTTCTCTGATACGTAACACTCGGGGGGATGAACTCTTGTTGCTTTTGATTATTGATTATTTCAGTGGTTGAACTTTAATTTGATTGTTGCTAAGCATGTGTCATTTTGAAGTTGTTATAATTGTTGGACAAAGATGTTATGATGATTTTGCTGCGTAGTTGTTCAAGTTGTTGAATTAAGAGATTAAATTATTCTACTGTTGGTTCCTCTGAAGTTTAAAGTGTTATGTATCCATGTTAAATGCAATGTGTTTTTAAGTTGAATTTGTGGCATCCTGACTCAGTTGCATGAAATTTTAAAACTCTGAATTACATTCATAATTGCCGGGTAGAATTGGGGTGTTACAAAGTTGGTATCAGAGCAAAGGTTGGTCCATCCGACCAAGTTGTCGAGTCGTAGTTGTCTAACAATCGAGTATTGTTAATTTGAGTTCTAACCGTTGTTTATGTTGTAGTGATAAGTTGAGATGGCTGGAAGGAATGATGATGCACTTGCTGCTGCTTTAGAAGCAATGGCGCACGCGATGGAGACTCAGCCGAATGCTGATAGGAATGCTCGATCTCGTAGTTTGGCGACTTTCCAGAGAGAGAAACCGCCTACCTTCAAGGGAAAGTATGATCCTGATGGAGCGTTGGATTGGTTGAAAGAGATTGAGAGAATCTTCCGTGTGATGGACTGCACTCCAGCGCAGAATGTTCGATATGGTACTCATATGCTAGCAGTCAAAGCTGATGACTGGTGGCTAGAGACGTGTCAGAGGTTAGAAGTTGCGGGTGAAAATGTCACTTGGACTGTGTTCCGTAGGGAATTTTTGAGGAAGTACTTTCCTGAAGATGTTCGTGGTAAGAAGGAGATTGAGTTCCTTGAACTGAATCAAGGGAGTATGTCGGTTGTTGAGTATGCTGCAACGTCTGCTAAGTTGGCTATGTTTTACCCGCACTACGGTGAGGCAGATGCTGAGTTTTCAAAGTGTATCAAGTTTGAAAACAGGTTGCGCCCAGAGATCAAGAAGGCAGTTGGATACCAGAAGATCTGTGTCTTTGTTGATTTGGTTGATAGTTGCAGAATTTATGAGGAGGGTAATAATGCTCATTACAAGATTATCAGTGAGAAAAGAGGTAAGCATCAACATAATTATGGTAAGCCTTATGATACCCCAACTGGTAAAGGTAAACAGAAAGCTGCTCAAGGTCAGAGGACTAGTGGGGGAGATGCTCCTGCTGGTGTGGTTTGTTTTAAATGTGGAAAACCTGGGCATAAGAGTAATGTGTGTACTGCTGAGGTAAAGAGGTGTTTCCGTTATGGTAAGACCAGACATGTTGTATCTGAATGCAAGCATAAGGATGTGATTTGTTTAAATTTTAGTGAAGAAGGGCACATTGGTAGTCAGTGTCATAAACCAAAGAGGTCGCAGACAAGTGGTAAAGTGTTCGCTTTGGTTGAGGATCAGGCAGCTGCTGAGGACAGACTTATCAGAGGTACATGTTTCATTAATAGTACTCCTTTAATTACTATTATTGATACCAGTGCTACTCATTGCTTTATTTCTGCTGATTGTGTTAAAAGATTGGGTCTTATATTGTCTTCTGTGAATGGAGAAATGGTCATCAACACTCCAGCCAAGGGGTCGGTGACTACTTCTTTTATGTTTTTAAATTGTCCTTTGTCGATCTTTGACAGAGACTTTGTTATTGATTTGGTTTGTTTGTTGTTGAGAGGGTTGGATGTGATTTTGGGTATGAACTGGTTAGAGCATAACTATGTTCATATTAATTGTTATGACAAGTCTGTGAGGTTTCTACTCCTGAAGAAGAGGAAGATAGTCTGTTGTTTTCTAGACAGTTGAGGAAGTTGATGCAAGAAGAAGCACATATGTTCTGTTGATGGCGTCGCTATCTGTAGAGACTCAAGATATAATTGAGGAACTGCAGGTGGTGTGTGAATTCCCTGAAGTTTTCCGTGATGAAATTCCTGATGTACCGCCGGAGAGGGAAGTTGAATTTGATATTGATCTTATACCTGGTACAAGACCTGTGTCTATGGCACCATACAAGATGTCTGCATCTGAATTGTCAGATTTAAGGAAGCAATTGGAAGTGTTACTTGAAAATAAGTTTGTAAGACCAAGTGTATCACCATGGGGAGCTCCAGTGTTGTTAGTAAAGAAGAAAGATTGAAGTATGAGGCTTTGTGTTGATTATAGACAATTGAATAAAGTGACGATTAAGAACAAGTATCCGCTTCCAACAATAGATGACTTGATGGACCAATTGGTGGATGCTCATGTGTTTAGTAAGATTGATTTTAGGGCAGGTTACCATCAGATTAAGGTGAAGGATGAAGATATCCAGAAGGCGGCTTTCAGAACGCGTTATGGACATTACGAGTATTTGGTGATGCCTTTCGGTGTTACTAATGCGTCGGGACTATTCGTGGAATATATGAATCGTATCTTCCATACTTATTTAGATCGGTTCATGGTGGTGTTCATTGATGATATTTTGATTTACTCTAAGTCAGAAGAAGAGCATGCATAACACTTAAGAGTAGTATTACAAGTTTTGAAAGAGAAGAAGTTGTATGCAAAGATGTCTAAGTGTGAGTTCTGGTTAAAGGAGGTTAGTTTTCTTGGTCATGTGATCTCAGGTAGTTGCATTGGTGTAGATCCATCGAAGGTTGATGCTGTGTTGCAATGGGAAACTCTGAAGTTAGCTACTGAGATTAGAAGCTTTTTAGGATTAATTGGTTACTATAGGAGGTTTATCGAAGGTTTTTCTAAGTTGGCACTTCCGTTGACTAAGTTGACTTGTAAAGGTAGAGCTTTCGTGTGGGATGTACAGTGCAAAGAAAGTTTTGCAGAACTGAAGAAGAGATTGACGTCGGCTCCGATTTTGACGTTACCTAATCCGGGAGAGCCTTTCATGGTATATTGTGATGCTTCCAAGATGGGTTTAGGAGGTGTGCTTATGCAGAATGATTAGGTAGTTGCTTATGCATTAAGGCAGTTGAGGACTCATGAAAAGAACTATCCTACGCATGATATAGAGCTTGTGGCAGTTATTTTTGTGTATAAGATTTGGAGGCATTATCTTTATGGTTCTAGATTTGAAGTGTTTAGTGATCATAAGAGCTTAAAGTATTTATTCGATCAGAGGGAGCTGAACACGAGGCAACGAAGATGGTTGGAATTGTTTAAGGATTATGATTTACGTTTGAATTATCATCTAGGAAAAGCGAATGTGGTAGTTGATGTGTTAAGTCGAAAGACTTTACATATGTCGGTAATGATGGTTAAAGAGTTAGAATTAATTGAATTGTTCAGAGATATGAGCTTAGTTTGCAAGGTGACACCGCGAAGTGTTATGTTAGGTATGTTGAAGATTAATTATGAATTTCTAGACAGTATCAGAGAAGATCAGAAGTTGGATGTGAAACTGGTAGATTCGATGGTTGGGATCAATCAGTCTGAGAATAATGATTTTAAGTTAGATGCGCAAGGTGTGTTGAGATTCTGTAATCAGATTTGTATTCCTGATGATGCAGAGATGAAGAAAGTGATTCTCGAAGAGAGTCATAGAAGCAAGTTGATTATTCATCCAGGAGCTACAAAAGATGTATCAAGATTTGAAAGGTTTATTTTGGTGGCCTGGAATGAAGAGTGATGTGGCTCAGTTTGTGTATGCATGTTTGACTTGTCAGAAGTCAAAAGTTGAACATCAGAAGCCTGCAGGGTTGATGCAACCGTTAGAAGTTCCAGAATGGAAATGGGATAGCATTTCGATGGACTTTGTGACGGGGTTACCTAATACCTTAAGAGGACATGATTCGATTTGGGTGATTGTTGATAGGATTACGAGGTCGGCCTATTTTATTCCTATTAAAATCAATTTTCCAGTGTCAAAGTTGGCGGAGATTTACACTAGTGTGATTGTGAAGTTGCATGGTGTTCCTTTGTGCATTGTGTCAGATAGAGATCTGAGGTTTACTTCTGATTTTTGGGAGAGTTTGCAAGAAGAGTTGGATTCTAAGTTAAGGTTGAGTTTGGCGTATCATCCTCAGACAAATGGTCAGACTGAACAGACTATTCAATCATTGGAAGATTTATTGAGGGCATGTGTTCTTGAGCAGGGAGGTTTGTGGGATACTTATCTTCCGTTGACAGAGTTCACTTATAATAACAGTTACCATTCTAGTATTGGGATGGCACCCTTTGAAGCGTTGTATGGTTGAAGATGTAGAACTCCTTTATGTTGGCATGAATCTGGTAAAAGTGTAGTAGTTGGTTCGTGAAATTACTGAGAAAGTGAAGTTGATTCGAGAAAAGATGAAAGCTTACCAAAGTAGACAGAAGAGTTATCATGACAAGCGAAGGAAGGACTTAGAATTTCAAGCGGGTGACCATGTGTTTTTAAGAGTCACACCTATGACTAGTGTTAGGCGAGCATTGAAGTCTAAGAAGCTCACTTCTCGTTTTATTGGACCATATCAAATTTCAGAGAGAGTGGGGAATGTTGCTTATAGAGTGGCTTTACCGCCTAACCTTTTTAATTTGCATGATGTGTTTCATGTGTCACAACTCCGGAAGTATATTTCAGATCCATCTCATGTGATTCATATGGATGATGTGCAAGTACGGGATAACCTTACAGTGGAGACGATGCTTGTACAAATCACGGATCATGAAATAAAGACTCTGAGGGGAAAATATATTGTTTTGGTTAAAGTGGTTTGGATAGGGGATGTCGGAGAAAGCATGTCTTGGGAATTGGAGAGCAAGATGCGGGACTCCTATCCGGAGTTGTTTGATTAAGGTAAATTTTCTAGGACGAAAATATTCTAAGTGGGGGAGAGTTGTAACGCACGTAATTTAAGTAATTATTTAATTAAATTATTTTTGGATTATTTGTAAAGTTGTGTTATGATGATATCTGATATGTCGTTGTTATTGGATTTATTTATTCTATTAAGTTGTGGAATAATATTAGAATAATAATATTATTTGATGTGAGCTTATTTTAAGGACTAGAAGTAGTAGAAAAGGGGTGTAGGAGTTTTAAGCCCATTAAGACATAATGAGAATTATAGGGTTAATATTTAGTTATTTAGAATAATAAGGAAAAAGGAGGTAGTAGTAAGAAGAGAAAGAAAATAAGGGTTGGAAGAGAACATGAAAGTTGCAGAAAAGAAGGAAAAGAGGCAAAACGAAAATCAATCGGAAAAGTCATAGAGAAACCTTCAATCCAAAGTAAGGATGGGGTTTTAACTTTATAATAGGGTTTATGATGAGTAGTATGTGGGATTAGATGTAAAAAGTTCTTTTGTTTATGATTGGAATGTATATATTGTTGTTTGATGAAGATCAATGATTTAAAGATGAGTAATGATGCCCTAAGGCTGTATAATTGATGTAGAAATATAGGATTACTATAATTGATGATTACCTATGATTAGAGGATGTTTTTAGGGCCCAAGGCAGGGAAATCATGGTGAAAACACAGAAAATATTCTTGACAGAACAGTATGAGTCAACCTCAAAGGCCATGCGTCGACACATGCAGGCTTTTGGACTCAGGATGAGTCGATACATAGGACTATGCATCGATACATGCAGTGTTGTAGACTCAGTATGAGTCGATACAAGGGGATTACGCGTCGACTCATGTAGGATTTTAACCCAGTACGCGTCGACTCAAAACATTATGTGTCGACTCATGTAGTCTGATTTTTGGCAGATCTGTTTCCAGAGGCTGTAACTTGAGTTTTTGGACTCCGTTTGAGGTGCCGTTTGAAGCGTTGGATAGCTAACTCGATGAAATTCATTCTTAAAGATTAAAATTAAGGATAAGAAGAATAATCCTAGTACTCAAATTAGGATTAGAGTTATCTTCCCACATTAATCGCTATAATGATTTTGTGAAGTATGATGAGGATAAGATGATTATAGATTATTGCTTGGTTCATAGCAGTAAGATTAATGATGATAATGATGTAGTATTACAAAATAATAATATGTAGAGATTTGTTAACTAGAGGTGAGCCTTAGATGATTAATTAATTATAGGCATTATCATGTTGTAGGCCTATAGCCAACGTTGAGGGATTGTCAATCTATTGTGGTATTATTGTTGTGGCTGAGTTGCTGTAAAATTATGTTGATGAATTACGTTGATGAATTATGTTGATGAGTGATGTTAATGAATGATGTCGAGATGCCTCTAATAATTGGAAGCTATTAAGATGTAGGCTTCTGGCCAATGATGATGTTGTGTTGAGATGTTGTTAATTGTGGTTGTTGTTACTACATTCATGATCGTGTCACATACATTGCATATCAAGATGGAGTTGATGCTCATTAAGATAGCATGTATTTGCGAATATTAAGATGAAGGCTTATGCCTTGTTGATGCCTCTATTTATTGAAAATTATTTTAAGATGGGAGTTCTGCTTCAATGGTACCACATGCATTTGCATAGTATTGAGTCGTATTATATGATTGCATAAAGAAGTTTTTTATTGATGTGGTAACTGTGTATATTGTTGGTATTCTGTTGCGATTATTGTTGTTTATGATATGTGAAGTGGTGTTATTATATGAGCTGATCTAATATATTATTCATCGTGCGTTTTATTATATTGTTAGATATCTCACCCCTTCTGTTTGAATGTTACCCTTACGTTGGTAACGTGTAAGTAATCCATAATGAAGGTAGTATACCTTCGGTAGTTTGAGACGATGTTATTTCTCTGATATGTAACACTCGGGGGGATGAACGCTTGTTGCTTTTGATTATTGATTATTTCAGTGGTTAAACTTTAATTTGATTATTGCTAAGTATGTGTCATTTTGAAGTTGTTGTAATTGTTGGACAAAGATGTTATGATGATTCCGCTGCGTAGTTGTTTTCAAGTTGTTGAATTAAGAGATTAAATTATTCTGCTATTGGTTCCTCTGAATTTTAAAGTGTTTTGTATCCATGTTGAATGCAATGTGTTTTTAAGTTGAATTTGTGGCATCCTGATTCAGCTGCATGAAATTTTAAAACTCAGATTTACATTCATAATTATCGGGTAGAATTGGGGTGTTACAGCTTTGACAGCAGTATAAATTCTAAATAGATGCCCAACGAAGAAGATGGTCGAAAAGACACCGCATGAGGCTTAGACAGGGTCGAAGCCAAATGTAAGTCATCTTAGAATTTTTGGATCATTGTGTTTCAGGCATGTACTTGAACAATTGAGAAAGAAGCTGGACGATCGAAGTGAAGTCATGGTGCTCATAGGTTATCATTTGAATGGTGCATACAAGTTGTATTCACCAATTGAAGATAAACTAGTGATCAGTAGAGATGTTCTTGTAGACGAAAGCAAAGGATGGGATTGGAGTTGGAGTTCAGTTCAACATGAATCCGACACAGTCACAACTGTGTTTGAAGAAGATGAAGAGAACAAAGCTTCGACAAGTCGAAATGAAGAACCATCTGTGTAAAATGAAAGAAGATCCACAAGAACAAGAACTGAGTCGACTAGGCTAATTGGATATGAGAGGTTTCCAGATCAAGCAATCGATGCACATGGTGACTTAATTGAAGAAGCCATGATGATGGCTGAAGCAGAACCAATTAATTTAGGTGAAACCTTGGGCAATTCGAATTAGTGTGAAGCCATGAGAGAAAAAGTTAGAGCCATTGAGAAGAACAAGACTTAGGAGCTTGTTGAAAGAACCAACAAGAAACCAATCAATGTGAAATGGATCTACAAGGTGAAATGAAGGCTAAACGGTGAGATTGCAAAGTATAAGGCAAGAATGGTGGCCAGAGGTTTTCTACAAAACCTGGCATTGACTTCGAAGAAGTATATGCGCCTGTTGCAAGGATCAAAACAATCAGGATTGTTGTTTTGGTAGCTGCATGTAGAGGATGGAAAATGCACCAACTTGATGTGAAGTCAGCATTTTTGAATGGTCCATTGGAAGAAGAAGTTTATGTTACTCAACAACTAGGTTTCGACGTCAAAGGGAAGGAGTCGAAAGTTTACAGATTAAGGAAGGCTCTCTATGGCTTGAAGAAAGCTTCTAGAGCTTGGAATAAAAGGATATATAGCTTCCTAATCGAAGCAGGTTTCATAAAGTGTGTCTCTGAACATGGAGTGTATGTAAATGATGTCATAAGTGTCAATCGAATCATTTTATTCCTATATGTTGATGACTTACTCATTACAGGAGCAGACGAAGCTGAGATAATGAAGGTAAAGTCGAAGTTAATGCAGAAATTCAAAATGTCTGATTTAGGGAATCTTTCTTATTTCCTGGGAATGGAATTCAAAGATGTCGAAGAAGGAGTTTTCTTGCATCAAATGAAGTATGCTCAAGATATACTGAAGATGTTTAATATGAGCAACTGTAAGGCAGCTGTTACTCCATTAGATACTGGAGCAAAGCTGAAGAAGGAATTGAATGATGAGTTTGTAAGTTCGACCCTTTACAAATAAATCATTGGATCCTTGAGGTATCTTTGCAATACTAGACCAAATATCTGCCAAAGTGTAGGATTGTTGAGCAGATTTATGGAGAATCCTCAAGAATGTCATCTCATCACAGTGAAGAGGGTGTTAAGATAAATAAAGGGAAGTATTGATCATGGTGTGCTGTTACCAAAGAAATTGAAGAACAACACAAATGTTGAAGTTTATAGATACACTGACTCAGACTTCAGTGGAGATCAAGACGAAAAGAATAGTACCGCATGATACATTTTCATGATCGAAGGAGTTCCAATCTCCTAGAGTTCGAGGAAGAAAAGCAGTGTGGCTTTGTCATCATGCGAAGCAGAAAATGTGGCTGCATCATATGCTGCATGCTAAGCAGTATGAATCAAAATGCTACTTGAGGAACTCAGAATAATGGAGTCGAAGATGAAGCTGTTTGTTGATAACAAGTCATCTATAAACCTTGTGAATCACCCAGTGTGTCATGGTCGAAGTAAGCACATTGAAAGAAGGTATCATTTTCTGAGGGATCAAGTCAACAAAGGGAAGCTTGAAATAAAATACTGCAAGACACAAGTGCAACTAGCTGACATATTCACCAAACCTCTGATGAAAGTGAGGTTCGAAGAGTTAAAGAAAGGATTGGAATGAGAAGTCTTGATAACATGAATTAAGGGGGTGTATTAGTTGGTTAATTCTTGTTATGTAGTTATTTGGGCTTTTAGCATGTATTTGGGCCTGGGCTATTTTGCCTACATAAAGGGTCATTGTGTTTGTAATAGAAGAGCAGTACCATCAAATAATTCAATTCAGTTTAGATAGTTAGTTACACATGACTAACTCACAATTCTCTCTCTCTCTCTCTCTCTCTCTCTCTCTCTCTCTCTCTCTCTCTCTCTCTCTCTCTCTCTCTCTCTCTCTCTCTCTCTCTCTCTCTCTCTCTCTCTCTCTCTCTTCTTCTTCTTCTTCTTCTTCTTCTTGTTTACACAAAAATCATCTTTCTTGAATCCTTTGTTCCAACAGTATTTGTATACTACATTGATTGATGAATAAAAATATGACAAACTTATGATGTATAAAATATATAATGAGATTTCCAATTTGATTAATATGTAACAAAAGTGAAATAAAATTTTAAAAAATTAATTATTCTTGTTCTGGACGGGTCAAAGATCCAAATGACCAAAACCCTATCCATCTCAAATCCTCTCTACTAAATTCAATGTATAAAAACAATTCACATGCTAAGAGAAAGATATAATCTACGATCTTCGCTTTCATTATACTTATTTTGAATTTTTATATGACTTGAGTGTTGGAGTGTTAACCATGCATGTCCACCTGCACCACTGTAAAGGAGGTTAGAGTCACAATTCAAGATCAACAATTATCAAATTATATTGACTTCCAGATCCCAAACAGAACAATTCCAAAAATAAAAAATAAAAAAATGTAAAAGTTATCCATTGTCATTAGTCGTTTTACAATAAGGTAAGAGAAAGATTATTTTCATTGTGTATACAATCATATGCATGTTGTTTTAACACGTGGTACACGAGATCTTTAACTCTTTACAAAACTAGTGGGATACCCGTGCGTTCGCACGGGTACTGGTCGGGCACGCTCGTTTGTTGAAATAATTGATTGAACGAAAAATACAATATCTTATTTCCAAAATTAGTTGATGTTTATGTTAATCTACGGAAAAAATTCATCACAATATAACGTAGTTTTACAAAATAATTTAGCTTTACAAATATTGGTTTAAAGGGTAAGCGAAGTAATAAATAAAAAATTCAACGAAAAAAGGAATGAATAAATATGATTGACATTTATAAATACAAGGTAAAAAGGGAAAATGAAAAATGAATGATGGTTGGAAATGGAAAACGTATAAACCTCTTTTAAAGCGCAAAACAAAAGATTGTAAGTTTTGTTAAGCATTTTCCCTTATATTCTAATTATAAGATAAGACAGTATTTTAAAGCATACATAATTTTAACGATACACAAAATAATATTGGTAAAGACATTCAAAAGAAACAAAAATACGATAAGTTTTGAAACAAACATATTGGCCAAATATTTAATCTGAAAATGCTAACAATATCCTACCATGACCTCCAACCCTCAGTTTCATTTCCATGCTCCACCAATACAAATATTTCGTCAATAGGTGGGTAAATGATTCCGAAGTGTAGTGTATCACCAACCTTCAAATTTGTTGCCTTTGCATACTCATACCAGTCACCCAAAAGGTATCTTTCGACACTCCTTTTTCTCTTTTTCAAAAGGCAATAGTACGGGACATTGTTGTCGCAATCTAACATCTGAATTGTTCTGTCTTCTCCTTGAAAGCACGCTCTTATGATGTTTCTGGGTATTTGTTGTTAATGAACAAATATGGTGAAAAGAGTAAAACGTAAGCAACCTATTTTGTACAGTTTTGTCACCAACGTACCTAATGGAAAGTTATAGATACATATGATTTTTTACTTACAAGGTCGTTGGAATGCATGGTCATAGGATCAGACATAACTCGAGTCCAACCTTGTTCCAAACTTTAATTAGCAACATGGGTATATGTCCTTCAATATTTCAACAGAATCAATTAAACCAAAAAAATAGGAAACAGATATTACTCATACGACTATTATAAACAGTTTCTCTTATGCCAAAAGTATGTTAACAGTTTTACCGGGATGAAGTAAATCCTAAATAATCACTGTACAAAATTGTATTTGGCACTGATGTAGCAGAAAAAACATGGTATATTATTTCCCAAACCATTAACCACCAACAACATTATACAAGAACACATGAGAGCACCGTTCAACAGACATGCAGATACATAAGTTTGTATTTTAAAAAATCATACCACATGCAATATACAATAATGATAGATTAAACATTTGCACTTACCCTGATGGTGTTTCGTTTGAGTTAGATGTCATTTTGGAGGAATCTCTTGCGGATATGTTCGAAAAATCTGTGGAGAAGAAGGCGCTCTGTTTTGGGAGGGTCAGGCATAAATAGGGTTATGTTCTGTGTATTTGCGGTGGAGATGGAAGAATATATATGAGTGGGTTCACTTGTGTGTTAATATTGATGAAATCCTGATCGTTGATGTTGTTGTTATATAAAATAATACCAAAACTGTAATCTATATTGATTTTAAAAATAAACAGTATAAACATATAATATAAAAAGCTTTAATATGTATTTATTAGGGAATATTTTATTGGCAAAAAAGAGATGGAATGTAAAATGCGCCGTTGGGCCGATGACCAAAAAAAGTTACAGAAGTACTAAAGGAATGTTCTAGGGATCATAGGGTTACAATGGTTTCCAAGTGAGAAATACAGAAAAACACTTCTACTGAACAACATACATTGTAGCTTATCATAACCTGGAGTAGTTATAGAAAGCAAAGCATGGTTCAGGTTCCAATTAAAGATGAAGAATGGTGGGGGAAAATAACATGCATGTGGGTAAGTCTGTAGCTATCGATGTTCAAGTATCCGTATTTTTGTTCATGGAATGTAAAATGTGTTAGTTTGCAGTTAAATAGGTTGTGAGTAATATTTATGCATGATGAATATTATTGTAGATCTGATTCGGAGAATCTGATGTCCGTTCAACACCAAAAGATCGAAAAACAGTATAAAAGATATGTTGAATCTTCATGTAAATTTCTTCAACAAACCAATATAAAGATGGATATCATTGGTTTTGAAGAATATTGTTCTATATTTGGAGTACGTCTTGATTCTCCATCCAAAGTGAAAGGTTCCGATGAACGCCAACTGGGAGGAAGCAAATGTAATGTTAAAGGGAAAGGGAATAATAACATATCAATACGCGTGAAAGAGACAACAAACCCAGGGTAAGTTCTGTTTTTGGCCTTGATATATTTAAAAAAGCACGGTAAGCGCTTAAATGTAGCTTACAGTTTTCCATGTTGCATAATCAATATTGTTTGTACATATTTTTGTTGTCATGATAACAATGTTGAAAAATGTTATGTATATATTATTGACGCACAGTGCAGTGATAAGGTTATAAGAGCGAGCACGTGTTATATATGTTTCTGGTTGGAAGCCCAGTACTTGGAAACTCTTCTGTTTCCTGTTCTGTTTTTGTAGAATCATAGAGAATACAAATATAATGTTGTATATGATGTAGTTTTCAAGTAGTATTTAAGTATATTTAGGATGGCTAAAATGTATTGGATAAGGTATATGGAAAAAATACAGTAACATTAATATGCATATATTTGGTTTGTGCTTGAATCAGGAAATTTACTCCAATATATGTCGAAGAAAATGAAGAAACATGGAGCAGGGTTGTATCTAATGCTAAGTTATGAGAAGGAATATGTTGGTAAGCAGTAGAAGTTAATTGTTGCAACAATATATTTATCTTTTTCAGGATTGAATGTCATCTAATTTATGAATCTATTTTTTCAGCAACTACCGTGTGGAGTGATTAAGAAGTGCCTTAGTGGACCGATCAGCTCGATTGAGTTATATGATTCGGAGAAGGGTATCTTAGAGAATTGTGTAGTGAAACTGAGGAATATTGATGAAGGCGAGAAGAATCTCACGACTGGTTGGCATGAATTTTCTAAACAGGAAGAATTAAAGAAAGGAGACATCATGCATTTTTGCATTCGATATCCACCAGTCGATGAAATACTGGTATATGTTGAGCCGGGAAAGAAGAGACAGTGAAACATATTGTGTTGGATATGTAATGGAAAAGAAGGATCATATGTGTGTTTATTTTTTTTATGTTTACTACTTGTCTTTATATTTGTACGGTTTGAACATCTGACTTGCTTATGGTCAAGTATTTAGTAAATATTGTGTGTTATGAAATATTTAAAGTTTGGTTATATGGATTTTGATATGGTAACCATTGTGCGGTAAAATATCTAGATAGTTGATGTTATAATACCAAAAGTAACAACATTAGTTCAACATGGTGTTTTATAGTTATATAGTATGACAGTAACACAAGGCATAAAGAAAGTAGTGTGAATGATATGCTATCCAACGTATTGAAGATATCGTCTAAGTAATACTGATATGAAATGCAGTGTGTTCTTATGAAACAAACTATTGCTATAAAACCTCTGTTTTGTTACAATATTTTTCAATTAATTTTTTTCAAAGAGTTTTGTTTTTCAATTAATGTCAGAAAAGGGTTCTGTTTTACTACAAAGCATTACACAGAGAATGTTATGCTCAACAGTCTAAAATTAAATGCAGAAATTAAATGGTATAATAATAAATAAAAAATTGGTGTGTGTTAAGAAATATAAAAAGTACAATATATATATTTTTGACAAAAGATGCATAATAGTAATTCCTAAATATACCGAATAGTGAGGTTACAAAATCATGTACTACACACTCTAAAGCCTAAAGAAAATAATGCACAGTAACATAAAAGCGCACCTAATATTTGAATAATCATATATTGCCGAAAAATTCCTTGTAAACAACATTTGTAGTTGTTACTTTGAACTTTCCATGTTCAACATGTATCAATATTTTGATTCCTTGTTTTGTTGTGACCCTCGACAGTGCACCATAAATTTGACCATGGGTAAATAGATCTCTTGGAAAGTAGAGACCTGCGTTATCTAATGAATGTCCTTACGATTTGTTAATCATCATGGCATATGAGACAATAATTGGAAATTGTCGTCTATTTAACTTGAATGGCCATGGTGACTGTGACTGTGACATATCCATCCTAGGGATGTAAACCAAATTTCCAGAACCCTTTTCTGACATTATTGAAGCTTCAAGGACATGGTTTGCCATGTTTGTTATGATTAACCTTGTTCCGTTACACAAACCTTCGGTCTGGTCTATGTTCAGCATTAGCATAACAGGTGTTCCAACTTTTAACTTTAAGTGATGGTTAGGAAAACCTGATGTACGTAGGGAACTAAGAAATTCCGGTGTCAGGATGTCAAGTACTTATGCGCCATCAATTTTAGACTTATCAATTGTATTTTAACTGTAGTAGTCGCGTATGTTTCCTGTTTTCATAACAGAAATAAATTAACAAATATAAGTCAATGTATATTAGAGAGTAAGAAAAATGGAAGAATATGACAACCTGGAATTAAAGCAAGAATGTGGTCATTAATGTCATCCGTAACTTCTACCATCGAAGCTAGAATTGCTCGACCTCGGAGGTAATCGTTGGACTGATAATTATTAATGAAATCAGGATATGTACTATCCACAATGCCAATAATAGGATCATAAACGTCTGTGATCAAAAGTTCGGGGGGATGTCAATTTCTGCAACACCGTCATTAGGCTCTGATACTTTGCCTTTGCCGATTCTCAAAATCCAATCTGAAAAAACTTCAATTTCCTTCTTATCTTGCTCTGTCGTACCAGAATGCAAACGCATGTTTTTTGTGAGCGTTAAAACCTGAACTGAATGCCATATGTAAGATGCATTTATCGCCGAGTGAACAATATCCAAACGGCTGCCTCGTGGGACAACAGGCAAAAAAATTCTAAAGTCACCACCGAAAACTACAACCTTTCCACCAAATATATTCTCATAATTATTGTACGTACTCGTGACATCTTTCAATGCTTTGTCAAGTGCTTCTATAGCATGCTTGTGTGCCATTGGTGCTTCGTCCTATATAATTATCCTTGTTTGTCTTAGAAGGTCTGCAATATCATTATTGTATTCACCTTTGCAAGTAGAATTATCAAGCGTCGGTACATGTATCTTAAACTTGGAATGTGCAGTTCTACCCCCTGGTAATAACAAAGAAGCCATATCACTGGTGGCAACCGTTAAACATATTTCATGTTTGGACCTCAAAGTTGCCGCTAGGGTTCTCCACATATAGGTCTTACCAGTACCGCCTTAACCATGAAGGAAGAAGACACCCCCATTCTGGGACTGGACATCCCCCATAATTTTTTGATATATACCTTTTTGTTCATCTAAGAAATGTTGAAAAGGAACAGGTAAAATAAAAAAGCTAGGAGGACAATGGTAATGTTTAACATAAATTTTTTTTTGCAGAATTACCAGTAAAAGCATTGAATAGTTTAGTAAATTCCAATTTCATAGCTGCAGAATCATAATTACGTTCATCATATATGAACCTATTTCCTAACTGCTGTAATACATAGGTGTCTAGATATGGAATTTGAAAATTCATATTTTTTCATAACTTTGAGCCAAATTTCCACCATGATGCAAGATGATTCAAAGGAAACTTACAACATGAAAGTTGTAGATCTCAATGAGATCTAAAACATTTTAGAACACAACTTATTCTAGAAATTCATGGATTTAAAGTTATGATTTTTTGAAGACATGTTCATGAAACTTGGAAACTTAGTGAAATATTGCCCTAGCTTAGGCAAGATTTTGACCTAACTTCATGGCAATTTTTCACATAGTCCCAAGATGAATTTTCAAAAATGTCCAACATAGAGGTTGTAGAGGATGTTACAAGCTTTCCAAAATGTCAAAGAACTCATTGATATTATACTTGAGCAAGGATAATCGAAGGCAAGAAGTTAGGGTTTCATTCTTGAATTACAAGTCATTTCTTGATGATCACATAATTCAATTTCAATGTTAGGCTGCATAATATTGCTTTGCAGGCCTTCTAACTTGTGTATTTATCCATCATTAATGGATTACACAAACTTTTGAGTTATAATTCAAGTGGTTTAAGCTTTATCCAATCCAAATTGCCATTTTTGGAAGAAAGTGAAGAATGTCATTCTTAAAAAGAAAGCTTTAAGCACAAAGTCGATTCTTGAGCCTCTAACTTGTTCCCTCTGATCACACTCCATCTACAAAGTCAGAAACAAGTTTGTTTAAAACATAACCACTCTACATTAGTAAGTACACAAGACTTTGAAACTTAAATTTCTCAAAAAATCACATGTTAAGCTTAAACATTTGTTTTTGAATTATGATCAACAACAAGTCTCCAAACTTGTTTCTTATAAATAGAATCACTATTTGTGAGCTAAGGCATGAGTATTAATACCCTGAAACACTCCCAAACTCCCTCAAACCAGAAATTGTCCAAAAACCCCCATTGTTGCACAGTTTCTGAACTTAAACTTGTAACTCATATTTCCCTCGTGCATTTCTTGTCCTTTTGGTTCCTAAAGCTGCTATACATCAAATATAACATATCATTGTCCCTGTTACACGGCTGTAACACCATTTGCATCAAACTCCATAACCAAAAACAGAGAATTGCAAGTTGACTTCTCCAAGCCATTCCAGCCATCCATTGCTCAAGCTAATCATTGATTAGCTTCCTGGGAACTTGAGGAAGTTAACCTGATCATCACAATAACTTGAATCAAGCTCTAACTCATTTCACGATTTCCAGTTTTGAGGTACATTTTTTAAACTTCTATCTTCTCATTTAGGCATTGTTAGGCTTTCATTTGTGAAGATAAAATGTAGACATCATTGCCATGAAATTGTACATGTCCATAGATTTCATTTATACTGCTTGAGTAGTGAGAATTTTAAGTTTGAATCTCTGAAAATAATTAGGTCAGAATTTGGTACTTTCAAAAATTCTCATTCATCTTTAATTTATAGCTTATGATATTTATATGGTTGGATTCGTATGGAAGAATGGAGCAACTTTCATGTTTGCATATCTCATTTTTGTTGAGAAATGGTGAAGTTACAGATGTTCAGGCTGGAGCTTGAAGATGAAGTTACATTCAGGACTTGATTTGCGTTATATGTTTATTATTTCACCAATGTTAACGGATGTACAACCACACAAGTGGCAAAGGTAGTGCGCGTGTATATAGGCGTATGGGCTTCCCCCTTTGGGCTTTTGTTTTTTTTGCTAGTTCTAACCCATTGCCTTACTTTTACACACCTGGCCTAATTTTATTTTATTTATTTCATTTTTATTTATTTCTTTTCTTATTTTATTTTATTTCAGTTTTATTTTATTATATTATTACTACTATTATTATCATTATTATTATTTTTTATTAATAAAAAATCCAAAAAAAAAATTATTTATTTATTTATATATTTAAAAAATGCTCATTTATATGTTTTATTTCTTTATAAAACAAAAGGAACAAAATATATTTTCTTAACAATTTAATTTCCTTTTTTAATAAATAATAATTAGATTTTGGTTTATGATTTCTTAATTAAAATTAACTTAGAATTTAGGTTTTCTTTTAATTAATTAATTCTCAAATTTATTTTATTAACTTAAAACCTTTTGTATATAAAAACCCTAAAAATAATTTTTAACTTAATTTCTTTTCTTAATTAGTTTAATTTAATTTTATTTAGTTTTAATTAATCATTTTATTAATTAGGTCAATACCAAACCTTTTCATAAAGTTCAAACAAAATCATTTCTTTTTCCATTTATATTCTTGCATTATATTTTCAATCCTAGTACAATATTCAATATGGTTGTGATAGATAATTAGGTTTAATTTTCTTGCAAAATCTCCATTTGTAAATTTGTATACCCCCTCCCCTAATGATGTAATAGCTTAGTAATTTTACTTTCCTCAATTTATCGCTTTATATAAATGCTAGTAATCAGGGTTTGTATGGAAAGATAAAATCAATAAGTAGCAAACCCTAATTCAAGATAACAATGCATGTAAATCAACACACTTGTACACTTGCACCCTTAGGGTAATTCCACTTTGTTTCCTTGCAAAAATGGTCATGTTATGCATGTGGGATATTGTGATACGGTGGGAGAACTGACTTGAGGTTTTGCGTTTGTTTTCGCACTTATTCGGTTTAGCAAGAGTCGCCACCGACTTTTTATTTATCCTAAGGAAAGGTCAAAAAGCACAGGAAAGACCTTTGAGATGTTTTCGTGGGTTCGGGGGGTAGATTATGAAAAGGGAAGGCGCTAGCACCCTTTTCATCCATGGTTATCCATGGGCTCTTAGTTACTTGTTTTAGATCACTTGCCTTTGCTTTTCAATTGTTTGAAATGGTGCTTTGTGTGTGTGGTTTTGAAAATGTTTTGAAAAAGATGCCTTGTCTAGGCAACCTTTGTAATGACTCGTGTTTGAGTATATACAAAGGTGTTTGTCTTTTTGAAAAGATGTTTCAATGTTTTTGAAATTTGTTTGGAAATTGTTTTTGAAGTTTGTGTAGTGATGTGTGTTTGAAAAATGGCAAGGATGTTTTGCAAGTTTTTTGATCAAGTAACTAAGAGTTTGTCTACCCTATTTTACTCAAAGATCTTTCTTATGTTTTTAACCCTTTTAACAGTGTTGTTTCACCATTGTATTTGGTGAACAACCTTGTGTTAGGATGTTAACGGGACGGGCGCGGGTCATCGTATAGACCATGAAAGCAATAGTGTCAAGTATCTTTGGCAATTTTCTTTAAGGGACTTGATCATTTTGTTTAGGCAACTCCGATAGCGTCATCGAGGGACTATGATCATTTTGTTTGTTTTTGTTTTGCCAAAGTACTTGACATGCAACCATGGCCCATTTTTGAAGGCAATAAGTGGATGAAACCCTAGGGGTGCAAGTGTGCATTGTGTTTGTTTTTTCATGCATGTTTATCTTGGATTAGGTCACGCTACTTGTTAATTTTATTTGCATACAAACCCTAAGTCTAAGCATGGCATAATTTGGAAACTTTTAAATGTGCGAGAATTTAAAGTCCTAAATTATTACAACATGATTATGGGGATGAGGATACAAGTTTGAATTGGGGGATATTTGACAAGGAAATAAATGCTAAATTATTACAACCATATCGAATATACAAGTTAATATTTAACATTTAGATAAATACAAATAAATAAATATCAAACAAAAATGTATTATGCAAAAAAGATTTTTTATGTATGTAAAAAAGGTTTTCATGTTTGAAGTATAAAATAAAAAAAGTTATATTTTTGATTATTTTTGTGGTTTAGGGCAAAACCCTAATTTTGAATAAATAGTATTTATTTATTAATTATGCACAATATATATTAATTCATACAAAAAATAATAAAAAAGGAAGTATATTGTAGAAAAAGTATTTTTGATGTCAAATATTAAATAGAAATAAAAAGTGTTATTTTTGTATTTTTTCCCTAATAAAATAAAATATACAAGTATTTATATATTATATATTAAATACGCTAAATATGTACAAAAATAAAATATTGATTATTTACAAAAATGTATATTTTAGAAAATGTTTTCAAAATGTAAATAAAAAATAATAACTAAAAAATAAATATTTTGTATTATTTTTTAGGTTTTTTAAATGAAAAGGATTTATATCTATTTACATACATATGCCTAAAAAGTAAATAAATGTCAAATAAATGCAAAAATATGTGGAAAAATATTTTTGATGTTTTTGATGTTTGAGCAAAAAATATAAAATCAGAATCAAAAAGAAAAATGCAAAAATGTCAAATATTTAGCAAAATGGGCCAGGGGGTGCAAATGGAAAAAGGGGGTGCAAAAAGCAAGCTGACTCAGGCCCAGCCCAAGTCAACTCTGTCTTTAACCTCCAGCACTTGTTTGAATCAAAAAACGCGTGTTTCCTTGCTCCATACAAACTCCCGATTCTTTGATTTTTAGCCAAAACTCATAACACAAACATTGTAGAGCATGAAGTCACGATTTCAAAAATATAAAACACTTGACCTAACTCTAAGAAACCAGGGAGAATTTCATCACCCCCAATTTCTGACCTAGATTTTTTCAAATATTCATGGTTAAAATTCTCACAGCATGCTTAATATAAATGAAAAGTGAACACATGTATGGCTTCAGGGCTATGAGTAGAACATGTTTCATTCACAAACCTAAGCTTAATCATGCCTGGATAGAGAAATATAATTCCATAGGTTACCTGTTTCAGCTTGACTTGGATAGAGCAATGTAGCAACCTTCAATGGAGTTTGAGCTTATGTTGAGCTTGCCTGAAGTCCAAGGATGCTTCCCAAATGCCTGGCTTTCTTTGAAACACTCTGTATTGTACTGTAGAAGTTCACCTGCAACACTTGAAAATGAAAATGGCAAATGAGGTTAGAGGTGTTACAGCTGGTGTGTAAGGCTTGGAATAGTTTAGGTGGATGGTATGGAAGGTGTTTGAAAGGTTTTTAGCAGAAGTGCACGAGCAAACTGAGTTGTGTACTTCAATCTGCAGCAGGTGCCCTGTTTTTGCAGCAAGATGGTGTTTTGGTGTATTAGGAGGTGTGAGGGGTGGAAGGATCGTGTCTTAGGTCAGTTGGGATGTATGGAAGATGAGTACAAAGTTTGTTCTGGCTTGTGTTTACAGGAAAATGAAAGTTGTATATGTTTTGCAAAGTTACTTGTTTTTGAAGTAAGAAAGTTCAACTTGACAATGCAGGCCTGTGACCTCTATCATGTATGCTGCAGCATTTGCCCTTGGTAAATGGGATTTGTGTACTCACTCTTGCCTCAAAGATCTGGCCTATGTCTCAAGGATTTGGAATTTGACATAAAGTATCACTTTACCAAAATGGAAACTTTGCTTTTTCTAATTAAGGGTTAATTCTATGTGTAATGCCCAAATGGAAGAAATAACACCTTAACACAATGGTTAGGCATTGAATTATTGAGTGTGAAGAGGTTTAGAGGCCTGCAAGCTAGCATAAACCATGCTGATTTGAAAAATGCAATTGTTATGAACATGCCTTGGCCATGAATAAAAGTGAGTTTTGGCCAACTTTGTGAATTCGATTCTCTCTAACCACAAGGGTGTTTGAGAATTTCTCGTACATTTTGGAAAGCTTGGAACATGTAATACAATCAATCTTTGTAATGCAAATTGAAACTCCAAGTGGAACCATGTGAAAAATGGCCAAGAAGTTGGACCAAAATCCTGCCTAGAATAGGGCAAATTTTCTCTAAGTTAAAAGTGTTTGGTACCCTTATTCCAAAAATCATAACTTGAGATACAAGCTTCCTTTGACAAAACTTTGTGAATCAAAGTTGTAGATTTTGCAATGGACTACAACTTTCATGTTTCAAGCTTTGTTTGAATCCATTTTCATCTTGATAAAAAAATGGGACAAAGTTGGGAAAAATAAGAAAATTTCATAACTTAGAAAATTTCTAAGTTATGAAATTTTTTCATTTTAAACCCTAATTTGGAATTTTGGGTTTCTTGATGAACAAGTTTCATAATTTGACATGTCTTGATGAAAAATGAATCTTGGCACTTGATTTTGACCAAAAAGTCAAAGTTTGACTTTTCAGTATACAGTCAAATTTTGATCAGTTGACTGAAAAATTCATCTGTCAATCTTGTGCATTTGAGATCTTTTGAACTTATTGAATGGGTCAAGACAATTCCATTGAGTTCTTGAGTCCATATGTGAGCTTGGTTTGCCCTTGGTTAGGTCAAACAGTCAAAAATTGCCTTTGTGCAGTCAAAACCCTAAAAATGACCATTTTGCCCTTTTGGTGATCTGATCAAATTTCTTGTGGAATTATGATCCAAACTTGACCAAATAGTTCATATGAGTTTATTATGTTTATATGGGTCAAAATTCATGAGGTTTGACTGTCAATTGGCCATAGTTGATTTTTTCCCCAATACAACTGATTTTCAGGTCAATTGTCCAATTGACTGGGCAAAGATTGGAATCAAGGCTTGAAACTTGGTATGGATAAACTTGTGAGTCCAACATGAAGCATGAAAGTCACTTTGGGCATTTTAGGTCAAAACATCCCTATGCAAACTCAAACCCTAATTTGGGTCAACAGTGCAAGGAGGGGTCTTGAGCAGAGCAAACCCTAACTTGATCTTGAGTTCCAAGAGTCTTGTGGTGAGAAAATGTTGATGAAATGAGAGGGAAAATTTTGGGGTACAACAGTTGCCCCTGTTCAATCTTCTTGAACCTGAAGAGTTAGATTGACAGGTTTGCCTTTGTGACTCGAAGGTAAAAGAGGATTGGACACTAGAGTGCCCGTAAATTTACACTCGTCAAACAATAGGTGTGGGAATGGGCTTAAAGATGCCATTAGGAGAGGGTAGAATCTTGCTGGGGATGGGCATAAAGATGCCATCCAAGAGTCTTTGTTGAATTGTATGTCGTTGGTGAGTGGGTGAATATCAGAAAGGTATCCATGTTTGGAACATCTATGAACTGGGGGTCTGAATAAGCAATAGATCAGCATCCATGTTGGGAAGCATTCGTAAACTGTTTTCAGAAGTTGAGTCTTGAACAAGCGATAGATTAACATCCGTGTTTGGAGAATCTGTAAACTGTTTTCAGAAGTCTTGAAGTTGAATGAGCAATAGATTAACATCCGTGTTTGGAGAATCCGTGAACTGTTTTCAAAAGTTGAGTCTGGAATTGAGAAGGAACCGGTGCAGGGTTGCCTGATGATGAGTCCGTGCAAAACTGCATCTGAATTTGAGATCTGTATGAGTAGAAGAATGACTTCCGTGTCTGGAGCGTATCTGAAACTGTATCTGAGTAATTGTTAATGATGGCCTTTTATTCTTATCCTGAAAAGGATAAAATGTTAGCTAAATACAAACTTATATTGTATGATATGTATGATGTAATGAATTGTACTTCATCAATGTTTATGACATGAATGTAATGTGTGGAGAGTCAAAGATGAGAATCTTGATTTTTTTTTTGAGAGAAACAGATTTTTAGGAGCTTTAGTTGTCCGTTATTCTGTTGGTGGCTGTACTTCCAACAGGTGATGAAGGAATTTTTGATGATGACCGCAACTTCCAGCAGGTGATGAAGGAAATTTGGATGACTACAACCTCAGCAGGATGATGAAGGAATCTTGGATGACTACAACCTCAGCGGGATGATGAAGGAACCATGGATGACTACAACCTCAGTGGGATGATGAAGGAATCTTGGATGACTACAACCTCATCAGGATGATGAAGGAATCTTGGATGACTACAACCTCAGCAGGATGACGAAGGAATCTTGGATGACTACAACCTCAGCAGGATGATGAAGGAATCTTGGATGACTACAACCTCAGCAGCATGATGAAGGAATCTTGGATGACTACAACCTCAGCGGGATGATGAAGGAATCTTGGATGACTACAACCTCAGCAGGATGATGAAGGAATCTTGGATGACTACAACCTCAGCAGGATGATGAAGGAATCTCGGATGACTACAACCTCAGCAGGATGATGAAGGAATCTTGGATGACTACAACCTCAGCAGGATGATGAAGGAATCTCTGGATGACTACAACCTCAGCAGGATGATGAAGGAATCTTGGATGACTACAACCTCAGCAGGATGATGAAGGAATCTTGGATGACTACAACCTCAGCAGGATGATGAAGGAATCTTGGATGACTACAACCTCAGCTGGATGATGAAGGAATCTTTGGATGACTAGAACCTCAGCAGGATGATGAAGGAATCTCTGAACGACTACCACCTCAGCAGGATGATGAAGGAATCTATGGATGACTACAACCTCAGCTGGATGATGAAGGAATCTTGAACGACTACAACCTCAGCAGGATGATGAAGGAATCTTGGACGACTACAACCTCAGCAGGATGATGAAGGAATCTTGAACGACTACAACCTCAGTAGGATGATGAAGGAATCTTGGATGACTACAACCTCAGCAGGATGATGAAGGAATCTTGGATGACTACAACCTCAGCAGGATGATGAAGGAATCTTGGATGACTACAACCTCAGCAGGATGATGAAGGAATCTCTGGACGACTACAACCTCAGCAGGATGATAAAGGAATCTTGAACGACTATAACCTCAGCAGGATGATGAAGGAATCTTGTACGACTACAACCTCAGCAGGATGATGAAGGAATATTGGATGACTACAACCTCAGCAAGATGATGAAGGAATCTTGAACGACTACAACCTCAGCAGGATGATGAAGGAATCTTGGACGACTACAACCTCAGTAGGATGATGAAAGAATCTTGGATGACTACAACCTTAGCAAGATGATGAAGGAATCTTGGATGACTACAAACTCAGCAGGATGATGAAGGAATCTTGGATGACTACAACCTCAGCAGGATGATGAAGGAATCTTGGATGACTACAACCTCGGCAGGATGATGAAGGAATCTTGGATGACTACAACCTCAGCAGGATGATGAAGGAATCTTTGATGACTGCTACTCCAAAAGGTGATGAAGGAATCTTTGACGATTGCTACTCCAAAAGGTGATGAAGGAATCTTTGACGACTGCTACTCCAAAAGGTGATGAAGGAATCTTTGACGACTGCTACTCCAAAAGGTGATGAAGGAATCTTTGACGACTGCTACTCCAAAAGGTGATGACTTTTATCTGTTGATCAATCTGCATATGTTAAGAATGTTGTTGAAATGTAATTTTGTTTTTTTCAATAAATCCTTGACAAATGTTGGGGAAATAAACCCATGACTGCAGGTCTGCTTAGAGAGGTGATGAACTTCTCGAGGACACTTGAATTTCTTTTCAGAAAGATTTCGGAGAGGTTTCATCACTGCCCCTAGTATCAGATGCTTGTGATATTGCCAGGACACTTGGACTACACGTAACCCTTTGATGAGACTGACGTTTAAATGCCCCAAGTGGTGGTGACGGAGACTTGCCCTGGGTTAATCTATAATTGAGAGATTTGTTGAAATCTTGACTGGACTGCCCCAGGTTAACTGAACTTTGAAAGATTTGTTAAAATCTTGACTGGATTGCCCCAGGTTAAATGGACAATACCAAATAAAATCCACTTTTGTTGATATGAGATTTTTGTAACGGAAGTGTCATCCCACTTGAAGTGATTTTTACTCACTGAGAGAGTTTTCGTTCCTCCGAACATTTGCTGTATGAATTTCTTTGCTGTCAAACAAATAACCATGTGCAAACAACGATATTCAAGTAATGCAAAGTTTATGCTTGTCTCGAAGTTTTTAAAAATGCGTTTTTTAGCGGAAAACGTTTTATAAGACAAATTCAACACAAGATCTAGAGCAAAGCCTTACAGGAGTCAGGATACCTTTTGTAACAGTATGCTTTCGAACTAACCCATGCTTAAATTAGGACTTTTGAAGGGTTGTAACGTGGCTTGGTTCACGATTTAAGAAACAATGGATAAAGGCTCAAAGTATATTTGTACCCACCCGCTCTTCGTGATGTCCTTCAATCCTAAACTAAGTTAATTGTGCGTCGAACTCTATTCGAGTTTGGAACGACTTTTTGGTGATGGCTCACACCAGTTGAATTTTATGGAAGGCAGTCATCATTTTTTGCAACATTTTTCATGTTGTTTGAGGATTTGTAATGACCTCTTTCTTTTGATTCGTTATCCCTAACTTTTGCCTGACTGTTCCTATTTTCAAGATTACAGTCAGCGGGATGCCCCAGCTTTCTCAAGCCTTCTTTATAGGTTTTGGCTTAGTGGGCTTTTCTCTTTTGAGATATAATGACTGCCTATGAGATAAGGTACCAACACCGTCTTTTTATTCTAGAGGAATTTTTTTTTTATGTCATTCGTTGTATTACGAACTGAGAGTTTGCGACTTCAATGCACATCTTTTTTTTTTGAATTAACTGAGAGACTACCCTGCCCCAGGTTTAATCAAAGGTTTCGATTTGTTTAAAAACAGAAAACTCCTACTTCTTTGGCTCGAAGGGGTTGACTAGGGATTATCTTCCTTATAACTCCAATGTTTAGGATTTGAAAGAAACGCCTGTACAACGTCAGCAAGGTTTGTCCAAAAGCAAATTGTATGAGATTATGGAATTGTTTCGTCATCCTCCCTCTAAAGGCTTGTAGCTTTTTATCAAGAGTTAAATATCATAAAGAAAGTAGAAAGCATAGTTTAAGAACAGTGAAAACGAATGGATGAATTCAAGACAAACATATGTAATGCATTAATGAAACAGAGTTTGACATCAACAGCTAATTGTTTAAATAACAAAAGAAATTACAACTTGAAAATTTCAAATGAAACAAAGACAATCTCAATGTTTTGGCATAGGAGCAGTGATCACATTTGGGGTATCCGGAGGGTCAAACTTGATCTCCTTGGCATCAATCAAGTTTTGAATCTTGTTCTTCAAAGTCCAATAGCCATCAGTGTCATGTCCAGGACTGTCAGAATAGTAGGCACATCTCACACTCGGGTTATACTTAGAAGAGGAAGTATCAGGATTTTGAGGAGGATCCTTTAGCGTGATTAGTTTTAACTTCAGCAAATGTTGTAATGCTTGAGACAAAGGAATGTTGATGTTAGTATACTGCCTTTCTTGATATTTTACCCTACGCCTATTGCCCTGTCTTTGTTGAACAGGCGTGGGATCAGAGATCAGGGTTGCCCCTACATGTTGATCATGACGACTCTTTTGACCAGTCACTGCATTGGACTCTTTCTTCCCATTGTAGGGCTTTTTCTGAACGTCAGAGGGTGTAAATCCTTGTATCTTTCCACTTTTGATGCCAGCTTCGACCCTTTCGCCGGTCAGTATTAGCTCGGTGAACCCGACTAAGGAGCTTCCAATTAAGTGATTGAAGAAAGGTCCTGTCAAAGTTCCCATGAAGATGTCAATCAGCTCCCTGTCAGCTAAAGGAGGTTGCACCCTACCAGCCAGATCTCTCCACTTTTAGGCGTATCCTTTGAAGCTCTCGTTGGAACCCATGGTCATGTTCTGCAATTGCACACGAGTTGGTGCAAGATCAACATTATATTGATACTGTTTGTAAAAAGCAACAGCTAAATCTTCCCAGGTGTGGATGCGAGAACTCTCCAATTGATAGAACCACTCGAGTTGAGCCCCTACCAGGCTTTCTTGGAAGAAATGGATCCAAAGCTTTGGATCAGTTGTGTATGGTTGAATCTTGCGGACATAAGACTTTAAGTGCATCTTAGGGCAAGAGACTCCATCGTACAGGGCAAAGATAGGGACTTTGAACTTTGGAGGGATGACTAATCCAGAAACTAAACCCATGTCTCCTAAATCCAAGCCAGGTATCTGTTGAATCTCCATAGCACTGAGGCGATCCTCCAATTGTTTGTACTTGTCATCAGCGGGAGGATATTATTCCTTGTAGTAGTCAGCTTCAACATCATTGATCTCCAAATTATGGTCTTCTTCAAAACTATCCTCTATGTTGGGTGGAGTTGAAAGATCTAGGGCTTTAGGTCTTCTTTTCAGGATGTCGTTGCCTTCTTGGACTTCTTCTTCTTGTCTTTGAGAAGGAGATCTTTCAGATTCTCTTGCCCTTTACCCATAGCCAGAAGCATTTGTTGGAATTGAGCGTTTTGAGCTTGGAGATCTTTCACCGTTTGTTCCATATCCATCTTACTGAAATAAACAGTAGGAAGATAAGGAGACCTGTAGGAGAAACTTGTTATGCAATGATATGTATGATATATGCATGCAATGTTTTCAAGGATCTCTTAGGGTAAACACAAGAAAATGTTAGAGGTTGAACTTTGATCAACATCTTTGATTGGAGAACTTTGTATCGGTGGATGTCTTTCCACGAGAATCGAGCTCACCATGTCAAGTGGGTCATAGCCCCTGATTCAAGTTGTTGCACTTGATCTTTGACGGCGTTTGTTTAGAGGGGAATACAACCTCTTACCCGTTGGTAGACGTCTGGTTCAACGTGACCCTGCATTAAAAGACCTTCGAGATCCTTGAAATGGTTATTGTAAATGCTATGGTATGATGTCATGATGTTATGTACATGTATGCAAAAGCAAGTAATTGTATATACAGGTAATCATATTCACACAAAGCAAACAAGTCCTTAGGTTTAGGCTTACATGGGGTTCATAGGTAAGTACCCTCTTGAAGTTAGTTGGCTCAACCTGTCCTAAAATAGAAACCGGGTTCTAAGGAACTCAATATCACTGGATTATTTTTTGTGTTCATTGTTTTGGTTTAGCCACTTAACTGGCGACCAAAATATTCCAAGAAAACAATCCTCAATGAGTGTAGTATCGAGTATCTACCAACTTCGGATTGCACCAAAGTCGGTCATCTCACTACCCCTAAAAAGGCCAAGATGGTCAAGTAAGGTTCTAGAGTTCGTTAGTGCTTCATGACATCGCTCAGCGGCCCCGTATTCTCCTTGACTACTCAAGGGCTACCGGTACTCACAAATATGTCACACTAACATAGCTACTGCTTCAACCATGTCGGTATACCCCGCACAGTTCCCTCGCAGTTTATTGCTATTTACCTAAAAAGGTTCCCCCAAATCCGGGTGTAGGATTTACAACAAACCCAAACAAGGAACCCAGAAAGTAAAGCAATCAAAGCAATCAAAGCAAGCATGTATAGGTGATCTAAAACCCTAAGGTAACCCCACTTTTAGAAATGTCCCCAGCAGAGTCGCCAGTTCTGTGATACGGTGGGAGAACTGACTTGAGGTTTTGCGTTTGTTTTCGCACTTGTTCGGTTTAGCAAGAGTCGCCACCGACTTTTTATTTATCCTAAGGAAAGGTCAAAAAGCACAGGAAAGACCTTTGAGATGTTTTCATGGGTTCGGGGGGTAGATTATGAAAAGGGAAGGTGCTAGCACCCTTTTCATCCATGGTTATCCATGGGCTCTTAGTTACTTGTTTTAGATCACTTGCCTTTTCTTTTTAATTGTTTGAAATGGTGCTTTGTGTGTGTGGTTTTGAAAATGTTTTGAAAAAGATGCCTTGTCTAGGCAACCTTTGTAATGACTCGTGTTTGAGTATATACAAAGGTGTTTGTCTTTTTGAAAAGATGTTTCAATGTTTTTGAAATTTGTTTGGAAATTGTTTTTGAAGTTTGTGTAGTGATGTGTGTTTGAAAAATGGCAAGGATGTTTTGCAAGTTTTTTGATCAAGTAACTAAGAGTTTGTCTACCCTATTTTACTCAAAGATCTTTCTTATGTTTTTAACCCTTTTAACAGTGTTGTTTCACCATTGTATTTGGTGAACAACCTTGTGTTAGGATGTTAACGGGACGGGCGCGGGTCATCGTATAGACCATGAAAGCAATAGTGTCAAGTATCTTTGGCAATTTTCTTTAAGGTACTTGATCATTTTGTTTAGGCAACTCCGATAGCGTCATCGAGGGACTATGATCATTTTGTTTGTTTTTGTTTTGCCAAAGTACTTGACATGCAACCATGGCCCATTTTTGAAGGCAATAAGTGGATGAAACCCTAGGGGTGCAAGTGTGCATTGTGTTTGTTTTTTCATGCATGTTTATCTTGGATTAGGTCACGCTACTTGTTAATTTTATTTGCATACAAACACTAAGTCTAAGCATGACATAATTTGGAAACTTTTAAATGTGCGAGAATTTAAAGTCCTAAATTATTACAACATGATTATGGGGATGGGGATACAAGTTTGAATTGGGGGATATTTGACAAGGAAATAAATGCTAAATTATTACAACCATATCGAATATACAAGTTAATATTTAACATTTAGATAAATACAAATAAATAAATATCAAACAAAAATGTATTATGCAAAAAAGATTTTTTATGTATGTAAAAAAGGTTTTCATGTTTGAAGTATAAAATAAAAAAAGTCATATTTTTGATTATTTTTGTGGTTTAGGGCAAAACCCTAATTTTGAATAAATAGTATTTATTTATTAATTATGCACAATATATATTAATTTATACAAAAAATAATAAAAAAGGAAGTATATTGTAGAAAAAGTATTTTTGATGTCAAATATTAAATAGAAATAAAAAGTGTTATTTTTGTATTTTTTGCCCTAATAAAATAAAATATACAAGTATTTATATATTATATATTAAATACGCTAAATATGTACAAAAATAAAATATTGATTATTTACAAAAATATATATTTTAGAAAATGTTTTCAAAATGTAAATAAAAAATAATAACTAAAAAATAAATATTTTTGTATTATTTTTTAGGTTTTTTAAATGAAAAGGATTTATATCTATTTACATACATATGCCTAAAAAGTAAATAAATGTCAAATAAATGCAAAAAAAATGTGGAAAAATATTTTTGATGTTTTTTATGTTTGAGCAAAAAATATAAAATCAGAATCAAAAAGAAAAATGCAAAAATGTCAAATATTTAGCAAAATGGGCCAGAGGGTGCAAATGGAAAAAGGGGGCGCAAAAAGCAAGCTGACTCAGGCCCAGCCCAAGTCAACTCTGTCTTCAACCTCCAACACTTGTTTGAATCAAAAAACGCGCGTTTCCTTGCTCCATACAAACTCCCGATTCTTTGATTTTTAGCCAAAACTCATAACACAAACATTGTAGAGCATGAAGTCACGATTTCAAACATATAAAACACTTGACCTAACTCTAAGAAACCAGGGAGAATTTCATCACCCCCAATTTCTGGCCTAGCTTTTTTCAAATATTCATGGTTAAAATTCTCACAGCATGCTTAATATAAATGAAAAGTGAACACATGTATGGCTTCAGGGCTATGAGTAGAACATGTTTCATTCACAAACCTAAGCTTAATCGTGCATGGATAGAGAAATAGAAGTCCATAGATTACCTGTTTCAGCTTGACTTGGATAGAGAAATGTAGCAACCTTCGATGGAGTTTGAGCTTATGTTGAGCTTGCCTGAAGTCCAAGGATGCTTCCCAAATGCCTGGCTTGCTTTGAAACACTCTGTATTGTACTGTAGAAGTTCACCTGCAACACTTGAAAATGAAAATGGCAAATGAGGTTAGAGGTGTTACAGCTGGTGTGTAAGGCTTCGAATAGTTTAGGTGAATGGTATGGAAGGTGTTTGAAAGGTTTTTAGCAGAAGTGCACGAGCAAACTGAGTTGTGGACTTCAATCTGCAGCAGGTGCCCTATTTTTGCAGCAAGATGGTGTTTTGGTGCATTAGGAGGTGTGAGGGGTGGAAGGGTCGTGCCTTAGGTCAGTTGGGATGTATGGAAGATGAGTACAAAGTTTGTTCTGGCTTGTGTTTATAGGAAAATGAAAGTTGTATATGTTTTGCAAAGTTACTTGTTTTTGAAGTAAGAAAGTTCAACTTGACAATGCAGGCCTGTGACCTCTATCATGTATGCTGCAGCATTTTCCCTTGGTAAATGGGATTTGTGTACTCACTCTTACCTCAAAGATCTGGCCTATGTCTCAAGGATTTGGAATTTGACATAAAGTATCACTTTACCAAAATGGAAACTTTGCTTTTTCTAATTAAGGGTTAATTTTATGTGTAATGCCCAAATGGAAGAAATAACACCTTAACACAATGGTTAGGCATTGAGTTATTGAGTTTGAAGAGGTTTAGAGGCCTGAAAGCTAGCATAAACCATGTTGATTTGAAAAATGCAATTGTTATGAACATGCCTTGGCCATGAACAAAAGTGAGTTTTGGCCAACTTTGTGAATTCGATTCTCTCTAACCACAAGGGTGTTTGAGAAGTTCTTGGACATTTTGGAAAGCTTGGAACATGTACTACAATCCATATTCGTAATGCAAATTGAAACTCCAAGTGGAACCATGTGAAAAATGGCCAAGAAGTTGGACCAAAATCCTTCCTAGAATAGGGCAAATTTTCTCTAAGTTAAAAGTGTTTGGTACCCTTATTCCAAAAATCATAACTTGAGATACAAGCTTCCTTTGAGAAAACTTTATGAATCAAAGTTGTAGATTTTGCAATGGAATACAACTTTCATGTTTCAAGCTTTGTTTGAATCCATTTTTGTCTTGATAAAAAATGGGACAAAGTTGGGAAAAATAAGAAAATTTCATAACTTAGAAAATTTCTAAGTTATGAAATTTTTTCATTTTAAACCCTAATTTGCAATTTTGGGTTTCTTGATGAACAAGTTTCATAATTTGACATGTTTTGATGAAAAATGAATCTTGGCACTTGATTTTGACCAAAAAGTCAAAGTTTGACTTTTCAGTATACAGTCAAATTTTGATCAGTTGACTGAAAAATTCATCTGTCAATCCTGTGCATTTGAGATCTTTTGAACTTATTGAATGGGTCAAGACAATGCCATTGAGTTCTTGAGTCCATATGTGAGCTTGGTTTGCCCTTGGTTAGGTCAAACAGTCAAAAATTGCCTTTGTGCAGTCAAAACCCTAAAAATGACCATTTTGCCCTTTTGGTGACCTGATCAAATTTCTTGTGGAATTGTGATCCAAACTTGACCAAATAGTTCATATGAGTTTATTATGTTGATATGGGTCAAAATTCATGAGGTTTGACTGTCAATTGGCCATAGTTGATTTTTTCCCCAATACAGTTGATTTTCAGGTCAACTGTCCAATTGACTGGGCAAAGATTGGAATCAAGGCTTGAAACTTGGTATGGATAAACTTGTGAGTCCAACATGAAGCATGAAAGTCACTTTGGGCATTTTAGGTCAAAACATCCCTATGCAAACTCAAACCCTAATTTGGGTCAACAGTGCAAGGAGGGGTCTTGAGCAGAGCAAACCCTAACTTGATCTTGAGTTCCAAGAGTCTTGTGGTGAGAAAATGTTGATGAAATGAGAGGGAAAATTTTTGGGTACAACAAATATCTTATCAAAATGAAATAAAAAATACAAGATCATAGTCCCTCGATGACGCTATAAATGTTTCCTTTCAAAATGATCTTATCCCTTCAAAGAAAAATGCTATGATATCTCACAACATTGCTATCATGGCTATACGATGACCCACGCTTGTCCCTTTACATCCGAAGATAAGGCTTCTTACCAATCAATGGTAAGATATCAATATCAAAGGAAAGGAAGAAATAAACTAAGACTTTTGAGTAAGGTAGATTGTTCCTAGTTGCTTGCTCATTTTCAAATCAAACATCCTTACTTATTTTCAAAACAAACACCAAACACTTTCAAAACATTTTCCAAACATGAAATATTTTCAAAAGTTCAACACTTTGTATACGTTCTTACGAACAAGAACTATTACAAAGTTTGCCTAAATGAAGGCGCCTTTTCAAAATACTTTCAAAAACCACACAAAGCACATTTTTCAAACAAAAGCAAGTGATCTAGCAAGCAACTAAGAGTCCATAGATAACTATGGATGAAAAGGGTTCTAATACCTTTACTTTTCATAATCTACCCCCTGAACTCAAGAAATAATCTCAAAGGTATTTCCTGTTCTTTTCAGCCTTTCCTTTTGGATAAAAGAAAAGTCGATGGCAACTCTTGCTAACCGCAACATTTATGATAAAACGCAAAACACCCAAGTCAGTTCTCCCACCGTATCACAGAACTGGCAA
The DNA here is from genome assembly GCA_948472305.1 of Vicia faba. NCBI lineage: Eukaryota > Viridiplantae > Streptophyta > Magnoliopsida > Fabales > Fabaceae > Vicia > Vicia faba. The sequence continues at coordinate 1,425,543,895 of OX451735.1, read as the reverse complement.
CTCTGCTGGGGAATAAAACTTAAAAGTGGGGTTACCTTAGGGCTAGATCACCTTTATTTGCTTTCATTGTTTGACTTGCTTGCTTTATGTTTTGGTTCCTTGTTTGGGCTTGTTCTAATCCTCTACTCGGATTTGGGATACCTTATAGGTAAGTAGCAATACATTGTGGAAACTGTGCAGGGTATACCGACATGGTCTAAGCAATAACTACGTTAGTGTGACACATTTGTGGGTACTGGTAGCCCTTGAGTAGTCAAGGAGAATACGGGGCCGCTGTGTGGTGTCATGAAGCACTAACTGACTTTAGAACCTTTACTTGACCAACTTGTCCATTAGAACATAGTGAGATAACCGACTTTGGTGCAATCTGAAGTTGGTTGATACTCGATACTACACTCATTGAGGTTTGACTTTTCAGGATATTTCGGTTGCCGTGAAAGAGGCTTGCGCTGAAACTATGCCCGAGGAGACAAATCAATGATATTGAGATCCCTTAGAATCTGATTACTATTTCTAGGACAGGTTGAGCCAACTAAAATTCAAGAGGGTACTTACCTATGAGACTCCGTGCAAGCCTAAACCTAAGGATTTGTCTACCTTGTTTGTATATACTTACTTGTCCATGACATCATAAACATCATAACATCATACTCATTCTCACTAACCATTTCAAGGATTTTTAGGATTTATCTTTGTTCTGTTTTATAGGACATGGCTTCTATCTGTAGGAATACTATCCAAGTCAATCTCGTAAGAATTCCTCCTTAACTCAAAGAGTTAGCATCAAGGGTTCTTGAGAATTCTCCATTCACCGAAAGACGTGGCCACCTCTTAAATTTGGTTACCTCCAATGCTGATGAAGATATGATGAAGGTGTTGTTCCAATTCTTTGATCCTCTACACCATTGCTTCACTTTCCCCGATTGTCAGCTTGTACCAACTTTGGAAGAATTATCTCAACTCTTAAGGATTCCCATTCTCAATCAACTACCCTTCAACGGTGCAGAAAGAGATCCAAAACCTGAAGAGATTACCCAAGAACTACACTTGCAACAATCTGATGTCACAACTAATTGGCAAATAAGGAGTGGTGTCAAAGGTTTCTTAGCCAAGTTCTTGTTCGAGAAAGCTCAAGATTGTTGGAACTCTTTGGACTTACAAGATTTTGAAGAAATCTTGGCCCTTCTCATCTATGGGATGGTTCGTTTTCCAAACCTTGACCAACTGATAAATGTAAATTCTGTCAAAATCTTCATGTCTCGCAATCCAGTGTCTACTTTGTTGGGGGATATCCTACATTCTTTTCACTCTCGCACTATGAGGAAGAGAGGAACCCTCATTTGTTTCACTCCTCTCTTGGCAATATGGTTTATTTCGCATCTTTCTCGGTCTGTGTTGAAGAACGAGCAAGGTTTGAGGTGGTCCCATAGGCTGATGACGCTCAGACATTCATATGTTCATTAGTGTTCTCGATCCTTGGAGAACGTTACTATCATCGACCGTTATAGGGAGTTCCCTAATGTCCCTTTTCTTGGAACTAGAGGAGGTATCACTTACAACCCTTGCTTAGCCTTACGGTAGTTTGGTTATGCCCGAAGGGATGGTCCATATGAGATGCTCATCCAAGGAGTGGTATTCGACTACGAAAGCAACGATCAAAGCTTCTGTCAGAGGTTTATCCGAGCTTGGAGGATGGTAAGCAAAGTGGATAGTAAGACGCTAGGACACAAGAATTCCATTTCCCTCGAGCCTTACCTTAGGTGGGTACGAGCTCGTGCTGAAAAACTTGTGATGCCTTATCCCTCCATCTTACCAGTTATCATGGAACCTGTGGTTGAAGGAGATGTTCCCATACACTATCCTCCATCCCGACATGCCTACATCTCTCGAAGACTTGCGAAAAGGTTGGATTCAGCTAAATGAAGAGCGAGATACTTTTGAAGCTCAATTATACGCTAGTGAGAAGAGGGTATTGGAGCTTACGAAGCAGCTACAAGAAGAGCAAAGTGTGAATGCCTACCTTGCACGGAAGAGGATGCGTTCAGTCTTTTTATCTTAGAGAGTTATTTTGTAAGCACAAGAGGCATGTTGTAATCAATTTGAACTAATTAATGAAATTGACGTTTGTTCATTCTTTTGTCTATACAAATTTAAATTTCATAAATCCTTGAAATCATTTCCATATACATCTTCCATACATCATAACATGACAGGTTTTCACATAGCATGTTTCCTTATCTTTCTGATGTTTATTTCAGCAAGATGGATCTAGAGAAAACTGTGAAGGATCTTCAGGCACAAAACTCTCAATTCCAAGAGACTCTACTAGCCCTAGCCAAGGGGCAACAACATATGATGGCATTGCTGGAAGTTAAGAAGAAACCCAAGAAGAGAGTCCTGGTCAACATGGGCAGAAGGTTCAAAGAGTCGGTTCGTCAGATCCCAGTAGTGGAAGACTCATCTGAAGAAGACGAGAATCAGATTGGTGAAGTTAAAAGTACCCAAGCTTACTGTGTTAATTATCAAGCGTCTGATGATGATTATTTTGAAGAGCAATATCCACCCGCTGATGTCAAGTACAAACAACTTGAAGACAGGTTGAAGGCCGTCGAGATCCAAGTCGTCCCTGGTTTAGATTTTGATGATTTGGGTTTGATCTCTTGGATTGTTATTCCCTACAAATTAAAAATACCATTCTTTGCAAAGTACAATGGAGTTTCCTGTCCAAAACTTCACCTGAAATCTTATGTGCGCAAGATACAGCCGCACACCGTTGATAAGAAACTCTAGGTTCACATTTTTCAAGAGAGCTTGACCGGAACGCAACTAGAATGGTTTTACCAGTTATATGGGTCTCGTATCAATACTTGGGAGGACTTAGCTACCGCCTTATATAATTAATACCAGTATAATGCCGACTTGGTGCCGACAAGAGTACAGTTGCAGGATATGACAATGGGGAAGAATGAAGGATTCAAAGAATATGCACAAAAGTGGAGAGACCTTGTAAGTACGGTTCAACTACCTTTGACTGATAGGGATCACATTGACATGTTTATGGGCACTTTATCTGGTCCATTCTTTAACTTGTTGGTTGGCTGCTCTTCATCCGGTTTCACGGAACTAATCTTAACCAGTGAAAGAGTTGAAAGCGGCATCAAAAGTGGGAAGATTTCCATGGCATTTGCCTCCACTTCCAATCCTGTCAAGAAACCTTTTGCTGCAAAGAAGGAAATCAATATTGTGTACGGGGCAAGGGCCCGTACCAAGAAGAATGATCATCCATCTGTTAATGATGTCCGAATCTCCAATCCAACTCCTGCTCATAAACCACATGCAAATCGTCAACGCTTTGAAACTCCGAGAAGACAATTTATGAGGTTAGGCATGTCACTATCTCAAGCCTTACAACATTTTCTAAAGGATAATTTGGTGACATTGCGCGATCCTCCTGCCAAACCAGATACCTCTTTGCCAAAGTATAATCCGAACGCCAAATGTGCCTATCATTGAAGTAGCCCCGGGCATGAGACTGGCCAATGCTGGTCCTTGAAAAACAAAATTCAGGATTTGATCGATAACAAGACTGTTGAATTTGATCCTCATCCAACTCCGAATGTAATCACCACGCTAATGCCGAAGCATGACAAGGGTGTCAATGAAGTCAACATTGTAGGTGATTCTGATGAAGAATGTGCACTTGAAGATTGGGTGTATCCTACTACAACGGAGCTGAAGAGTTGGCATGCGACGGACTTTTTACCCATCTCCTTCGTTGAGGAGTAATCATTTGTCTATTATTTTCTTTCAATTCAAGAACATTTTGTTTGTAATATTTAACAATGACTTTTAAGCCATGTGTCTGGCCCGGGGCACTTTGGTCCATTTGTCAAGGGTTTTATTTATGTTCATCTTATCATATGATCATTCAATACAAATCATTGGACTCTTTTGCATTAAAATCTTTATGTTTATTGTCTTTCTTTTACTTCAAATACATTTCTCAAAATAGCCATGTATCTTACATGCACACACACATACACTCTTGCAGGTCCTCATCCACTCTGGATCTTATAGCCAATGACTCTACTATTGCCGACTATGACTTCGAATGTCCAATAAACCAAGCCGAAGACGAAGGCGAGGAAGATTGTGAAATACTGGGAGAACTAGCCAAACTTCTGTTACAAGAGGAAAAAGCTATTCAGCCGCACGAAGAGTCAGTTGAAGTCATCAACCTGGGTACTGAGACAGACAAGAAGGAAGTCAAGATCAGCGCTAACTTGGAAAGCGGTGTCAAGAGCAGGTTGGTTCAGATGTTGCATGATTATGTGGAAGTATTTGCTTGGTCTTATGAAGATATGCCAGGGTTGGATATCAACATCGTAGTTTATTGTCTGCCGACAAAAGAAGACTATCCTCCTGTCAAACAAAAAGTTCATAGCATGAGGCCTTATATGTCTAAGAAGATAAAAGCTAAAGTGATGAAACAATTCGATGCAGGGTTCCTAGATGTGACATCCTATCCCCAATGGGTTGCAAATGTGGTGCCAGTGCCAAAGAAAGACGGAAAAGTTTGCATGTGCATAGACTATAGGGATTTGAATAGGGCAAGCCCCAAGGATGACTTCCCTCTACCACATATTGACGTCTTGGTCGATAACACTGCTCAGCATAAAGTCTTCTCTTTCATGGATGGCTTCTCTGGCTATAATCAGATAAGGATGTCTCCCAAAGACATGGAGAAGACCACTTTCGTTACGCATTAGGGCACCTTTTGCTATAAGTTCATGTCGTTCGGATTGAAGAATGTAGGGGAAACATATCAAAGGGCTATGGTAGCTTTGTTTCATGATATGATTCATCATGAAATAGAGGTATATGTGGATGATGTGATTTCCAGGTCACAAACTGAAGAGGAACACCTTAATCACTTGTACAAGCTATTCGAGAGGTTGAAAAAGTACAAGTTGAGGTTAAACCCTAACAAGTGCACATTTGAAGTACGATCTGGAAAACTTCTAGGTTTTGTTGTCAGCAATAAAGGCATTGAAGTTGATCCTGCCAAGGTAAAGGCCATCCAAGAAATGCAAGTTCCTCATTCTAAAAAGGAAGTTAGAGGATTCTTGGGTCGTCTCAATTACATTGTCCGCTTCATATCTCACTTGACTGCTACTTGCGAGCCAATCTTCAAATTCTTGAAGAAAGATCAAGTAGTAAGATGGAATGATGAATGCCAAACTGTCTTCGACAAGATCAAAGAATATCTACAAGAACCTCCTATTCTCATGCCTCTAGTGGAAGGAATACCCTTGATCATATACTTGACAGTACTAGAGAACTATATGGGGTGTGTTTTGGGCCAACATGACGAGTCTGGCCGAAAAGAGCATGCTATTTATTACCTGAGCAAAAAGTTTACCGACTATGAAACTAGATATTCACTGCTCGAGAAAACTTGTTGCGCTCTAGCATGGGCTTCTCGCCGGCTAAGACAGTATATGTTGACTCATACCACTCTGTTGATTTCTAAGATGGACCCAACCAAGTACATCTTCAAGAAACCTGCTCTCTCTGGACAGATAGCTAGGTGGAAAATGATCTTGACTGAGTACAAAATTCAATACACAACACAAAAGGCCATTAAAGGAAGCGTACTAGCAGATCATTTGGCCCACCAAGCTGTCGATGATTATCAGTCTATGAACTTTGACTTCCCTGATGAGAACATCCTGCTGGTAACCGACTGTGTGAAACCTGGACCGTATGACGGACCTGAACAAGGATCCCGATGGACTATGGTCTTTGATGGGGCTTCCAACACCCTGGGTAACGTAATTGGTGTTGTGATCATCTCCCCTGAAGGTTTCCACACTCCTTTTACTGCCAGACTATGCTTCGATTGCACGAAAAATATGGTTGACTACGAAGCGTGCATTTTGGGTCTGAAAGCTGCCATTGATTTGAGGATCAAGCATTTGAACGTGTTTGGGGATTCTTCTCTAGTGATTAGACAAGTAAAAGGAGATTGGGACACTAAACACCCTAATCTCATCCCTTACAAGGAACTTGTGCTATCCCTGATTCCCTACTTCGAAGAGATCACTTTTGAGCATTTCCCTAGGGAAGAAAATCAGTTGGCTGACGCCTTGGCAACCATGTCTTCAATATTCAAGGTCAGATGGGACAATGAAGCCCCTATGATTACAATTGAGAGATTCAACGAACCTACACACTGCTTTGAGCTTGAAACTGATACAGAAAAGTCATGGTACCATGAGGTGATGAGATATCTCGAAGCACAAGAGTATCCAGAGGGAGCATCCATCAATGACAGAAAGTTCTTACAAAGATTTTCAGCTAAATTCTTCCTAAGTAACTGAATATTGTACAAGCGCAACCATGACTCTACTCTACTCCGATGTGTGGACAAGAAGGAGGCAGAGGAAATTATGGAAGACATGCACAATGGTCTCTTTGGCACTCACTCAAGTGGACATGCGATGGCCAAGAAAATCCTAAGAGCTGGCTACTATTGGTAACCAATGGAGACTAATTTCCATCAACACTCTAGGACTTGTCATAAATGCAAAATCTATGCTTACAAGGTCCATGTACCTCCTATCCCTCTGAACGTCATGACTACTTCGTGGCCATTTGCAATGTGGGGCATTGAGATGATTGGAGAAATCAAACCCACCTCTTCCAATGGACATCGCTTCATTATGGTCGCTATTGATTATTTCACCAAATGGGTCAAAGCTGCCTCATTTGCCTCAGTCACCAAGAATGAGGTAGCCAGATTCATCAAACACAACCTCGTCTGCCGTTATGGTATCCCCGAAAGGATCATCATCGACAATGGGACTAACCTCAACAATGCTATGATTACTGAGCTTTGCACTCAGTTCAAGATCAAGCATCACCCTTATTCTCCATATAGACCCAAAATGAATGGTGCAGTCGAAGTGGCCAAAAAAAACATCAAGAAGATTGTGCAGAAGATAGTAGTAACCTACAAGGATTGGCATGATATGTTACCACCGTTTTTTTTACATGGCTACCGCACTTCAGCTAGGACATCAACTGAGGCAACTCCCTTTTCCTTAGTCTACGACATGGAAGCTGTTTGGCCCGTGGAAGTTCAGATTCCCTTACTAAGGATTATAAATGAAGCAGGTCTAGGCAAAGACAAGTGGATTCAGACAAGATTGGATCAGTTGAACTTGATCGACGAAAAATGATTGGTTGCTGTTTCTCATGGTCATACGTACCAAAAACGTATGATCAAGGCTTTCAACAAAAAGATCAAGCCTCGAGTATATCAAGTTGGTGACTTGGTAATAAAGCGCATCATACTTCCACAAGGCGACCCCAAGGGAAAATGGACTCCCACATATGAAGGGCCATTTATTGTCAAGAGAGTTTTCTCTGGTGGTGCCATGATGCTGACTATCATGGACGGTGAAGACTTCCCACATCCTGTGAACGCGGACATATTTAAAAAATACTATGCATAAGAGACCCGCTAGGTTGACACACCTAGGCAAAATAAGGGCATCCCGACAAACCAAAAGGTTTGGGCAAAAATTAGGGATATATGCAAAAGATTGTACACCCGGCAAGTTGAAAACCCGAAAGGGCGACTTGGGCAAAAATAGGTATCCTGGTGGGCTAAAAACCCGAAAGGGCGGTCCAGGTAAAAAGTTAAGGATTGAAAGCGTATGACTATGTCCCGTGGAATCACCACAGTCAACTTTATCACCAAGGTCTGAGTTTAAACGGTCCAAGATCAATCCAATCAACTTCTGTCAACAACAAGGGGCATTCGAAGATATTGGGGCAATAGTAGAATTGGAGTGCAATGAGATCATTTCCACATGGCTATTTATTTTTGTTTTCAATCTTTGTTTTCCTTTTGACGAGTTCCTTTTACTAGGATCTCCATCTCTTTGTACAAAAAATGCCTATTCATGGGCAAAATATCAATACAAATATACTTTGAAGTGCAAACTTTCTGTCTTTGTTTTGAATGCAAAATTGTCCAATGACTAAAATTAAACGAACATATGCATATGAACATAATTAAAACTATTTGGAACATGTGTCCTGCTAAGCAGTAACAAGCATCTCCTTAATGTATATGGAATATCCCCACATTGTTATTTCATTAACATTATCTCCACAAAGACGGCTACAATAAACCAATCCTCAACAGAGTTATCCATAAAGTCTTTTTGCACAGGTTAATCTCCAGCCAGAGTCTCAATCTCTTGGAAGCTCTCTCCCCAACTAAGTTGATCCTACAAGTAGAAGCCTTATGGATCTCGTCACCAGTTCATCAAGTATTCATCAACAAGGTTTATTTCCCCAACAAACAACAATCAGCAAATTCCTTCGGCATAGTCAATCTTCCCCAGCTGAGGCTTTCCTCCCCAAGCTGAGTTTGTCTTCCCCGACTGAGTCCACAATCCCCAACTTGAGTTTTCCTTGCAGACTATTACAAATCAAAGGGCCACAACCTCTAATCCCCAGTAAAGTCATCAACAAAACCTTTACTACCTCTAAAATATGCTATGAAGACTGGACCCGACCCGATATTAGTACAACTTTCAAGCCGCTATGAAGCCTGGACCCGACCAGATAATAGTCAACTTCTCAAGTCACTATAGAGCCTGGATCCGACCAGATGATAGTGTAACCTTTCAACTAACTATGAAGATTGGATCCGACCAGATAATAGTTAACTTTGCAAGATACTATGAAACCTGAACCCGACCAAATAATAGTTTAAATCTTCAAGATATAGAAGAACCTGGACTCAACCAAACCAGGTTTTAACTTATTTTCCCCATTAGAGTTTGCCTCTACCCTAGCATGTTGGTGTGAAGCCTGGATCCGATCAGATATCAGTTTTCGACTTCATATTTTTAAGTAAGTTAATGTGAAGCCTGGATTCGACTAGATAGCAATTCCCCTCAGAAGTTTGTTGTGAAACCTGGAATCCGACCAGATAACAACTAAGCTTCAAGCAAATTACTGTAAATCTTGGACCCGACCAGATATCATTTCAACTCTGTCTCTTCAGACAAGTTTATTGCAAAGCCTGGACCCGACCAGATAACAGTTAACTTCATCCACCTCAAAATCTTTAAATCCTGGATCGAACAGATATCATCTCAACTTCGTCTATTCAAGCAAGCTATTGTGAAACCTGAATCCCGACCAGATAACAACTAGCTACAATCCCCAACAAGACACTATGAAGCCTGGACCCGACCAGATAATAGTATAACTCTTCAAAAACTATGAAGCCTGGACCCGACCAGATAGTAGTTACCACTTCAAGTTACTATGAAGCCTGAACCCGACCAGATATCAATTCAACTTCATCCATTCTAGCAAGTTACTGCAAAGCCTGAAATCCGACCAGATAACAGTTAACTTCCTTATCCCCAACAAGTTGTTGTGAAGCCTGGATCCGACCAGATAACAATTCAATTTCAATAAATTTTCTGCAAAGCCTGGAATCCGACCAGATAAAAGATGATTTATTCTTACCCAGTAAGTTACTGTGAAGCCTGGAACCCGACCAGATAGCAGTTGACTTCCTCATCCTCAGCAAATTGTGAAGCCTAGGTTCGACCGGATAACAATCGACATTCAAGAGATATTCCCCAACGGAAGCATCTTTTCAACAAGTTTGAAGATATATCTATTCTTCATCCCCAACAGTAATCCGGGATTTAACTTCCCAGGAACTCCTCAGCAGTAGTCATGGATTTACTTTCCCGGAAAAATATGCATCACACATTCATGCATCATAGCATGTACATACAAAACGCATCTAGCATAATACCATATCTTGTGAACATCATGCATACATCTGCATTTAACTAACCTTTTTTCTACAGGTAAAACATCAAGTTTTAGTCTAAATCGACCAAAGATTTGTGTTGATACTTATTCCAGTGTTCACCATCATTCCTCCAAATGGCATCTATATGCCCATTCCCAATTCATCTTCGAGTGCAAATTTCTGGGCACTCTAGTGTTCAATCATCTTCCACCTTCAAGTCACGAATGGCGGATTCGCCAATCTAACTCTTCAGGTTTAAGAAGATTTAACAGGGGAAGTTGTTGTACCCCAAAATTTTCCCTCTCATTTCTCATGTAATCTCTCACAAGATCTCCTTTGGTTCAAGGTTGCACAAGGGTTGATCAGCTTAAGATACCTCCTCTAGCACTGATGACTCAAATTAGGGTTTGAGTTTGCACAAGGACAAATGGACTTTTGATGCCCCATATAACTTTCATGGATCATTTTGGACCCCCAAGATTGCTCATGTCCAGTTTCAAGTCTTGGATCACATATTTGCTCGGTCAATTGATCAATTGACATAAAATCAGCTGTATTGGGGAAAAAGTCAATTATGGTCAACTTACAGTCAAACTTCATAATTTTTTATCCATATCAACATTATGAACTCATATATGTCAATTTATCAAGTTTGGATCACAATTCCTCAAGAAATTTGATCAGATCATCAAAAGGGCAAAATGGTCAAAATTAGGGCTTTGATTGAGAAGGTGCAATTTCTGATTTTTGACATAGCAAATGACTTATTGGTTTGAGACATGTTCTCAAGGATTCAAGTACTTAATTTTTACCTAATGAAATGGCTCAAAACATTTCTCAAGTTCAATTGATTGATAGTTGAATTCCAGTCAAGTGATGAAAAGTCAACTATACACTGAAAAGTCAAACTTTGACTTTTTGGTCAAAATCAAGTATCAAAGATCATAATTCATCAAGACATGTCAAAAATGTGAAACTTGTTCATCAATAAATCAAAAATTCAAGATTTCATTTTGAAAAGTCAAAATTTCTAAACTTCGAAATTTTTCTAAGTGTTGGAAAATTCATATTTTTTCATAACTTTGAGCCAAATTTCCACCATGATGCAAGATGATTCAAAGGAAACTTCCAACATGAAAGTTGTAGATCTAAATGATATCTAAAATATTGTATAGCACAACTTCTTCTAGAAATGCATGTATTTCAAGTTATGACTTTGTGAAGACATGTTCATGAAACTTGGAAACTTAGTGAAATTTTGCCCTAGTTTAGGCAGGATTTTGACCTAACTTCATGGCAATTTTTCACATAGTTCCAAGATGAATTTTCAAAAATGTCCAACATATGGGTTGTAGAGGATATTACAAGCTTTCCAAAATGTTGAAGAAATCATTAAGGTCATACTTGAGCAAGATAATCGAAGGCAAGAAGTTAGGGTTTCATTCTTGAATTACAAGTCATTTCTTGATGAACACATAATTCAATTTCAATGTTAGGCTGCATAATCTCGATTTGCATGCCTTCTAACTTGTGTATCTATCCATAATTAATGGATTACACAAACTTTTGAGCTATAATCGAAGTGGTTTAAGCTTTATCCAATCCAAATTACGATTTTTGGAAGAAAGTGAAGAATGCCATTCTTGAAAAGCAAGCTTTATGCACAAAGTCATTCTTGAGCCTCTAACTTGTTCCCTCCGATCACACTCCATCTACAAAGTCAAAAACAATTTTGTTTAAAGCATAACCACTCTACAATAGCAAGTACACAAGACTTTGAAACTTGGATTTCTCAAAAAATCACATGTTAAGCTTAAACATTTGTTTTTGAATTCTGATCAACAATAAGTCTCCAAACTTGTTTCTTATAAATAGAGTCACTATTTGTGAGCTAAGGAACGAGTGTTAATACCCTGAAACACTCCCAAACCAGAAATTATCCAAAAACTCCATTGTTGTGTAGTTTCTGACCTTAAACTTGTAACTCATATTTCCCTCGTGCGTTTCTTGGCCTTTTGGTTCCTAAAGCTCCTATACATCAAATATAACCTATCACTGTCCCTGTTACACGACTGTAACACCATTTGCATCAAACTCCATAACCAAAAATAGAGCATTGCAAGTTGACTTCTCCAAGCCATTCCAGCCATCCATTGCTCAAGCTAATCATTGCATTAGCTTCTTGGGAACTTGAGGGAGCTAACCTGATCATCACAACAACTTAAATCAAGCTCTAACTCATTTCACGGTTTCCAGTTTTGAGGTACATTTTTTGAACTTCTATCTTCTTATTTAGGCATTGTTAGGCTTGCATTTGTGAAGATAAAATATAGACATCATTGCCCTGAAACTGTACATGTCCATAGATTTCATTTATATTGCTTGAGTAGTGAGAATTTTAGGTTTGAATCTTTGAAAATAATTAGGTCAAAATTTGGTACTTTCAAAAATTCTCATTCATCTTTGATTTATAGCTTATGATATTTATATGGTTAGATTCATATGGAAAAATGGAGCTACTTTCATGTTTGCATATTTCATTTTTGTTGAGAAATGGTGAAGTTACAGATGTTCAGGCTGGGGGTTGAAGATGAAGTTACATTCAGGACTTGATTTGTGTTATATGTTTATTATTTCACCAATGTTAACGGATGTACAGCCACCCCAGTGGCAAAGGTAGCGCACGTGTATATGGGAGGTCATGAGTTCAACACTCAGCGCTACCTTTTGGTTCATTTTTTTCACATTTTCTCTTCTTTTTTGTTCATCAAGAAGGCGCATGGGCTTCCCCCTTTGGGCTTTTGTTTTTTTGCTGCTTCTAACCCACTGCGTTACTTTTGCACACCTGGACCTATTTATTTTATTTATTTCATTTTTATTTATTTCTTTTCTTATTTTATTTTATTTCAGTTTTATTTTATTATATTATTACTACAATTATTATCATTATTATTATTTTTTATTAATAAAAAATCCAAAAATATTTTATTTATTTATTTACATATTTAAAAAATGCTCATTTATATGTTTTATTTTCTTTATAAAACAAAAAGAACAAAAAATATTTTCTTAACAATTTAATTTCCTTTTTTAATAAATAATAATTAGATTTAGGTTTTTAATATCTTAATTAAAATTAACTTGGAATTTAGGTTTTCTTTTAATTAATTAATTCTCAAATTTATTTTATTAACTTAAAACCTTTTGTATATAAAAACCCTAAAAATCATTTTTAACTTAATTTCTTTACTTAATTAGTTTAAGTTAATTTTATTTAGTTTTAATTAATCATTTTCTTAATTAGGTCAAGACCAAACCCTTTCATAAAATCCAAACAAAATCATTTCTTTTTCCATTTATATTCTTGCATTATATTTTCAGTCCTTGTACAATATCCAATATGGTTGTAATAGATAATTAGGTTTAATTTTCTTGCAAAATCCACATTTGTAAATTTGTATACCCCCTCCCCTAATGATGTAATAACTTAGTAATTTTACTTTCTGCAATTTATCGCTTTATATAAATGCTAGTAATTAGGGTTTGTATGGAAAGATAAATTAATAAGTAGCACACCCTAATTCAAGATAACAATAAATGTAAATCAAGACACTTGCACACTTGCACCCTTAGGGTAATTTCACTTTATTGCCTTACAAAAATGGTCATGTTATGCATGTGGGATATCTTAGCAAAAAGCAATAAAAAATACAAGATCATAGTCCCTCGATGACGCTATAAATGTTTCCTTTCAAAATGATCTTAGCCCCTCAAAGAAAAATGCTAAGACATCTCACAACATTGTTATCATGTCTATACGATGACCCACGTCCGTCCCTTTACATCCAAAGATAAGGCTTCTTACCAATCAATGGTAAGATAGCAATATCAAAGGAAAAGAAGAAATGAACTAAGACTTTTGAGTAAGGTAGATTGTTCCTAGTTGCTTGCTCATTTTCAAATCAGACATCCTTGCTTATTTTCAAAACAAACACAAAACACTTTCAAAACATTTTCCAAACATGAAATATTTTCAAAAGCTCAACACTTTTTATATGTTCTTACGAACGATAACTATTACAAAGTTTGCATAAACGAAGGCGCCTTTTCAAAATACTTTCAAAAACCACACAAAGCACATTTTTCAAACAAAAGAAAGTGATATAGTACGCAACTAAGAGCCAATAGATAACTATGGATGAAAATGGTGCTAATACCTTCCCTTTTCATAATCTATCCCCCGAACTCAAGAAATAATATCAAAGGTATTTCCTGTTCTTTTCATCCTTTCCTTTTGGTTAAAAGAAAAGTCGGTGGCGACTCTTGCTAACCGCAACATATGCGATAAAACGCAAAACACCCAAGTCAGTTCTCTAACTGTATCACACTTGTGAAGTATATTTTTTCTATAACCATATCCACCATACACCAAAATAAGAGGGTATTGATATGCCAAATACGCAGGATGAAATTCATCAATTCGTTGCAAGCCACCTTCATGTGGTTGAACGATGATGTCTCATTTAGAAGCAGAATCAATATCACCCACAATCAGGGCAACAACCTCGGATACTGTTGGTCTATTGTAGACACGACCGTCCTCTGGTCTATCAGTAATTAGCCTCAGCTTTAAGTCCAAGTAAGAATTAACCTTCAAAACATCTCTTGCCATCCTAAAGGATTTTGCATGAACATTGCATTCATCTAACATGATCTTCAGGTTGTTGACAGTGTTGATTCGGATCACCTTATTATCCCTACACATTATAAAAAACGTCAAATATTGAGATTGGAAATGTGGTGACAGAGGAAGTATACTTTGTATTTTAATTGAAATAAACCTGAAACACTTAATTTTGTTGTCAACTTCGTTGTCGGTATCATAAATATATAGTTGAGCATATTGGGGAGGTTGTCCTAATTCCAGTAGTAGAGTACCAATTCGATGGCAGGTTTGACCATGCAGTCTCAAAGTAGGTGGGTCACCTATTTTTGAGAATTTTGTGTCTAATTTCATTCCTGGAGACGTGAAAGAAAACATTGTGTTGTATGTTCAAATGTTGTTTTGGTAGTTTCCACTGTCTGGGCATGTTTCATTATATAGCAGATGTTGCAATATCGATGGTGGGTCCTAAATAAAAGGTAATATAACTCTTCCACCGCGACAGCAACAGTGGAACTTGGGATTAATTGGTGTTTTTGGTCTGCCACTGCGTTCACCGTGCCACAACATGATTGACAACTTTCACATTCCCAGGTACTATCTCTTGTGTCAGAATAGTCTGAAAAAGAATTACAAAAGTTAGGAATGAAACGGTGTAGTTAGTCCTTTTCGGGTACCAAGTTGAACCATAATGGTGTTCTCAATAAAGGTGTTGTGGTGCTTTACTAAAATAAATACAATGAAGAGTTATTTGATGAAGAATTAACTAATCATTTTGACAACCTAATTTGTAAAACATAACCTACCCTGTAGATGATAATCTAATAATGCATCATACTCCGATTCAGACTCCACATTCGAACCATCAATCAAGCTCATACTGTCACTGGAATTGTTCACTGCATCGATTAATCAATGATATTCAGGTGTTATATCAGGTGCTATAGAGCAATGAGAAGCTAATTTTTTTGAGGCAAACGCATGGTTGATGGTACGATTTGTTTGAGTTCCGTGACTGATACTTTGAAGCAATGCCCCTGCATTTCCAAAACCAGGAAAATTGCTGGAAACAGGATGTTGGTGAAGACTGATACCTGATGTTTTAATGCGTGTCATATTAGATAGAATTGATGTAACCAAATTTTTCTGCGCACAAGTGGGCGGCACCTGCGTAGGAATTTCATGAATTGGAATGCTACCTGTTGAAGTTGAGTCGTTCGTCATATTACGTGAATTTTTTCTGTTATCCAAAATTAGCTTCCTCCTCTTTCTAGCAATAATTGAATTAGAAAGATATATGAAATGTTCATATGCAGCAGAGACATAAGTTGGTGCATTCGATGTATTTGTTGAAACAGAAGGTGGCAAAGATTATGCACATTTAGTTGTTGAATTTAGAGAATTACGAGAATTTTTGCGTGCTTTTAAAATGACTCTCCTTCTATGTCTAGAAATGGATGATTGAGAGGGATTGCTTGGAACATAATCTTCTATCATGGCTTCAGGACAAAGTAATGTATGGAATGAGTGGTCAAGAGATGTTGGTATTTGTGAAGAAATGACGGATAAGACCGGTAAAACAATAGAGCTGCTGCTAATAGTTTACTGTGAACATAAAATTCTGCATAAAACACATAACAGCACAGGAGTGCAGTTTTAGAAGGAGGAGGCAATGAATGTTTCACAAAGATATCACCTTAAAAACTCGATGTACCGTTGGTGCTGACTATTGCAGCATGGAAAATAGAAATATAAGTATAATATAACTGAACTGGTACAAAAATCCAAAAGGTTGGAAGTTATGAATTTTAGTGGATAGGGTGGTTATTAAAATTTGATAACTGAATCTAATAAAAGTATTAATGTGTGCCGTATTTAACATAAGTGGAAATACAGTACTGCATATGTATATATATAATAAAAACTGGATAATGTTGTTGTGTTATTCAATCTGGGTTACAAGTTTAGAAAAAACAGAGGCGACAATACATAAATATATCAATCTGAGTTAGAAGTTTAGAAAAACAGAATTACATGTTAGATCTAAAGAGATGGCATATGTGATTAATATCATAGGTGATGGTCAATAGAGCTATAGACATTAGAGGTGTATGCAGATTGAGTGGTAAATAGAGGAGTATACCACCTTTTTCACTGATTTAAAATACGTTCGACTATCAGAGACCCATGAAAATGTTATTGAATTAAAATGTATACCGTCTACGATGGAATTTATGCATTTCTATCAATATTAGACACATTTAAATGCCATATAGGATTCAGATCAGAAAATTGTAGTTGGAGACGATATATACAACTCAGTTAACTTTAGAAGGCCTGATGCATTATTTGAATTGAAAACACCTGATGTACTTACAACTATGACAACTCACAACTGTCATAAATATAATTTACATGAATATTAGAGTAACATAATTATCCCAAATTCTACCGTACAAGTACAACGAGTGTAAGGATTTCCCAACAGAAGCAAATCTCAACAAGCGCCTTGAATGGGAACCGTCCTGATTTGACAAGGGAAAACTATAACAAATTAAGATTCCAGTTATTTGTCAGCAATGCAGATGCTGGAAATGTTGTGTAAATACGCTGATTTCCTGAACCAATTTGAAGAGGGTTATCTGCAAATGTCGGCAGAAAGCCATATCAGAAATTAGCATTACTGATATGCAGGAGTATGCAGATTATCCCAAATTCTACTGGACGAGTACAAAGAGTGTAAGTATTTTCCAACAGAAGAAAATATGCACAAGTGTCTTGGATGGGAACTATCCTGATTTCACCGAGAAAAACTATAACAGATTCGCATGCAGGTACTTACCAGCAATGCAGATGCTGGAAGTGTTGTGCAAATATGCTGATTTACTGAAACCACTTTGAAGAGAGTTATCTCTGGGACAACGACATGTCTGAAATCAACATTACTATTATGCAGGAATAGCCAGATTGAAAACAATAGACTTAAAGGCGTTGCTCCATAGGAGTGATAACAGAGGAATAATTTCATAAAATTTCAATGTAAAATTATGTAAACATGATCATTCAAAAGATACACACAAATGTAGGAAATTGTGTGTCAACATTAAGTCAACACAACTTAATGGCACACAAGTCTAAATTTACAAATCCAATTCGAAAAGGAAAACACTTTTAAAAAACAAACAATGATATTAATTAAACGCATAGTCAAACTAACTGAAACAAAGAGACACAAAAAAATACATCTATGACTAATCATTCTTCTCCAACTTGATTGTCTTCTTAAGCTTGTTAGAAGATAGCTGTCCATCACAGAATTCCTCTGAGGTTGCTGATTCACTTGACCCCCCAGGAAAGTCTCTTTTACCAATAGGCATCATTGGATCCGGGTTATGCTTAGAGGTAATCTCGAGATCTTGTTACACATTGAATCGGACAATAGGTTTTATTTCACACCATTTAGACAAAACAAACTTATGCAGAAACAGGGAGGGAGTCACTGATTACCATTTCCTTTACACAATCTTCGGGCGCACCTGCTTTGGCCTCATCGACACTCTTCTTAACCTAAGCACAATATAACAGTAACCATTATATGTAATACAAGCATATAACAACAATTATAATATAACACGTGAACAACAAAAAACTGAAATATGGTAAGTACCTGCAGAGGATCAAATGTTATGAAGGGGCAACAACCATTTCCTTATCCTGGCAAATAAAGCATCATTAGAAAAGCTGTGTAATACCCAAATAATCAAACAACCTAAAATACCAGAAACCTGTTAAAAAGATTAAACCTCGTCTATGTCCCATGGAGCCTTAAGCTGCCTAATAAAAGGCTCACCCCTAAGGATAATCACAACAGAGCAATTGTTCCATCGCGGCTGCCACTTGACCTTAAATGCCATCTCCAAATTCAACAACTGATCCAGTGCCAATGGGAGTTCCAATGGATCATCAATTCCAGCCTATACAACAAATCTCAACAATGAGTACCAAAATAGTACAAAAATGCATATACTAAGGGGTGGGGAATAAGACACCAAACCTTGATCATAGTATGACATAGTTGGGCAGTAGATAAACCCAGAAGAAGCTCACATTCTTTATTCCAAAGCACAAAGTTACAACTGCTGCCCCCATAGAAAACTTGAATCTCTATCTTGTACCTACAATGCCATAATTAACGAATATAAAAAATACAATGACATAAATACACAAAAATAGTTTTCGCGGCCACTACTTATACTAAAGGATTCCTAATAAGACCTATAGATCTCAGCCTCAGTTGAATGACCATCATCACAGTCAAACGAAGGAGTTTTACCACGTGCAATGCAAGGACACAAATGGCAGGCACGATAACACCACCCAAACGGAGATGCAACCAGAATCCTTGTTTTAGAAACAGTGGCGCAAAATGTAATATGCATCAATAGGCCACGATATTAATCACAAACTATAAAAAAGAAAAAAGAAGTGACCAACTGTATAGGAAAAAAAAGCATCAGCAAACAAATTGTATCATACATCACGGAGTTTGATTATTTCACCAAGAGGCAAAACAACAGCACTTGAGAGTAACCTCTGAGCAGGGCTGAGTTGTGTTTTTTCAGAATTTTGGGATGATAGATGTGAACCCGAACCCATCTACCCGAAGACAATAATGATAGACTCCTTAGGCACGCTGCATGAATAAGTGAATTAAATTTTTTTTTCATACAATAGCAGCAGATTTCCAACCCATCAACAAATACCAATGAAGTCGTACAGAGAATATACCCATTAATGAAATATTTGATCGGTGGAAAAGCAGAGTCGAGGCGGATCAACGCGACATTGTAGGTGTTTGTGACCGACAGTGGAAACTTCCATACACAAATAAAGTCACGAGGCAAGTGTCAGTGGTAAAAAATAAGAAGTCCTATAATAACAGAATTAACCACGCTGTTACCCTCTTGTTTGACTTTTTCATACCGCAGCAACAACACAGTTGGGCCAGATGTATTGTCACAATCCTGTGTGAATTTGATAAAATGTTCGGCATACGATTCCCAAAGAGTATAATTCTGAGTGTTGTTGCTAAACAATGAATACACAAAAGCAGCTCAGCAAAGGAACCTTAAGATGCATTCACATGATATATGAGATAATAACAAAGCCGAAAGCGCTGGATTACATACCTCTGGTCCCTTAACATCATATTACCCTACAGTTATTTTGAACCCGACTGCGTCTGGGAATACCCAATGCTCTAAACCATTCCAATTACGTTTTGCCAAAAAACAAACAAACACCCGCATAAGAAAAAGAAACACAAGCATGCTATAGAAAAAAACAGTATATCGAATTCAATTAAACAAACATAACATATAATAAAATGTTAGATATTTTCTTACCTATAAGGACACCCCTGTTATAATTATCACTGATTATATTAGAAAAACCAGTAAATACCAGCAATTTTGCAGGGATGTCGTGTTTGTTATCATCCCCAACAAACGTTCCTCTGGTAAACTTGAGCATAAACCTGTGAGCTGAAGATCTAAAAGACGAAACATTCGACTGGACCTGAAAGTTTGACACAGTATAAGTATGGCCCAACAACAGTTTTTCATCAAAAACCGACTTATGTATCGCAGGGACAACAACATGTATATCATCGCCCTGCAATACACACAAAAATAACATAGTTTCAGAAAACAAATAATCTAATACGCGTGGTACAGAAAATCTGCCACAACAATAGAAAATGCAAACAAAGTTGTGCGAAAAACAGAACAGATGCATAACCACCATGAAACTTCCCGAAGCAGAGGATTAATATTTTACCATTTTGTCGACAAAAATCATTTCAAAATGCTCCTTGTTGTTAATCATAACATTCCACTGATGATGAACCCTGATTGCAACCTTCCGCAACTATTTACCGTCATTGACATCGCATATAACTTCAATTGGTCGTGCCATGATAAATTGATAGGAGGCAGAAAACTGATAGGAGGGAGAAGAGGAAAAAAAACGCTAGAGTTTGAGGGAGGAGAAGCTGTAACAGAAAGTGAGAGAATGAAAAATTATATTGAATGACAGTCATGATGGTTTTGTAACGGTTGAACAACAGTTACATAATTCACAATGAATATAGGAAGTTGGAGAGAGAGTGAAACGATACGTACAACAAAGAGAGAGATTAGACAAGAAAATATAATATGGAAAAGAGTGCAAAGAGTATATCCACGAAGTGTAATATTGAAACAAAAGAACAAAATTGAAATTTTAAATAGATTGAATTTTCTTATATGATAGATTATGTAATTAATAGCATTGAAATATATATTAATGAGTTGTGTGATACCAACCTAAAATAAAATATTTTATTCTAAGTTATTGTCTTCCCCATTACTTTAAAACACGATTTTAGAAGAGAATAAAGGAACGGTAATAAAATAAGATCATATTTCTGACATGTCTTAAAGAAAGTATACTCATAGTATAACTAAAATGCAAAAAGGTTGATAAATATATTGAACATGATTAACATTTCAAGAGAATCGGAGCTATCAATACAATAATTATCATAAACATTATAAAAAAACTAAAAAATAAGATGAAGTGGAGATTCTTGAAAAAAAATTAATTGAAAGACTAAAAACACGATTTTAAAAATTAGAAATCAAAATATCAAATTATATATAGATAGATAGATAGATACACCAAAAATATATATTCAAGCATTTTAATTTATACACACTAGGAAGTAAAAAAATAATATTCTAATTTTTTTTTTAATATATGATTCTCTTCTTTCCTTATTACTTATAATATATAGGGGAAAATGTTAATTATAAAATCTTTTACCTATTATAAATATACATTACTATGAAGAATAAAATTGATGGAAAGAAAATGTAAAATAAATCACTGAATTTTCACACTTTATGTACATTATATTTTAGTCTAACCAACTTTTAATTTGAACATAATTATGCTATCATTTCATTCATTATTTATTCATAGAGTAACTTTCAATCCTTCAACAGTCTAGTGATCAATTGAGTAAGTTAAATGGACAAATATGTAAACAAATCAGATATCTCTCACATTTTATATACTTTTAATTTGGGTACAAATACACTATTACTTAATTTATGATTTGTTCATAAAACTAAGTTATTTTATCGTTCAACATTATTATATCTCATGGGACATTTTTCCATATCTCTCATGAAAAGATAAAAAAAAATATTAAAATGAAATGCTTTTACCAAAATTATTTTTGTATGTTGGTGTTACTAAAGTCTAGTGATCAATTGAGTGAGCAAAAGAGACAAATATAATACATCAATGTATTTAAGAGACAACTTTTTAGGGGAAGTTTCTTACAACTACATATGTACTAAAACTATATAATGGACTTAAACCATTATAAGTAGATCATACATTTTCTATTTGTGATATACAAAAAAGTAAACGTATGATGAAACTTATATCTTGTGTTTATGCTATAATCCTTTTTCTTTTCTTAGTACTTATCGTTGATGGTAAGACTTTTTTCTCATTATTTTCAAAGTTTTCTTCTATGAATTATACATTTTTGCAATAATCATTTTTTATTATTTTAAATTACAGCTGATTTTTGTGAGGAACACCATGATTGTATTTATAAGGAGTGTTCTTATCGTTTTGCCGAGTGTGTTTATAACAAGTGTCGATGCATGTGACTTATCAGTTAAGTTTAAATTTATTTAAATTAATTTGAATTTTATAATTTTATTTTCACACCATAATAATGTTATACATGTGATATCTCTAACACTTGAATATATTTATTTAACAGGCCTAGAAGTGCATTATGATCTCATGCAAAAATTTAAGATATGGACACAAGAATGTTATCACGTTAGTAGCATTTGTATACTACAATGATGGATGAATAAAAATGAGTAATAAGTTTAAGATGTATAAAAGATATAACATGATTGACTAGTTGACTACTAGCTATCACAAGTAAAACAAATTGAAATAAAATCCATTATTATAATCAGGCAAAAATCAATAAATATAAATGTTTTCAATTGGCTTGAAATTTTAGTAGATATTTTTGTTGATGAATATTAAATATAGAAAAATTATGAGCTGAATACGAGAGAATTTTTAGTATTTCTGAGTTGTGAACTTTGTTATAGATTTCAATTCTCAGGTTATTCATATTTAAGTTAAATCTCATGAGTTTGAATAAGTTGAGTATATAACACCTAAATTTTTAACAACAAATGTATCTTTGTTTATTTTCTTAAAAAAATAAATTGAAACTTTCGACCCTTTAGTCATACTCTTCTCATAAATTCATAATAACTTTTTATTTAAAAATCTATTCCAAAAATATTGATCAGATAGTACTTCATTATGTAAAATTGGGTCTTAAATATAACATATGGTGGAGGCCTAAACACACAACATAATACATGCACAATTACAAATATTAGACAAATATTAGTCGTATAAATGCATAACCGTCCTTTTAAAATACTCGTAACCTTTTCAAAGTAATAATATTTGTATTTATAAATAGCAAAAAAATAAAATCACTATCCTACTAAGTGGTGTTTACTACATGAAATAAATTGCACAATAATATTTTATTAAATACTATATTTTAATTCAATTATTTAATCTTAAGATTTTTTTTAATAGTTATTTTATAGTTTTATTAGATCTTCCTCTACTTGTAGTTATTTGACTCATTTTCATCATATCTAATATTCTTATAATAAAATTTATTAGTCTTCTCTCTACGTCCACAAATCACCTAAATTTATTTTCTATCATCTTTTTTACTATAGAGATTACTCCAATATTCTTTATAATATTATCATTTCTAATTTTATTTCGTCTAGTCTTATCACATCCAATGCAACATCCTTATCTATTTAGCTTTTTTTACTCTTATGTTGGTTATTAACTTCTAAACATTTTGTCATGTATAATTTCGTAGGTCATACCATTGCTTGATAAAATTTTCTCTTTAGCTTAAGTGGTATTTCTGTATCACATAAAATCTTTAAGGCTCTTCTCCATTTCTACCCATCAACTTGAATCCAATGGTTTATATATCCTTTTATTACTCCATTTTTAGATTATGGAGAAAAGGCATTTAAATCTCGTGACTTTTGGTATAATATATTCTCCATCTTCCACTTTAATGTTAGAAACAATTCTCCTTTATTTAAACTTATATTTCATATAATTTGTTTTTCTTATGCTTAAGCAAAAGCCATATGTTTATAAGGCCCGTCTCCAAGTTTTTCCTTTTCTAATAGTTTCTTGAGTGAGCAGATTAGAAGTTTTAATTGATTCAGGACTGTTGTCTAAAGAATCATCAGAAATATACTAAGTGCGCATCCGAAAGACGATTGCATCCGCTTTTGAAGAAATATCATTAGTTTTGAAGAATGCTGAATGTTCTCTAGAAAGAGAATCTCAACGTGTACTTCTCAATAAGATGCTGCTTCAGAAGTCACAAGTATTCGAGAAGAAAAATGTCTGTTAGAGTTGCTGCTCCAAGATCAGAAAATAAGATTGCGCTAGAAACAAGCTTTTGCGTCAAAGATCAGAAGTCAAGATTTATTCGTGAAAGGAGTTGTTGCTTCTAACTCTGAAGACAAAGTCAAGGTTCTGAACACATCAAACAAAAAAATCTACTTCTGAATCAAAAGTCGACATTTGTTCATCAATAAGCCGTTGCTTCTAATTCTAAAGACAAAATCAAGATTCTGAAGACTCGGATACTTCGTAGAATATGCGTATTACTTTACATCAGAAACATTCTATCAGAAGAAAGATCAAGGAAAGTTAAATCTTCTTGACTCATTACTATTCTACATAAGAAGACAAGATCAAAGGTAATATCTTCTCAAGCCAACCTACATCATCAGAAGTAACATTCATCAGAAGACATTATCATCAGAAACATGCTAGAAGAGTTAGTACAAAAGTAAAATTACACATTTCACTAAAATGGATGCAATGTGTATTATTTGTCTCCCACGATTATTTCTTACCGTTGGAAGCTAGAAAGATGAAAGAGATGTGTGTACTACTACAACGGTCTACTTCTTCAAACGCGTTTATAAAGGATCAACTGATTCATTTGAAAATTACAAGACTGGAAAACAAGAACAATAACGCTGCCCAAAATCAAAGCAAGAAAAACAAAAGATCAAAACACAAGAGTTATTGCTCATTATTGTGTGGATACTATTATTTGCTAGAACACAAGAGTTATTTCTCATTATTGTGTTAATATTGTAAATTATTTGAACACAAGAGTTGTTGCTCATATTTTTGTTAAGCAATATATACTTAAACATTTGTGTAATCCGCTTGTAAGAAGCAATTTGTAAACATATTATTCAACTGTAAGTTGATTGTTTCTTGAGTGACCGGGTATGTCAGAACTCAAGAAGATTTAGAGAAATATCCTTTAAGGGACCGGGTAGGTCAGAAGCCTTAAGGAGCCAGTGATCGTTATATCTCTTAGAGGATCGGGTAGGTCACAATTATTAAGGGATCACTAACAGGTTATCATTATTGTTATTAGTCACCGACGAGTAGCCCGTGCATCTGTAATCTTTCAAGATTAGTGGATTAAGTCTTTTTCTATGGAAAAATCACCTTGGCGGGTGAACATGATTAGCCTTTTCTAAGGTGAACCTGTATAAACCGAAAGTGTCATTATTTCTTACCATAACATTGATTTCATTCTAATTGTCTGTGTAAAGAACTTCTAAACAAAAAAGTTTTTGAAAGCCCAATTCAAACCCCTCTTTCTTGTGTTTTCTCAACCTTTAATTGGTATTAGAGCTCCGACTCTATTATTGATTTTCTAATCAAACACTTAAGTGTGTAGAGAGATCCTATGTGAGAAAAACCTTTTAAATGGTTGCTGCTAGCACAAACGATGGAGATAGATATAGTGTTAAACCTCTTACTTTTGATGGAGAAAAATTTGACTATTGGAGAGATAGAATAGAAAGTTTCTTTCTAGACTATGATATTGATCTTTGGGAAATTGTTAAAAATGGTTATGAAGAACTTGTTAGTGAAAATGGTATTCCTATTCCCATGAACAAGATGAATGAAGATCAGAAACGCAACTTCAAGAATCATCACAAAGCCAAAACTATCCTTCTCAGCACAATCTCATACAATGAATATGAAAAGATTACAAACAGAGAAACATCAAAGGATATTCTTGATTTACTCAGAATGACACACAAAGGCAATGCATCAAAGGATATTATTGATTCACTCAGTAAGAGAAACTAAGGCCTTGGCCTTAATTCAAAAATATGAAGCCTTCAGAATGGAAGATGAAGAAATGGTTGAAACTATGTTCTCAAGGTTTCAAACCTTGGTAGCAGGACTTAAGGCTCTAGACAAAGATTACCCCACAATTGGTCATGTTAAGAAGATCATTAGAAGTCTTCCTAAAATATGGAGACCTATGGTTACTGCTTTGAAGCTTTCTAAGGGTCTGAACAGTATAACTATTGAAGAGTTAGTTAGTTCGCTTAGACTTCATGAGATAGAGATAGAAGAAGATGAGATCCAAAAAAAGGGAAAAACTATTGCTCCAAGGTCTTGAACAGAAAGACCCAATTAAAAAAAGAATAAGGCGTCAAAACATCAAACTTATAAGGTCTAATGATGAAAGTTCTGACAGTGAAAAGGAATTGTTACTTCTGTCTAGAAGAGTTAAGAAACTATGGAAGAAAAGGAAAAATAACTCTCAAGGATCAGAGTCAGAAGAAGAGCTCGCCAACATAAAATTTATGGTTGCCATGAAAGGAGGAAGCAAATCAGAATTAGAGTCTAATTCTGAAGAGACATCCTATGCAGCAGAAATGAAACACCAGTCATGGTATGTGAAATCTGGGTGCTCGCGTCACATGACGAGAAGTAAGCATATGTTCCAAGAATTGAAACTCAAAGATACATAATACATATGCTTCGAAGGAAATCAAAAGGATGAATAAAAGGTTTAGGAACAATTGGTAACATATCTCTTCCTTATATTTCTAATATACTTTATGTTGAGGGTATGATGCATAATCTATTATCCATAAGTCAATTAAGTGATAATGGTTATGAAATTATTTTCATTCAGAAATCATGTAAGGATGTGAGTCAAAAGGATGGCACAGTTCTCTTGATTGGAAAGAGGAAGAACAACATTTATAAAATAAAACTTTGTGATCTTAAAAATCAAAATTTTAAGTGCTTAATGTCTGTCAACGAAGAGCAGTAGGTGTGGCATAGACGCTTGGGTCACATTAGACTTGAGTTAGTTAGAGGCTTACCTAAGCTGAAGTTTACTTCAGATGCTCTCTATGATGCATGTCAGAAAGGAAAGTTTTCTAAAGTGTCTTTTAAATCTAAAAATGTCGTTTCTACTTCCAGACTTTGGAGCTTCTGCACGTTGACTTGTTTGGTCCAGTGAAAACAACATCAGTCAATGGTAAGAAGTATGGACTTGCCATCGTAGATGATTATAGTCATTGGACATGTATAAAGTTTCTGAGGCACAAGGATGAGTCATATTTTGTATTTACCAGTTCCTGTTTGCAAGTACAAAATGACTTTGAGTCTAAGATTGTTAGAGTAACAAGTGATCATGGTGGTGAGTTTAAAAACAAATAATTCAATGAGTTATTTGATTATAATGGAATATCCCATGGTTTCTCATGCCCTAGAACTCCACAACAAAATGGAGTTGTAGAAAGAAATAATAGAACTCTACGAGAAATGGCCAGAACCATGATCAACAAAACAAATGTAGCTAAGCACTTATGGGAAGAAGCTTTGAATACACCATGTTACATTCAGAATAGAATCTTTATAAGACCTATTCTTGAAAAGACTCCTTATGAGTTGTGTAAAGGAAGAAAACCCAGTGTGATACGGTGCAAGAACTGACTTGGTGTTTTGCGTTTTATCGCAAATGTTGCGGTTAGCAAGAGTCGCCATCGACTTTTCCTTTATCCAAAAAAAGGAAAGGCTGAAAAGAACAAGAAAGACCTTTAGAGATGTTTTCTTGAGTTCGGAGGGTAGATTATGAAAAGGGAAGGTATTAGCACCCTTTTCATCCGTAGTTATCTACGGGCTCTTAGTTGCTTGCTAGATCACTTGATTTTATTTGAATGTGTGCTTGTGGTTTTTGAAAGTATTTTGAAAATATCTTTGTAATGGTTCCCGTTTCTATAAGAACGCATACAAAGTGTTGTTTCAAAAATAGCTCAAAGAGGTGTTTGTGAAATGTGTTTTTGAAAGAACTTTTGAAAAGGTGTCTTCTTTGTAATGGCTCTCGTTTCTATAAGAACGTACACAAAGTGTTTGTCTTTTGGAAATGTTTCAAATGAGCATGTTGGTGTATAAAATGTTTTTGTTATGAGCCAGCGAGCAACTAGGAGCGAATCTACCTACTCAAAGGGTCTTAAATGTTCTTTTCCTCCTCCTTTAGATGTTGTTATCTCACTATTGTTTTGGTAAGAAGCCCCATCGTTGGATGTGAAGGGACGGGAGTGGGATGTTTGTATAGTCATAGAAGGCAACCTATGGGACATTTTAGCAATGTCGTTTAGGGGCTAGATCGTTTACCGAAGGCAATGTCGAGGGTCACTGAGGGACTACAATCTTTTATCGAGGGTCTTTGATATAAAGGCCATATTATAGGGACATGACTATTTTCCGAAAGGCAACAAGTGAGATTACCTAAGGGGTGCATGTGTGCAAAGTGTATTTGATTGCATGCATTCAGTCTTTGATTTTTGGGTTGTCGATTTGTTCTTTTTTTATCTTTCCATACAAATCCTAATTACTAGCATTTATATGAAAGCGATAAATTACGGAAAGTAAAGATTCTATGCTATTACAATCATTAGGGGGATGGGGTGTACAAATTTACAAATGGGGATTGCAAGAAATTAAAGTCCTAGTTATCTATTACAATCATATTGAAATAATGTACAAGAAATGTAAAAATGGAATAATCTTGTTTTTG
This sequence comes from Vicia faba, assembly GCA_948472305.1. Lineage (NCBI taxonomy): Eukaryota > Viridiplantae > Streptophyta > Magnoliopsida > Fabales > Fabaceae > Vicia > Vicia faba. The sequence goes on along the minus strand of OX451735.1, from coordinate 1,425,515,305 downwards.
TTAAGAAAAGAATGAGTTTGCTAAAGAAAACATTTTTTATCTTTGAATTTTTGAGTTTTAGAGGGATAAAATAAAGTATGTAAATATAAAATGTTTTTTGGTGAGATTTATCAAACCAGAAATCCTACAATATGACATTATGCATCATAGCTTAATTCTGAGTCAGAAGTTCGACATCAGCACAACTTAGAACCAACATCCAACTTCTGATCCTTTAATCTCTTTGCTCCAGCCTGTTCTGAGCGAGTTCCCAGACTTTCCAAAAAGCTTATGATATGCTTTGTAAGCCCTCTTTGAATTACTCTTGCAACTTCTGACTGAACCTACATGAAAACTGGCCCAGAAGTTGTAAACAAATTCTGATTTTGAAAAGGCTCAGAATTTACTAAGTGTTTAAGTTTCAGGGACGTGACTTTAAGGATGTATAACTTGAAATCCAAGCATTTCTAGAAGAAATTATGTTCTACAATGTTTTAGATATCATTGAGATCTACAACTCTTGTGTTATAAATTCTTCAAGAATCAGCTTGCACGTGGTGAAAATCTGTCTAGAAGTTGTAAACAAATTCTGATTTTGAAAAGGCTCAGAATTTACTAAGTGTTTAAGTTTTAGGGACGTGACTTTGAGGATGTATAACTTGAAATCCCAACATTTCTAGAAGAAATTATGTTCTACAATGTTTTAGATCTCATTGAGATCTCCAACTCTTGTGTTAGAAATTATTCCAGAATCAGCTTGCATCATGGTGAAAATCTGTCCAGAAGTTCTGAATTTATCATATTTCTTAAACACTTGGCAAAATTTCTAAGTATTTAGAATTTTGACTTTTTCAACATAAATCTTGACTTCTAATTTTTCTGGATGAAACAAACCTCATGCCTTGATGAAATATGATTCTTGAAACTTGATTTTGGTCCAAAAGTCAAAGTCTGACTTTTCAGTGTGCAAATGACCATTTTTCCCTTGTGAATGATTTTCTTGGAAAATTTGTAATTCAAGGCTTGGACTTGGATGAAAGCAAACCTGAGGGTCCAGGATGATCCTTTGAGAAATGAGAGGGAAAATTTGGGGGTACAACAACTGCCCCTGTTCAATCTTCTTACGCTTGAAGAGTTAGATTGGCAAATCTGCCATTCGTGACTTAAAGGTGGAAGATGATTGAACACTAGAGTGCCCAAAAATTTGCACTCGATGATGTGGCAGTTGATTGTGTAGGGAATGGGCTTGGATATGCCATTTGGAGAAATGATGGATAACTGCTGGAGATGGGCCTGTAGATGCCATCCAGAGATGACTGTTGACAGAAGATGGACTAAGTATGAACTTGGTTTCAAATAGAAAAGAATCAGAGTAAACCTTCGGAGCAATTTATCTGAATCTAGCAGAAATCTTGCATGTTGTTTGACTGGAAAGAATCAGAATAAATCTTGGAGCGATTTATCTGAAACTAGCAGAAATCTTGCATGTTATTTGACTGGAAAGAATCAGAATAAATCTTGGAGTGATTTATCTGAACCGAAAGAAATGTTTATTTGGAAAGTATCAGGATAAAACATTGAGAGATTTAAACTGAACCAAAAGAGGTCTTGGATATTCTTTAACTGGAGAGAATCATAATAGATCTTCGAGCGATTTATCTGAACCAAAAAAAGTGTCTACTAGGAAAGAATCAGAATAAATCGTTGAGA